>LR737383.1:20458425-20818064 GCA_902655005.2 Marronus borbonicus | reverse complement strand
TAGTGTTACATGGCACACACCGAAGCCATTTTAAAAATAACAATATGAAAAACCCCAAAAAGCAGACCAAAAACCGATAAATTTAAAGAAATCCGCCATAAATAATTAACTGAAGTCGATAAAGTGAAAAAACAACGGCGATCTATAACAGCGCCCAGTGCTGTGCGAGCGACTGTTTTAATGCCTGAAATATCGATATAATAGGTCATGCGCCGTATCGTCTAGACCTAGTGTCTAATGATTGTGTGAAGAATAAGCGGTATACGTTTTACATTTACGTCACACTAATTTTCAATTTATTCGAATTTATTTCATCATCGCCGATTTTTTATGCATCACATTGACGAAAAATGTAGAATTTTATTTTATTTAGTTTGTATTTCGTTTGCGTTAAGAATTTTGTTTTAGTCCATTTTGAACCGTTCTAAATTAAAATGTGGAAACTTAACTGTTTCATTTCAAGAACTGGACGAAAGCCATCCAGTTTAAACATTGATGAACGGTGAATTTAACGCTACCATAAACCATTCTTTACTAAGTTCGTGAACAATAAAATTACCCACGTGGAGAGTGTTTGTTTAATCATATCAGACTTTTTATATTACTTAGTATTCATTTTCCACAAATAATAAAAAGAATACGTGGCGATATCTGTTAGCGAGAACCGCAACGGCTGATATTTATATTGCCGAGGCCGCTAATATGGAGTTCCTGTTAATTAATAAACAATCTATTTTCATCTTGCTTACAAATACGAAGTAAGTTTATTAAGAATATAATTTAAGAAATTGTTTTCTCGCACTTTGCGAGTGCTAAAGTTTTCAGAAGATTGGAGAAAATGTTTTTAAGATTGGTTTTCACGGATTCAAAAATATATAGCGTATGGAGAGCAATATTTTCAAAAATTACCACTAAATGTGTTCTGTCAATAAATTGTGTATTACTTCAGTAGCCTTAGCGGAAAGGAAGCAATTCTTGTATATGAAAGCTCTTGTAGTAGCAAGCTCTTATTCTAAGAATGGCCATAGGAATTTTGCCTATAAATTTTGTCATAAGAAACGAAAATCAATCTTTCGTGCCTCCACATATTTCTTATTTAAGTCAGGAAGCACGAATAAAAGCTCATTCTTTGAGAATACTATAAATCAAGTATCGACTCTTGTTATCCTTTTGCTTTCTTCAATCCCTTCACCGTACTTCTCGAAACGTAATAACGGTTTGTCTGGTCTTCACATAATTCTTCTGCTACGGTTTCACTAAAGACAGTTGAACGATTCGCGTACATATACATATATGTACATGTGCAACTTTTGTGTTCCTTTCAGTAATCCGTTTTTTATTCTTGAAGACATACACACTTTCACTTGTCTCTACGGAGGAAGATTTATAGCCTATTTAAGGTAATCGCAAACTTGTGTATTGTGGTGTTTTCTGTTTTGTTTTGAATTACTTAATATATTTAGATAAGGTTAGAGAAAGTAAATGATATATTATCCGGTAGAAGGGCGTAAAGTTAAAATTAAAGGAATTATTGAAAGAAGCGAAAGCAGAAGTCAACATGTTATGATACAGATGATATTAAGTTGCGTCTTCACGGCAACATTTTTGTTTGATTGTGTAATTTATTATTATGTGCCAGTTATATAAAAGCAAAAATAATACTGAAAACAAATAATTGCGAATCAGATGAATTTACAACGGAAATAGGAACAAGGCAAGGTTTGTAGTACCTTTGAAATTGAAAAAAAAGAAATTGGACATCAATAACCTACCTCAATTCTTTCTGACGATGCGCTAGAGGTTTGGTACTTCGACTAGGTACATGAATTTAAGGAGTTGAATGTATCTACACCTTGAGTTGGGGGGAACGGACAAAATTCCAGGAGTGTATTGTACACGTGAAAATAATATGAAAAGACACATGTTATTATCCAATTTTAATTTGTTTTTAAGCTATAGGCTTAGACGGAAGGCGTCTGTTGCTCTAATGCACTATTTGCAATACGTTGAATTTGTGCATCTTGAATGTCAGCTTTTACCTAGCAAACTTCATTTTTGAGTCAGCTTCATAAGGAATAATCTAGTGGTGCGTGGCCTGGAGATTTTCCCTAGAGGAAACCAAACGTTGGTTAAACTGTTGAACGAAATGTGCAGGAGCTCCACTATACCGACAACACGTTTGCATTTTTATGTTTGGAGAAACGTTGTTTGGTGGTCCTAGTAATTCATCTTGTAAAAGATATAAATGGACTCTCCTATGAGGCGATTCTCCGAAATGAAAGAACCGCTTAAATAACTTTGGACCATACCACACCACATGTTTATCGGAAACTTGTGCCGAAAATTACTTTTGACTGTTGCGTGGCGATTTTCGTCTGACGATACATGAGAGCTCTGAGTATTATTAATGTCGTCACTGGTGAATGTTGCTTCATCATTTAAAGTTATCTACGATACAATAAATAAAAATATAATAAATAAAACAATAATGGTAATAAAAGCATAATAAAACTTGCGGAAGACTTAAAGTTTACCCGATTTGAGAATTAACTAATCCCTAGTTCGCTCTTTATTTGTAGATATTTCCTACGTTAGCTTTCTACCGTTTAATGTTGAATTTGTCACTGTCTTTATTTATAATTCAAAATGAGTCGTATCCTGTTGAATTAAATCCAAAGTTTCAAACAGTTATCTGTATAAAGGCAGATGTCGCTACAGCTTTCAAACAACTAAGTAGTGGTAGTTAACTTTATTTGGAAAGGATGCGGGCTAGAAAACTTTACTAAATTCAGTTTTGTCTTTCGTGTAAAATTCTCCCAGAAAGTTCCTTTTTCCTACGGCTTTCTCGAAGAATTTCTACGCCTAAGATCTGCCGGTTAACTGTAGGAAGTACGTTCTAATTTTGACATTAAAGAATAATTTGTGAGATGGAAATTGCGGCATAAATGTGATGTGTGTTTTTTTGCACATTTGAAGTGCCTCCAATTATTTGAATCTTGAAATTGTGAACGTTTTAGGTAAGTTTATGTAGAATGTTTATACGTACCGTTATGGTAAAGGCTAGTTATATAAATCGTAGGTAGCAGCATATGAAAGTCGTTCACTTCAAACCGAAGAAGCCCAATTTTTGAGACAAATCGGTGAAAAATTAAATTTAGCCGCATCGACAATACAATATACCGCCGATACCAACCACGAGATTTGGAAGACCGTAACGGTCCACTTCCATCACAAATAACCACTCCAGTAGATGATTAATAAATAAAAGAAATTTCAGAAACTTAACGAGTGAATGCAATCGCGGACGTAAGTAACCGATTTCAGTTACCACAGTCAAACGCCGGCGGAAGGAAATTTACACGGTCGCTTGGCATCCAGTAAACCATTTCTACGCCTACATAACCGATTAATGAGTGAATACTTTCGTAACGTATTGTACCAACAATAAATAAACAACAAAATTCTGTTACAGTTTCGGGTTACTTTCCTTACTGCGGAACAGGAACGTTACATCTAATCGAAGGAATAATGTGGAAAGAGGACTACCTCGAAATATTCCACGCCATTCCATCTAGGCTGCGAGTAATCGGCGAGAATTTAACTTTTATACAGGAAAAAGTACACACAGCCCGAATTACACAAGGTGTCTGAATAAGCAAAAAGAAGCGAATATTTTGGCATGGCATGGCCACCACATAGGCCCGATCTCAAGGAACAATTCTGAAATATTCCCCAACAAGAATGGAACAACATCCTAAACGATACACTAAGAAAATTGATCAAAGGGATGCCACCAGTTGTTCAAGCAGTTCTCAATGCAAATATTAAGAATTTTCTTAAAAAAAAATAATTTTGCGCTAGACTCCATTGTTGTTGCTTTTTGTGCGAAATTGATGAAGTAATCATGATGAAATATTGATTCAAGACGTTCATGGTAATAATAGGGACTTAAACCACAAAACGGACGACGGAATAACACACCAAATAATAATAACACCAAATAAAGTTTGTCCAAAGAAGAGTTTGAAAAATGAGAAGAAGCTTCTGAAAAGTTCAGAAGATTATATCGATAAGGACAAAGCTAGCTGTAGCAAAGTGCTACAGAAGTCAATTTACAATTAGTAAGCTTCCGCGGTTGAAAAGGTACACTAAAATGTTAGCAGCGAGATGTAGATGTATGTACAAGAGAAATTTGCCCCCAGTCCTTACAAAAAGAAAAAAAAATCGAGTGGTTAAGTTTCGTTGTTTGGGTTGAGTATATCTAAAGCAACGTCTCGTAACAACAAAGCACTAATGCTGTTGGTGCGCTACAAGCTCTCTCTTTATTTCTCTCTCTCCTCTTTTATTAAATTTTATTAATGATTTGCTGAGTTGCCTAGAAATTTTGTGCATATGCTGATAATATAAGCTTAGTAATGAGTAGCGAAAGTTCTGCTTTGCTTAAAGGTCAACAAAATGATAATGTATTTCGGATGAAACTAACTGTATATTATTTAAAAATAGCATCATTAACATGACGAAGTCGATCAAAATCCTTGATGTAATTATTGATGAAGAATTAAATTGGGATTCACGTATGGGCAACGTCTGTAAAGATCGCTTAAGATCTTATTTCGATTTATATTAGTTATAGGCGTTGTAATATCTAGAATAAGTTGTAGAATTCTGTGGTGGAGTTCTATGGTGGGTATCATTGTAAATAGAGTTTTCCTTTCATAGATTGGAATTCACAGAACACTATGTCATCTCATAGAAGATTTTGGAGATTGTTATGTCACTATTCCTAACAAGGATAGGTTTAGTTACTATTGTTTCTCTGCTGGTGTCCCGCGCTATGGAGCGTTCCTAGTTTCTAGAATTTCTCCAATCTATATGCTCCTATTCTTGCCTCTCTCTTGCTGTGAATGTCAAGAGGCAATACATTTTGCACTGTTTTCATGCCGAATATGGGTATTGAATAATGATGAGCACTAGTTGGTTACATTAGAGACAATGAGCAGGTGATTTTAAAATGAGGGATTTCAAAAGGTCAAGTGCTTTTGTAGGTTTGATTATTTAATATTTCAGCTGTTACAGTTGAAATTTAAATGATATATCGCTGATATATGTTTCTAAATATTTATAACCACCGTCCAATTGTATGTAATATTTCATATTGCGGAAATCAATAAATGAAGTTACGAGCACGTAATACATTATTTAATTAACATTGTTGTGCAACATTATGCACTTTGGATTCTGCAAAAAACAGTGGAGTCGTTCTTTGATTGTACGCACTGCTACTTTTCCAACCACTTGGAAAGTTAGCAAAGCTGCTTTTAAAAAAGGCAATAAATCGAACATTAGCAACTATAGGCTAATTAACACCTTTCCAAATTTTGCCAAATTATTTAAGTACATCTTATATAACTGAACACATCGCCGCACCAAATCTATCTATAAATCAACATCGATTTGTGACTGGCAGATCAATCTGACATGCATTACACTGTATAATTCTATGGAGCTTGATCAAGCTAACGGTATCTCTTCTGAACGCAATACCAATTACCTCCATGTACTCAATATTCACGAATTCCAAAGCTTATCAGAGAAAAGAGTACTAGGTTTTTATTAAACTTGCTCCTTAATAGAATTGATTGTTCGTCACTTCTTCCTTTTGTCGGTTTTAACATTTCTGGTACCAATACTCGTTTCACAACAACGTTCAAAACACCGAGAACTAGAACGAATCTGAAATTACCAGTGTATCATCTGATCAGAAGTATTAATAACTTATTTGACGAATTGAGTTAGGAGAATCACACATTCATCTCGCTCGCTTATTTTGTCCACACACACACAAGTTAGACATTCTGCTTTCCTGTATATAATCATGTTTGTTTGTTGATTTGCTTTACTTATGTGCATGCGATATGTATCACTAACCTGTAAACTTGCCAGTACGTATTTGGTTCTTTTTAATTTCTTTCCAGTAAATGGTTGGATAAATAAATATTATTATTATTGCAATTTTAAACTGCAGGTTAAACAGTCTAAACTTCAGACATTGGTGGCAGTAATTTGCCGATAAAGGAAGCATTTACATTCGAATTCGATCACTAATTTCTATTCAACATACAAAAAGTTCGCACAATAATTTCGAACCGTGTAAACTTCATAGATGACAACGTTCTAAACCACACTCGTTATAGATTTTATCACAATGCGTTGAAATATTTATCACCCGAGATCTCCTTGTGTATTGATATGTAAACGCCGAGAATATTGTGTGAATAAAACATGAAATTCTGAGTACCCAATTTATTGGATGTTTACGAGCAAAGTTATATATGCCAACATGTGTTTTATGCAGTACAGAACTATTACCGTAGAATATTTTCTCTACATTCGCTGGACTGTGGTTAAGATGATAGATAAATTTCATGGAAAGTATTAACTTAACCATATACGAATATGCATATGGATATTTCCATGAAGCTTTCCGTGATATGAAGCAAGAACTTAACTGATTTGTGGTTTCAACAGGTTTGCGACGAAGATGAGGGGCGTACATTTTTTTCTCATAATAGCTGGCATATTCGTTTATTATGTAGCTACATATCTTTATATGGGAAAAAATAAATTCAGGTGTTTTTGAGTTTTCATTTTTTGGAATGGTTCCTTATACATAAAAAAATGTCACTGTAAGATCATAAAACAGGAAAATGTGCCGATAGCGATCTAAAATGTGAAAATATTCAAGTTTTATTTAGTTTGAATTTTAATTTAAATGGATTATTAGTGTTCTCCTACACTCTAAATCGTAAGAAATTCTCTAATTCTGGTTCTAGCAATTTGTTATAAATCAACTGAATACTCCTATATTTGACTCACTTTCTAGCGTTGGGCAAGATAGGCTTATGTGCAGAATATATTTTAACATCAGCTGCTAAAGCTTTAGGATATGATGTTCCATTTTTCTCTATAATTCTCTTGTATCTTTTCTGTAGGCATCACGTATTTGAACTTCTTTTAAGAACATCTTTGGACAGAACTAAATTTGTGTCCTGCAAATTCTTCATGGCAGTAAATGTAACATCATTAAACTTATTGAAAATGTTTTTAATATGCAACCTCGTGATGACTACAGAATTTATAAATACTTTCCTGGGAAACTCGACTATTGATATGACTTTTCATACTCCTGGTGCTTTCCTTCAATGCCCGATGGATGGCAAAAGTAATTTATAGCTCAAAAATATTTTTGTATCAAAATTATTTTAAAATGACTGTAACAAAAGGAAAGAACACCTTCGATATGTATCTTTTTATTATTAAAGTATATATATTCAAGCATCTTTCTCTCATAAAGCACCATATCATGACTTGATAATGTTAAAAAAACTTAGTAGCTACAAATCGGTCGATGCTTCTGCATCTTAGGTTGCGATAAATAAAAAAAATAATTTATGGTACTTAAGCACGGAAGTGTCCGGCTTTGCTATTTTGATGACGAATTGTCTTATCATCTAAAACGGGATATGGTTCGGGGTTTAGAAAAGAAGATTCTAATCAAGGGGGCACTAAACGGGTAAATTCTCTTGATTAGGATGCAGTAAAATGAAAATAAAAATAAAGAATATAATAAATTCCTGGATATAAAACAATTAAAGTAGTCAACGACGCATGTCGTATGTACTTTTCTGAAATTAAGACATTCGTCGGCACCCTTTCTAATTACCTAAATTCAAAAATGAAGATTTAAGATTATTTTGTCATAAAATTAAACCGTTTTATTGGACGACAACGAAAGAATTCGCAGGTTGCAAAAGATGAGCCACCTTAATGCACATACGATAATTTTTTGTTACTATTGAGGAAATGTCCAAGGTGTTCTTCCTTCCTTGGTCCAGAAATACTTGAGTACTAAAGACACCGACTTTATTACTAGTTCTCTTTGTAGCATATTCCAATACCATAACCAAACAATTCGTTTTATTAAAGGACCTAATAGAACAATATGCTCAAGTAGAAAACTTCGCTTTATCTTTACCTTTAATATTGCTTTTGAGTAGATATGTCAGATACAGGTTGATAAAAAAATTTTTTGATTGCCAGGCAACAGTAGCAACTTAATATTTTAGGTAGAAATAACAAACTTAGCCCCATCTGGACGCCATGACGAACTGAAATTAATGGTAGCGAGCTAAAGTATGACATTGGAGGGAAGCTGAGCTCTGCTGGTTTCAGAATAAAATTTAACGTTGCCAAAATTTGCTAATGTTAATTACTAGGCCGAACAAGCAAACCTGCTAATCTAGGTCATAGGTCTATCTCATGCGAGGGCATTTATGTTGTTCAGCAAAGTCTGAGTTAGAAAGGTTATAGAAATCGACAAAAAGTCTGTCGGGGTTCTAACTGTAATATTTGCTGGCCACGCTGGATTAACACCTACACAGAGCGGATCTCGCTTACGAAAGCACTTTTTTTGTTAAAAAAAAAACTATAATTTGTATTTGCATTGGATTTGGTTACCGTGCTAAATAAACAAGATTTAATTAAATTATAAAAAAGAAACAAGTGTCGCAGCATCATAAAGAGGATATAATTTCACCTCTGTGTACTTTTCTATTCAGCAACGCTTCTCCAATGTACTACTAAGACAACCTGGTTAATCAAACACTACGCATAAATTAAATGTCAATAATAATTAAAAGTATATTCATTTAAGTATTAATCCGTACTGCGCCCTTAGTACTTTGTATTAGATAGTAGGGTTCGTGTATTCGATATAATATACGACAACGAAATCGATGTTCGAAAGAGACGGAGCTCCCATTACGATTATGCTATCGTTTCGACCAAGCCGAGCTTTCGCATGTGCTGCGTGTTTTGCCCTGGGAAAATACCTGTAAATCCCAAGTTGTGGCGTGGTCCATGATTAAAATTAAATTTCTGGTATAGTTGCGAGCTAAACTATTGGTGCAAGCAACGTTTGCAAACTAGGCGAATGAATTAGTAACGTTTCCATTATAAATTGACTACACAGGAGATGCAAGTTGTATTTAATGGATTGCTTTATATAAAATTACATTTTAGAAATACCTTCCACTGGTTCTATTTGTTGCTAAAGTTTAGTTGGATCCTTAGTAGTTTAGATGGTCCTTAAGTACTACGTACTGGGTGATTGATTTGTCAGGGGGACAGCAAAATTCGGAGGGAAATTGAATTCTATTAAAGGTTATATTTGCCTTGATTAGCACTCAAAATGAAGCTAGAATCACGCAAGGAATCTGCACGAAGCTGGGCGTCGTGAAATTATTTTTTCCAGTAACATACGTAACATACATAAGATCTTTTAATTTAAAGATTTTCTTCTAAATACAATTATTGCCTAATTTTATTCCTTAAGAAGTTATGCACCTTTAACAATGTAATGTCTTTTTAATATAGTAAGGAAAAATTTGTTTTCCTTGTCAAAGTGAAAAGATCTTTTGGTTTAAAGTACTAATGTGGTTTCCTTTTTAATAAATCCGATTTTTTTATACTGAAAATAATAGCCCTTTCTCATTGTCAGTAATACATCCTCTAATACAAAGCAGGCTTAAAAAAAGAGACGTTACTAGAACTTTCAGTCGTCATTCATAATACTTTCTTCTTGATTTGCTTTGCTTATTGTTAGTAAATAATATAACACCTACTTAATAACATAATTTTGTCCACCGTCGTGCAGATTTGTTTCCACTTTCATTTTGGGTGCTAATCAAGACAGATACAGGGTGAGTCGGGAGGAACGGATCAAACTCTAAGGGTGTGTTGTACACGTGAAATTAATGCAAAACAACTAAGCTCCACTTTAATTTTCGAAGAGATTGAAGCGCTAAAAAGTAGGCTTACTATTGGTCAGTTTTCGGTAAAAATCACACTTGCGAAATTTGATATATTGCCGGCCGCCAAAATATTATTACAACAGCTGATTGGCGTTTATATCGTGTATTTTTCTGAGTGTGTTTGTATTGAGTTTTTCTCCTTAAATTTGCGTTGTAATATCGTATATAATACCGTGTAAAACATTTTCACGGCGTTTTTCGTGGATATGGAGGAAGTAGCAACTACTTCTGGAACTCAAATATCCCCACCGGGAAGGCGAAGATATCTGAGCTTGGGACATTTATCTTTGATAAAAAAACAGAACATATTGAATATATTCAAAAAACTTCGAACTGATCAGAATTACAGCAATTGTCGCAAGAATACCAAGCACGGTAAGTTGGTGTTATAATACATTACCATCATGATACATATTATAATCTTATCTTAATTTTAGGAGTGGCGCAGTCTACTATTAGGAGAAAGTTACCCCGCGTAAGCAAACTTCTGGTGATTACGATGAAACTGTCAAGAACTCTATAAGACAATTAATTCATAGGTTTTTTTTATAAAAATGAACACTTCTACACTTTCTACGCTTGATAAAGTGGTGAATGAAGTAAAGCAGCGTGATGATTTGCCGTCCAACATTGTACAAATTTATAAAAATGTTAAACTTCAGGTTAGTGTCGATGTTTTGATTAATATGCAACAAATTTTGAGTATAGGTACCCAAATTTACATTTTACATACTTTGATATGTTAGAATAAGTATAATTATTGTTGCAGGTAGATGAAGGGAGATCGAAAAAGTGTTTTGATAGAACGTGATGATATAATCATGTGGAGGAGAAGGTCAAAATCAACCAATTTATAATTTAGACGAAACATAGCTCAACAAAGGTCATACCAACAAAAAGTTTAGGTAGATGATAATATAAAAAGTCGACTACAAGCGTTTAATGAAGGACTGGCTACAGGCTTACGTAATCCTGCAAGGAAAGGAAGACGTCTCATTATTACGCACATAGGATCTGAGGCTGGTTTTGTGGAGGATGGCTTATTGCTTTTCGAAGGTAATAAAACATCCGATTATCATGAAGAAATGAATGCTGAGGTATTTGAATGGTGGTTTCATCAAATATTGACAGTGTTACCAGATAATGCTGTTATTGTTATGGATAATGCTACATATCATAGTCGTAAAATTGAAAATATTCCCATCTAGAAAACTCGATATGTAGGCATGGTTGAAATTTAAATATTTTTTGATTTCAACCAAGAGATAGTTCGATCTGAACTTCTTCATTTAATTCGCCTTAATGAGACCAAAAAATAAAGACCAATATAATACACATGTTACAGACGAGATGGCTAGAAGTTGCAACAAAACTGCGTTGAGGTTACCACTTTATCGCTGCGAACTCAACTAAATTGAATTAGTGTCGGCTCAAATGAAAAATAAAGTGACAACTGAAAATACCTCATTCAAATTAGCAGATGTAAGGGTATTTTTACTATACGTAATCCACAATGTCACTACGGACAATTGGAAAAAATGTGTAGAACATGTGGTTAAAGAATAAAGAAAAATGTATGAGTTGGATGGATTAATCGATGATATAATCGAGCCATTTATTATATCAGTAGTTCACATGGAATGGAAAGTGATAGTGAATAATTATTTTAGAAGGCAATGTAATACATTAACATGTATTTAACGTCAAGTCATTGCTTAATATGTATACGCTACATTTGATATTAATCTATTGTTGTTCGCTTGTAAATAATTATATAAAAATAAGAATTATAGTACAATAGAACAACATTCAGAAACTTCCATTAAAAAAGGTACCATATATAAAGTTGAAATTTAGTATGATGTGCATTTGATTAATAAAGATTATTCTGCAGTGTTTTTTAACTTAATTAATTAATTATTTATTTTTGTAATGAATATATAATTAATTATGTAACTGCAACAATCTTAACTAGTTTTAAAACTGGCGCCAAAAAGTAGCTTTGATCAATTCCATTATGTAAACGCGTCTTTTCATTTTACTCTTTGGAATTAAAATATAGACCATAGTGTGTTATCCGATTTTCTTTTGTTTTCATGTTATAGTGTAATTAAAATATTTTTTCTAGCGTTCTTGTAGGCACTCCAACATTTCGCTTGGTTTCAAGTTAATACGTTTTAAATAAAATAAAAACATTCTTGCCTTGAATACTCACGTAAAACAGAAAGTCAGGTATGCTCTGTAATAAAATTTTCAACAAACTGTGCGAGACTGGACCAAACGAAAATAGGATAACAACATATGAGTTCCCTTACGTTATTTTTACGCCTACAAAACACTCCTGGAGTTTTGGTTCATTTCTCCCGACTCACCCTGTATAATATATAATAACAGAATTTAATTTCTTTTCGGATGTTACGAGATAAATGCATTTCCTATAACAAATCGATCACCCTGTACACTGAGAAAAATGCCAGGAAATTTACATTTACGCATCTGTTTCAGTGTCACTTCGCAGTAATTACGTACAAATTCCTTTATTTATTTTATTTACATTAACATTCTCATCGGCTGTGACTTTTTGCATATTGATAATGTAATATACCATTTTTGTGTAGTTTGTAAACTATACCGATATTTACATCCGGAAGTTAATTTTTCTTCGACAACATTAATTAAAATGTCTGGGTAATTTTATATGAATTTCGTTTTTGAATTTGTACAAATCGACGAAGAGAAACACGTCTTTTTCACTCGCAATGTAATTTTAATACGTTACAAAAGAATACACATTATCTACTATCGCAATTCACATGGTTCCACCTACAAATGTTTAGAATTTACTACAGCTGCCGTTTCGTCTAATCGGCAAATTGTTCTTTCTTCTGTCGAACGTATTAAAACGGAGTCACCCGCTTGTCAACAATATTCGAGAAATGCACCACGTATGTACCTAGTGGTGCAGCAGGGTTTCGCTAAGGGGATAGTTCAGCCACGATTTAGAATGCATGATAGCGTATATGAATGTACTAAACAGATAAAGAATAAACATTAATTGTAACAACGAGGTTGTATCAAGTATTATAAATCTTTTCCTAAGTATAAAGATTCAGCAAGTAGATAAGGAAAATAATCAAATAAGACAAAAGGGATTTCGAAACAATTAAAACTTCGGGAAGGAATACACTAAAACATTTAAGAGAGCCTAAAGGTACACGACCATTCCGAGCCGGTAAAAAAAAAAATCGTTCTTCGAACAAGTTCTGAACAATCTACTCTGCTCAATGACTAGAACACCCTTATCATTACGCAATCTTGAGATTCAACTTGAAGAAAATTATGTTAGATAGAAAGTGTTATGAACTCTAAATATGTCATTTGAGCGGCGAAAGTTTTGATAACAAACATCTTTTTTATAGATAGCGAATTTTCTAGAGTACTCGCATTTTGAAACTTGTGACGCAAATTATAAATTCGCCGTTGCATTATTAAAGATTTATTTGTAGTTAAAACAACCGCATCATTCTGCTTGTTTTATTCACCGAATAGATGTACATACGTGAGTTTATTAAAAAGAAATGTATGTGTGAAACATGTGCGAGGCTCATTGCTAATATTTCTCATTAATAATAGAAACTAGAACTTTATCGATTTATGGATGTGTAATTTCAGGGAATTGTTGGACGTTCAAGTAATATCACGGAACTGTTTTATTGATGTTCCATTTATATATTGTGTGCGGTAAAATCGTGGAATATGAAGCAATTTGTTTTTCCAAGAAATGCTCAGGCAGGTCAATTTTATTTCTTTTTGATAAACATTCTTGCATCTATCCTAAGCTTTGCGCAGTTCTGGTTTTCAAGTAATAACGCCGTCGACAATTATTTTCAATTACAACCGTCGTAGTACTGGAGTAGAGGGAATCAACACTGAAACTCATACATACTCGATATTAAACGGAGTTTGTGAGAAATTGACCTTTTTACTACATTTCCAATTATGTACTACTCACACAGAGCTACCGTAGGCTATTTCAATGTTGTTTTAGCTTATTGAAATGGAACACTGTGTATGTTCTTTCAAGAAAGAAGGAGGAGAAACTTTTGTAAGTATTTCTCTAAGCTTGAAGGGTGACCTTTAGCACATTAAATTTGATCATATATATATGTTTGAATACACGGCTAGGATTTTTGCTATTTTTCAAAATTTGGAAACCCTCTAACATGAAAGATATGGTATGTTATTACGAGGGTAATTTGAAAAGTTTTTAGCCTACTACAGAAACAAGTATTTTTCTTTAGATTCAGCTTTATTTTTCAACATGATCTCCTTGTAAGTCATGCACTTTTCCCAACGATGCTTCTGTTCCTTCAATCGGTCTAAATAGTAGTTGGCATCTTACTCTGCAGAGTAGGCGTTACGAATGTGAAGGCCTCCTTATCCTTCAAAGCGAAATTTTGAGCTTAGCAGACAGAGAAAAACCACTGAGCGTCAGTGATGGTGAATAGGGTGGATGGTCTACCAATTCGAACCCCAATTCTTTGTTTAACAAATTCCTTTTCTCTTCAAACGCGGCCGTTCTCCGCAATTTCTGCCGTCAGCTTGACAAGTAACGATGCTTAGCAAAACCTCGTTATTGTTTCTGCTTTTTCAAGATACTCGATTAACACTAACACACACAAATTATCTCAATAACCGTCGGCTGGACCTGTCTTCACTTTTTTTGGAACGTATCCACCCTTCGCAGTCCACCGTTTGACTTCAGGTACGTACCAGCGTATCCAAATTTCATCTATTAGTTTATTAGTCGACCTAAAAACTCCTAATCTGTCTCAACAGGGCTTTAGAGAAGTCTTTTCGAATGCGTTCTTGGTCCTAGAAGCAAACGCGCGGTTAGCTTTTTCATGCGCAAGTCTTCAGTCAATATGGTATATGACAAACACGTACTTGTCATTGTCCATAGCCTTTGATATCTCTCTAACATGAATTTCACGGCCGGCCAACATTTCATGAACTTTTCCGTTGCTATCGGTAGCGGCGGAAATTTTCAAAAGTGTCTTTCAGCGCATGCGTAACTCTATTACCGGAATACTTTTGACAAGTGACGCCATATACATGTACAGGTGTGAAATTTTTCGAATTATCCTCGTAGTGTAAATTAATAGTGGTTACCCGAATAATTGACTTGTTGCGCGATTGTCTATTCCCATAGTAATAATACTTTACCATAATTCGTAGTACCTTTTAACAACGACTTTATTCATAAAATATTGTCTTTCTTTTTAATTATGAGAACTTCAATGTCATTGATCTTAATCTAGTGTTCAACAGTTTCTTATAGAAGCAAATTAACTTTGGTTTGGTTATAAATAAAGATTTGAGGTTTACGTCACACATTTCAGGATGTGTTCGTAATGCATATTTAAACATAAAGGCTAATTACGCAGATCCCGCTAGCATTAAAAGTTAAACTTCACAACAGTTTAGTTTTATCACATTTTAATTATTGTGACGTGGCATACGGGCTTCCCCTGGATGTGTTGCTCCGAGAAAAATATTTGTGCGGAACCCGTGTCCCCGGTTAGTTCATAGCATACGAAAGTATTGTCGAATTTCTTACACCTTATAACTAACCAAGTGGGTGAATATGAGGGGTAGAGGGTTTTTGCACTTGGCATGTTGTTCCACAAGACAATTACTGTCAAATGTCCAATACGTGTGTGTAAAAAGATAACACTTTGATCTGATGTCCATCATATAAACGTTAGGAATAGGGGACTATTGACATCTTCTACACACAAAACTGCTTTCTTCAACGAAGCTTTACTTATGATATTGTCAACGTTTATAACGGTATCCTTACTAATGCCCGTGCTTACTCTTGATAGATCCACAATATTGCGTTTGCTGGATTTGTCTGCGCGATAAAAAGGCTAAAAAACGTATAATTGTATGCAGATGCCTATTATTATGCTTGGAATTGTTTATTGTGATTGCTATGTAATCATTTTGGTATTTATGTTATGTATTAATTTGTAATTAGTAGGACTGGGTTTCAAAGAGACATGCATGATGTCTTCGGTAGACTTTCTCTGTATGAATTGCTTTCCTTCTTGTGTATACTTGTTTGATCGTCCTCTTTCTTGTAATTTCATATTATGGAAAATAAGGTCACTTGTTATATTAAATAATACAATTTTAAATTAGAATCGTTTTGACAGATTATTTAAAATTAAGTTGATTTTGTAATGGCAATTCACTCGTACAATACCTCAATAGGACGCTAGTAAGTAGAAATTACACTGCTTCAATGGTATTGTTTCCATAGAGGACGTAGATCCAATACATGTACATATAAACCTATAAGCGGATGTGCTACAACATGGGTAACACAATGGTAATCTGATATGTGCTATCGTTAACTCAAAAGCTCGTGTGTTAAGCGGGGAACTTACTGTTAAAATATTAATCTCTTTTTATTCATTATTGTCTACTAGAAAGGTATGTCAAAATATTGTGAATTCCAAAATATATTTACTCTAGCAATATTGTTAGATATCCTATGAGAAAGTAAATTGCTTCTTCATTTTACAAGATATGATTTGCTCCTTGACTAAATTTTCTTTCTTTCAAGAAAGGGGTAACTTGAAAAAAACTTTTAAAATTGGCATCCTCAACTTTGTACAAAGTACATCCAATCAGATTTGCATTGAGGATTGTTATGGAAACATAGGTTTCGGGTAAACAGTTCACGGAGGATGATCTAATAACCAGATGCTTGCCGTTGTTCCAAAAGAATTGTAGCAACATGACTGAAATTGAGACAAGAGTTACGGCCATTTTTTTCGACATCCCTATTTTAAAACACACACACAACAGATTGACGTTTGGTTTTGGATTCATGGGAATAAGTTTAAAATTCATCACCACTCATGAAACTATAGATATTTTTTATTTAACTATAGATATTTTTTGAGCTTCCGTTTTCGAACCGGCTCAAAGCTTTTTCACAGCAATTAATGTAAGCCGCCTTTCGTTCTTCAGTTAAAAGATGTGGATCCAAGTAACATTTTCGAAACCAATTCGTCATGCAGAATATTTTGGATTGAAATCCTTAAAATGCATAAGGATGTTCCAACGCAGCGTTATGCCAAATGTTGATCCTTCTTGATCAGTTGGCGTACAGCAGGGATACTTTTTGAGCGAATTGGCCTTGTCTTGAGATCATCGTTGAGACTGATGCGATGCTTTATTACCAAAACCGGAAATCAAATGACCCTCCCAAAAAGAAATTGAAGGGGTTCAGGTTGGCAAATTGTGGGACCCGAACAATAAAGCTTTCGCATCCAATAGTAAGCATGTTCGATCTTCTGGAAGAGCATTCATCTAGAAAAGTTAGATAGTGTCTGCACTTAACTTGTGTGGTAAAACTTCTAATTCAAGCAGTTCTCCGTTAAAGATACCAGTCCAAGTACACCCCAAAGCAGTGCTGAAGTCGTGATTGTCTAACACCATGTGAATTCTGAAGATGGTAATTGTGAGTTCTATTAATGCGATCTCTAGTAAATTGGGCCTCGTCTGCCAGATTAAAAGTATTGAATCTTTGGCAACTTTTTGTAGCAACCATGTACAGAATTCTACACGCTGACCATCATAGTCTTCCAGTTGCAATGCTTAGTCGTGATGAATATGATAGGGGTGTAACTGTTCACGATGTAGCCATACAAGCGTTTAAGAGAGACGAAATGCGCTGTAGTGCGTCTAATGCTCAGTAAGCCTGCAGAAATGGGTAAACTTTCCGTGCGCCTCACGAAATTAGCAGAGACTAGACAGACTCGTGTTTTGTCGACTCTTGGAGAAACCAGTAGGCAACACGAACGAATTTTCATGAGACAAATAAACACTGTCTAGTCTCTGCTAATTTCGTGAAGCGCAACTCGTTTCTACAAGTTTAGTGCTCAGTGTTGTCCAGTACTGCATCAACTACAATTTCTTCGTTGTTTAGATTATTTCCTCTAGCGGGATTATCTCGATTAATACGTAGTACAACAAGTGAATCAATTGCTTTAAGTTGTTGAAAAATACCCCCAAACTTCTGTGAGAAGGTTGATGTCTATCAGGGAATCTTCAACAATACTTTCTAGAAAAAACTGTACTAAGCTCGTTCGTTTTCCTTAAAGAAATAAAATTGAAATCTGTTGTAGCTCTATAAATAGTAATAAAGTAATAAAAAAAATAGTACTTATAATAGCACCCTGTATATTGAGAAAATAAGAGACGGACAACTTTTACTAAAAACAATTTTTTTCTATCGTTTTGCAAAAGGTAGGGTGCGCAAGAGTTACTTGAGCGTAGTAGCCGGAATAGTACGATTTTTATATTTATTCTTTCGTTGTGTTTTTCTTCATTTTACGATTATATTAAGCAAACCAATAACTCGCCAGTTCTCGAAGAGGTGCTTCTCTGCTTCAAATGAATTTCCGGAGGTAAAAAAATATCTATTGGAATTCATTAAAATGTAAATTTGACAAACCTCTCCTGGTCAGTAAGCTTTGAATGTAATCGAAATTCTTTGTTTGATTGTTTGTCGGAACCAAATTTACCAATTTTATCAAAGACATAAATATTATACAAAGGCGATGATTCATTTTGTTTAACGGGAGGTAAAACCACATACTTTCTACTTACAAAAAAATGGGAGGCAAGCACTGCGAACGGCAGGATATTTCCTGCATTTTAATTCACCAACTTTTCGATTCGTTTCGTTCGGCAAATACGTAATTTGCTTTTGATAAGTAGAAAAAAGAAACATAGGTGTTCAGTCGAAACCCTAGCATCTGGGTTTCACTTTGTCGATTCTTTCCATTCCCATTACGCTAAATAAAATACGAATTCAGCATTCTCTCTCCCTATCTTAATCTTCCAATTCTTTGTCTGGAATTTCTTCGATCTAACACCCGTAACGCTCCATAATCAAACCCAGGATTAATACAAATATAAACCGGATTTTGTCGATTTTCTTCGTGGCTTGTTTGTCGTCATTCTCTGTGTGTAAATGTCTTCCTCCGAAGAAGGATGACTATATAGATACAGGTTCTCTTTTCCTCTGATGCTTTACTCATTTTATTCTCCAGGCGATCGCCAGTTTCTTTATTATTTTAGATTTAGATGCTTCCTGTAGAGATATAACTTGTGGAGAGATCCAACATATAGCGAATGTATCAATTTCGTTCGCCAAATATGCTGCACATATTCATTTTAGGCAGACTTAAATATTTTTTGCAATATACAGAATATTTGCATATTAAACTTACATTTTTCAAATTAAACACTCTGTATACTAATTAATTTATAAATTTGGCCTGTTTTTCTTGTAGGTCTTTTACAGCTTTAATGGTGACAATAAAGATTAATACATAGTACCTTAAATGGAAAAAGAAACAATGTGTTAAAAATGAGTACCTTGGAAGAAATGTGTGTAAAGATTACAACCATAAAATTTGAGTTCTGTAAAGTTTCACCACAGCATCAATCACAGCGAAATTCTCTAAGCTGCCATTTCTGACAGAATTTACATTGTACCTTGTGGATCAGTATCCATTTTATCGCATATGGGACATCGAATTTCAGACTTTCTAGTTTTTGTTTTAGGCCTATTTGTATTTGTGATAAGCTATCATGTTTCTAATTCAGTTTTAAATGGGCTGTTTGTCAACATTTCCGATTTCTTTCTTTTTCTGTTATTCTTCTGTTGACTTTCACATGATGCCTTAGGGGACGGATTTAACACAGACGCAAATATTTTTTTGTCAAATTTACATATGTAGTCTCCTTGTAAGTCCATGTATCTTTCCTAGCGGTGCTCACACGTCTCCTAAATCTGTTCAAATAGTAATTGATATCTTGTTCTGTAAAAAAGTTGTTTGCGAATGTGATGGTCTCCTTATTCGATGAAAATGCATGCCCTCCGAGCGAAACCTTGAGCCTAGAAAACAGAAAAAAACCTTCGGGGGCCGGATCTGGTGAAGAGCATCTTTCTTCCACCTCTACGATATTTGCAGAAACACGCCTAGCGGGAAAGTGTGCCATTAACTACATTGTAAGCTGGATGTGGTCGCAACTCCACCCCACCAATCTTCTACTTTCTGAAGATCCATTGGGCACTATACGGCCCAGCATTATCTTAAAGAAACCGCATCTACTAATTCAGGGTATTTTTTTCTTAGAATTTCTTACATTCGATCCAATGTTCGCAAGGTTCTCGAGATTGGCAACAAATTAACCGCTGATTTGATATGTTTGGATTAAGATTCTACTTCTCGTCATACGTTAGAATTCGTCGATAGAAATTGAGATTGATTGGTTAGAAGCTGATTAGAGATCTGCAATCATCGCTGCAGCTGTTCTGAACTCAATGAAATACTTCTCTGCATCGTCTGTTTACCTTCTTCAGCTTGTGAAGGTGGCGACCTATTGTCCACTGCGAAAGGCCAAAATTGTCGCGAACTGGAAACCTCAATTTTATTGTTTCTCGAAGAACCTCTTGGTCAAAGATAGGTTTTCAGGAACGTCGTTCCTCTCGAAGATTTGTTTGACAATTCCTGAATTTCTTACACCAATTTTGTGCAGACGGATCTGAGATAACATTTTGAGCCTCACGGAGTATACAAACCGCATCAACAACGCTTCTATTTATTTTCCAGTAGTTACGTAGAACTGCCGACATTTTTTTATTTGTATTGGACTTTTTTCACGATATACCGTACCTAATCATAATTAGAAAAATATTGACCGATTTTGTTTACTTGTAATACTAAATACGAAAATAAAGAGTTTAATTTATTTTTTCTGCGCAGAAAATGTTTTCGAAAATAGTATTTACGTATGAGACAATATTGTTCCCTCTCGGGTGGTGTATTCGGTATCCGATTTACTTTATTTCTTAGCTTTCCATCTAAGAGGTACTAAATTAAGTTACGCACCAGAAACTCTTATTTCTTTGAACGACCATACATTCAAATCGGAGCCATTTGTTTCAAAGCTCGAGTGACAAATGACCCTTTCTCTATACGAGTACGTAAAGAGGAGACAATTGAAAGAGACTTATCGGAAAATTCTTACGGAGTGTTGGCGATACCACTGCATTACCAAATAGATATTCCCTCTTCGTTCATTTGGAGGGTCTAAGAGAATATTCTCCGATTTTTTATTGTTTTCGATTTAGAGTTTGTTTGTGTAGATGTTTGAAATGAACAGGCACTGTAACAGATGCGATGAAGAAAAAGCATATTCAGGACGAAAATAATGCGGTTACATTAATCGCTATTGATTCTGTAAAAATTTTATTTTCCCGACTACATCGTTACAACAAAGGGAATGTTATCTATCTGTTAGTAAAAACCAATTACAAAGATTTCTATTGGAAAATGAAATTCGTCCTTACAAATTGGTTCATAAACTTGAAAGTGGCGGCGGTAAGCTCCGTTTAGAATTTTGTTGTTGACGAGAGAATAGATTATAATGGATAGATACGTTTACAGGAACACATTGCTATTTCTGACGAAGCAACATTTGGAGCAAATGGCATCGTTACCTGCCAAAATTGTAGGTACTGGTCGGAAGAAAAACAAATTTTCGAATGTTAATAAATAGTCGGCGATACAAGGAAAAGTTAATGTTTAGTGTGGGGTAATGTAGCGTAAAATTATTGGCCCTTATTTTTTCGAAGGAACTGTAAATCAGAACATACATACATAAAAATGTTGGACAACTTCTTCCTTTCTGCTCTGAATAAGGTAGATTTGCAACACAGACACGCGACTGCATAGCACTGGCAGGAGTACGTCTTTCAGAAATGGAAAACCCGAAACCTACGTAGAGGGATCACTCACAAGGCTGCTAAGTCTAGTGAAGAAAGCAAAGCTAACGTAATCGATCTAATGTGAGAGGAACTACAATAGATCTGAAAAGGAGGCAGTGGGATAAGTCAGTGACCACGTCGTCTAGTAATAAAATCTAATCCGTAAATCTGGCGTTTATTAACTAACCTTTAACGATTGTGAAAAATTTTATATAAGACAATTTTAAAATGAGAAATTTAATAAAATATACGTTATAAAAGGCTATTTTACAAAAGAAGGTTTACTATTGAATCTGAGCAATATTTTATGATTAAACGGACGTATTAAATACCATTCCGTCGTTTGGATTTATATTTATTTTGAATGTATGAGTTGTAAATTCATTAGACCTAAAACGTTTTCGTGTAAAAAAGCGAATTTCAGGGAAATCCATTTATCAAAGCATGATGTGATGCTGTATTCACATCAGTAATTTATGACTTCGTAATGGCTAGAAATTCTTAGTTGCGTGATGTTATACCAGAGTAATCGTTTTTTATTATAAATGAAATATTGCCAACACTTTTTCTAAGCTAAGGCAGTATAAAAAAATAAGCTGAAGCGTCTTAAAATGGCAAACGACTGAACTAATAAATAAAACGAAAGGGTTCCAAATATACAACCGAAAAACAATTGCGTCATAGGAATATTGGTCTAGTATTGAGGAGATACCGTCATCTGTTATCAAAGCAAACTTGTGTAATTAATTTGTTGTTTAAACAAGGTAAGTTACCAGATCTTTTAGAGACGGTTAAGCTTGTACCACTTTATAAATAGGCGAATAAATGTTTAATTGAGAACTATCATCCTGTTACTCTCACATCGTGCTTCTCCAAAATAATTGAGTATTGTTGTTTTAATGGGATGGATTAATAATGAGCAACCTTGTATTGCAAGCAATACAAATTTTTTAGGGAGTTGAATAGATGAACTTTTAAACGTGAAAAGCTTCCATTTGCTCTGATCGGTGTATGTCATTCGTTCCGGAGTCTAAAAGCTGCATTAACCACGCAACAATTATTATCCATTGCATGTCCCACTAAGAGGGATCGCCGATATCTTGGAAACTAGCCATGGGATTTTTTTTTTGTAAATTGCAAATCTGCTTTATTTAATCGATTTCCATTGTTGAATTTCCGACTAGGAGAAGCCTGCTGCTCTCGCAGAGTTGTTGAATATTTACTTGTATTTTATTAGAATTTCTAGGTTTACATATTCTCATCAATACTTATTAAATCTGTTTCATATCTGTTTATGGGGTAGTTATATAATCTATGGGGTAGTCATAGATCATATCTATATAGAATCAATTTATAAATAATTATTTTCCAAATTACACAATTTATAATCTGTCACGAATTTATTTCTCGCAAAAGCGAATAAATAGAGAACGTAACTAATACCTTTTCTTTAACTGAAAGTTACTAGAAAAAACATTTTAATCAGTCTTCTTCGTATATTTTTTTATGAATATGCTATAACATGTTATTATTACTAGTAGGACCATCTGCATATTCAGCGTTTCAGATAATGCTTGGGAAGTAGGATAATGTTATCCCTAATCTCTTGCAATACTAAATGTCTAGCTGGCCTTAACTAGTGAAAACTGAGTTATATCTATCCCTAACTTCGTTTGACCTCGCGTGTAGTGCCGTTGTTACATTATAAGCTCATTATCCAATCTGTTATTCTTATTTTTCGTATCTGCTGCCAGATAACTCTCAAAACTTTTACTTAGTGACGAACCGTGGAGGGATGTAAAATTAATTCCCGTCATTAGCATCTTGTAACAGATCTCTCGCACAGTTAAACCTCATTTAAGACATGTATCTTGCTTACTACACGTATTACAGACATTATAGTCAACGAAATTGTACTTAATAACTTCAGTTTATTCCTACCTAGGAATCACGAAAAATCTTTCTGATATGTTTTGCTTATAAGATGCGCGCTTTCATTAATTTTTCTCAATTTATCTATTTTCAATAGTCTATTAGACAATGGTTCATCGATTAATGTAAATGTACACGTTTTTAGGAAAGGAGCTATTGCATCTTACCACGATGCATTCAAATTGATAATTAAATTCCTTCAATTAGTGTAACGGCCTGATTGTTAGACGAAGTAGGTTTAAAAAATAATCTAGAAGTAATTAAGAACGAGTAAGAATCGCTTCCAACTGCTGCCGAGTTTCCCTACTCCGATTCTCTCTACTCTGTATTTACTTCTATTTAGGTAGTTTAATTTTTTTTCGAGAAACAGTTAGTTATGTTCTCTCTCGCTGCCCGAAACACATTTCTCAGAATTATTTTCTAGACTGCTTTTGATATGATACTCTCATTTTCTTCTTCTATATTAACTGCTTTTGAAAACTGACTAGTACGTTTCATATCAAGTATGTATGTACATAAGGCACTAGTACTAAAAAGCTTGCAACGCAAGCCAGCGCAGACGCATTCAGGATTTTCTGGCCTGTGATTGGGTGGAAAGTTACCTTTCCAGGTTTAAGACTGCAAAACAGTTTACATCCTTGTACTCCGAACCTCTTAAAAGATAGAAGAATTTCAAATGGTTCCGATGATCTGAATATTTTGAATAATCCAGATTATTGGTACGGAGAGATGACATAGGCAAGTCTAAAACAACATCTTTAGTAATTTTCACATGCATATGAACGTCAGAAAGAAATACAAAAATTGAATAACAAACATTATCTAACATTAGCTTGTGAAGCAATGTTGACAAATAGATAACTAAATTAAGCTTGTATTTGTCAAATTAGGGGTGTTTCGATTTTCATCTTTTGAAACATTAGTAGAAATTACCTTAACTTGATAATTAGGCTTGCTTGATATAACCTAACCTACCTAAGCTGCTATTCAATGAACGCCCTAGAAATATAGTTGTCGGAATTTGCTGAATGGATTCGGAGTAAGTGGCCTTCATTAATCCTGGTAATACTCTGTGTAAAACTAAGTTTTATTGATATTTAAGCGTAATCTACTGTTTGTGAACCACTTGGAAAAGATATTTAGCATGTTCTGAGCGTGCACGTTACTGGCAGGAGATAAAATAAAGATGCTGTCGTGGACCAAACTATCACTTGAAAGGCAAATCGTTTACAATAACAGTAAACATCAATGGACCAATCGATCCTTGAGAAATACTTCCCATCTCTTTCCATTAATTGTGCTCTATCACATGAGGCAATGTAGAGCTTTTCCTCTTATACCGTAAGTAACCTATGAAACAGTACATTATCAGATCAAAAACCTTACTAAGATCCATAGAAATATCAATTGTTACAACTTTTCCTGGTTGTATTATGGCCTTTCTTAGTGCGAAAAACATCTGTTGAATGAGTTGCATTTGTTCTGAAGGGCATAACATTTATTGTTTCTGCGGATGTAGATTGATCTTTATTATTAAAATTGGTATTAGTATCATTGGGCAATGGCACAATCTTAGTCACTGCGACTTTAGTAGATCTGTTGTAACAAAATGCCCTTGTATGTGTTAGAGTAGGTGAAGGCTCATAATAATCCTTAATATTACTCTAGGATCTTTATCCTTCAGTTCAGTAGATGTCAGAAATGGCATTTGCATAAAATCCTGTAGGCCACAAAAGGGGTTAGGACCGATGAAGGGCATATTCGCTGCCTCTCTAAACAGCTTGTCTGCTTTTTTATTGCCTTCGATCCCTTGATGGCTTGGGACCCTTCTCAAAGTAACGTGGTTTTTGCGTCCCAATTGCCTTAAATTGTGTATACATTCGTGAATCAGACCAGATTCATATGAGTAGGCTTTGATAGCCTTTAGAACTGGCTGACTGTCATGGAATATAGTTATGGTTGCGCTTCGTATCCCTATCTTCAGCTTCTTTATGACGCACAGATTAATCTAACATTCGCTTGGGCGGTTTTGGTAATGATGTACATTTTTTCTGGTGTTCATTTCGGAATTTCACTTTATTTGCAGAAAGTTTACAATAACTTCAATTTTTCGATGTTGGTCTATGCAAAAACAGTATGAAAAATTATTTTGATTAAATTCACTTTTACTATATAAACCTAATGTTACTAATTCATCAAAGAAGCTGGTTTTTAAAATCCGGTGTTTTATTTTAACAGTATTGCGTCTTATGTACTGCAGTTGATAAGTTAAAGTATTGTAGTAAGTACAAAACTTCCTTATGGAAAAATTTAATGTCCGCTGAAAATGTATCCTTTCAACGAATATTTTTTTTTACTAATTGGGCCATACACAGAAATTAAACACAAGACCAGTTATATCAAAAATAAGCAGTGAAATGGTGTTCCTACTAAAATAAAATAGAGTATATCCGTTGGCTTTATAAATTTATTCTTTCCTGTGGGCTTCATGGCCTACTTTAAATTTAGAGGTATATCTAACCCATACTTTAATATACACACATAGGTATACCGCTGAAACCCGGCCGAATTATACCTATCCTCGTATAGCCTTTTATCGGCGCCAGATTACCTAAAATTGAATAGAATTCCGCGATCTGGAAGGATAGGAAGCCCCCAGTTTTGGATTACCGTCGCTTTCACGTTAAACGGAAGGGTGGGAACTGATACCACCGCCGTACGGTACATTGGAATTGGAGACCTTCTCGCAAAGTCTACTCGCACACATAGAGCGTCTCTTTTGAGCGCGCCTTTTTCGGCCGTCCTAATCTGTTTTGACTCGCTGGAAAAGGAAACGTAGGTGAAGTAGTGCGGCCATGATAAACGCCGAAAGATATCAGTGAGAGCAAAGTTTGTTTATTTTCTATCAAAAGACGATTATGTTGCTCTTTTTAACGTCATGCTTCCTATCTACAGTAGAAGCTATAATTTTTTTGCTAAATTTTTCAAAGCAACTACGAAATATAATAAAAATATTGTCTTAATCTTTGTAAATTAAGTAATAATCTATATGCTTTTTATTAAACCATGTTTTTGTTATTCGCTTTGCGTTATTACTACATATAATGCAGGCGTTCAAGGTATTAATGGCGGCGCAGCAGTCGTTTTTAAAATGCCGTGAAAATTCCATTTTAAGTCAGAAAAGAAGTAGGAATGTTTTTCTAAAGATCTACCTGCCTAACACGAGCGCCAGAATGCATTTGCTTCTTTTGGCAATAATTATAAAAATCTTGCAAAAACATAAAAATAAATGCAATTTTACCCGCTTGCAAATGGCATGTTTCACATTCGTTCGCATAATATACAATATTTCGGATATATTGATTCCTGCATTCTTCGAACATATTTGTCACACTTTGTTTTAATCTCGTTATCATTCCTACTAGGGCGGAATGCACACCTCATTCTTTTGTTTAAATTTTGATGATCTGGATTATCAATTTCTTAATCTTTTGGTTGAGTGTCTCTTAAGAGACAAGTTAAGGAATTAAGATCCCTGTGAAGGTACCATTCATTTGCTCGATTTTTTAAACGATCTTAAGGACAACTAAAGTTTTATGAACTTTGATCTTGGTATTTTCATCTGTCTGCAATATTTATAAATAATATTCTATCATCATGATGCATACTTGGCACTAACAGTACTTACTTGCCTTTCTTTTGTGCATAAGATACTGTGGTGTAATATCTTGTAGAGCCATATTGCACCTTATGGATAGGGCAAGTTCGATGTGATGAAAAGAAGGAACGTCAGGCTTGTTTTCAACCATTATATCAATACTAATCAAGCTAACAGTTGTTGCATTAGGTGCACTGAAGAAAGCCAATTGTCTCCCGAGACATTTCCGTCTCTGCCTGTGATCGACTTGACCACTAATAATACAAATTGCAAGCAAGGAGGGTTTCTGAAGATTTGGTGTATGGCACTTGCTCATAGTATATGAAGGCGTTGATTAAATAGTGTGTTTTACAGTCACATAATCACGTTATTTCCAAATCACATTTTTCAGGCTTTCCTTTCAGGTATATGCTAAGGGAATAGCGACGCCCGAAGCCGATCAACATTTCATTCATTGTTGTGGTTTCAGAAGAACAATCCTTAAGATAGACCTCACAATGTGAAGCTCACATTTATTAAAGTTGAATCATGAGAACCATCACATTAAAATATGAAAGTAATATAAAAAAATGTGAAATAAATGGTGAAAACCTTCAGTGATAAGTATGTTAGTGTAACGGTCGAGCTTGCTGATCGCCGCACATTTTTCAAGACACGGAATAAGGTTTGATACTGCCACTCTAATTTCTCACTCCACGTTGACTTTTTAGTAATATTTCCTTTTTACTACAGCTACAGCTGAAAATCCGTCTTCGCATAAATAAGTTGCCGCAAAGGGTATGATGATATCAAAAAACAAATAAGGTGTACGTCTTTGTTACTATCAGTAACCTCCTCAAGTTGCGGACCAAATTCCATGGCTTTCATTTTCTTTATATGGTGGATTCTTCAACTGATAGTGTTATTGGACAAAGGTACCTTTGAGATTAATTTTCTCCTAGCACAATATCAACTATTTCAAGAGCAGACGGTAGAATAAGCTTTTCTGCGATGGTGTGAGGTTTTTTGGGCTTCGCCACTCTGTATGCAACCTTAAAAATGCTAACAATGCGTTACTTGCTATCCTACCACTTGCCGATGCTTGACCGTTTTCATTTGCTTATTTAATAAAAAAAAATGCATTCAATTTTAATTTAAAAGACCGTACAGTACAGTAAAGAAAATTCTTACTGTACTGTACTGTGTCTTTTGTGTACGAACGGCTGGTCTGCTGTAGAAACGGTGAGTAATGTGGATGAAGCTTGCAACATCTTTTACGACATTGTGCATGAGGTATTTAATGCAGCAGTTCCAAAATTTCAATTTTTTACAGTGCGACAGCACACACTATGGACACTCCATGGTATAATACCAACATTATTCAATTATTGAAAACCAAATCTACAATGCTGTCCAAATATAAAAAGATGGTATTATGATCAATTAAAGTATTATAGATCCAAAGCTTCTTCAAAATTTCGCTCTTATGTTCTGAGTATGGGAGGCATACGAGAATATCCCCGCGAATTACATTTAACGAGGTCGAATATTCTACACCTGACGGTATAGTTGGTGCATTTGGGGAATATTTTCATAGCGTCTACATTGAATCCGGGAATACTAATTTGTCTTTAATTATGTGTCGAATACTACGATTATCCTTACCTCTGTTACTTCACAAGAAACTGAATTAGCACTTAAATTGTGTTATTGTTAGGAATTGCACTACTGTATTCGCTACTCGCTATTACATGAGATATACCATCTTATTCTGAAGTGCTCAGCATTCCCATCTGTTCGGAAATTAGCACGTGTTCATCCTGTATTAAAGTAAGACAATCCTTTAAATATTTGCAACTTTATATTAATTACACACTGACGAAAAGCGGGCGCTCTTTTGGTAGCAAGCGTCTTAAAACCATTTCCTTTTTTACCAGATGTTTACTCTTTGTTTGATTGTTATTTAGGAGTTGAACTGGTTTGCCGAAGTTCCATACTTTTCTGGAATATTCTGTGCTTCCAGAATATTCGATATCTTTCTAGAAAGTTTTACAAGTTACGGGAAAGATTTAGCCTAGATGTTCTAGAAAGTTAGCTCTGAAGCTGTTTTGAAATTCTTATTCTAGAATATTCCAGACCGCCGTGTTTGGCCCCGTTCGCAGGACTGCCTCACCGCAGCGCTGTTTGCCGCGGTGTGCACTTACACACAACTCCAGATCTGTCTGTAACGAATGTTGTAAACAAATTAATATTATACTAGGCAAAATCACATATGATGGTTGAAAATACATTATTAGATGCACGTAATAATTTTTACAAGGTTCTGTTGTTGATGACCGCCTTTATAATTAATTATATCTACAAGGGAAATGATATAACAAATTAATTGAAAAGAAAATATGTAATATGACACATGTCGTAATCGATCTACTAATCTGTGCCACATTTCGCCCTGTACAAACAAATAATACAATTCGTTAATTTTTATATTAATGCCAAAAATAATTTGTTCGTTCTCTACATTTGCCTTTCCAAACAACAATAGCGCGTAGGTGACAAAATTTGGAGTTGAAAACGCGTTTATTTTAGGAATTATTTATCAAATCATACAGGTCACTAAATGTTCAGTAATTACTAACTCCAGCCTTCGTTAAACGGATCACTGAAGCATAGCTTTAATACGGACGAAAATTAAGTTTCTGCAAGCTCTCTTAGCATTTTACCTCTTCGTGCAGACTCCTCTCATCTACTTACTCGACCCTTAAATTCGCGCCGACAACCCCTGGATAAACGCGTATTTTTCAGTTGACAGGTAATTTCTAGGCTTCGTTTAGATGCGAATGTGGGGTATGTACTGTCTGTGCAAATATACATTCGCTTAAAGCAAGGACAGTATGATATATTGCATTGATATTCACATATTAGAAGAGCAATTACCTAATGAGTTTGATATGTATGTAAACTGTAGAAGAAGACAATGTAACAAAGCTCAGAAACAAAAATATAATAGACTTCACAGAGTTATAAAAATGTTGAAAACAATCAGTACTAATGATAGATTGTACTATCCGGAAGACACTTCCAGAGGGTTGATTGTACATAGCGTTAGGTCCTCTTGGAAGGATTCTATGTCCCAAAGTACATTAACAATTCCGTTACTGCAGATGTTTACTATTCCCCTGTTAACATTTGAACAATCATCCCCAAACAGGGATTTGCTCCAGGAATTTGGCTTCGGCTTCGTTAAAGTGTGCTGTTTCGTCTCATATATAATTGGGACTGCTAGCTAAAGCAAAAGTGCTTTAAAATTGATCGGCGTATGTACATTCTGTCTTCTCCTTCCGTTAGGACTCTGTACAACTATTAACCGCAAAGGCAACGCTGCGCTCCTGGTACGTAAGCAGAGAGCAAAATAAAAAGTAACGCGATAATGTAAAGTAGATGTAAGGCAAGTACTTGGTGCTTATTACACAAAATTTGTAAAAATATAATACGTTTGCGTAATATAATAAAATATATATTTTTTGCTCTTGCATATTAAATATGTGAGAAAAATGGTAATACTATGCCTTCTTACTTCTTTAGACTCAAAAAAAATACTTTCCTACTCTGACTACAGAGATCATTTAAGTTCAGTTTGTATTTGTCAAATATTTCAACAGAAAGTGCCACAAGATCATGCTTCCTCTCGTGTCGGTAATTGGAGAAAATGTTAAATGTGCTCTTTAATGCTTAAACTATTTTGATTTAATTGAACAAACCTAATACAAACAAAGATTTGTTCTTGATACTGCTATCAGACGTACAGTTAAGAATTTTTGAGAAATGGTTTCATTTTTTTAACTATATCTAAAATGGGGGGTGGCGCGACCCTGCATGGAGGCGATTCTAACAGTTGGAGTGCTGACTGAATAACTGGTACGTCGGAAATCCGCCTGAAGTAGGAGGAAATACAATTTGCATCGTATTCAGCAATTCCCGACTATCGACTAAACTATTCACCACTTAAATGCATTTCTTGTTATTTGCTAAACGTCTCTTCAATAAGGATTGTTTAGGAAATGTAAACAAATAGCAGAGTAATTCTCCTTGTGAATGTTTAAATTGGATTTGCTAGACAAATGGTTTAGAAATGTTCGTTGCACTTTCTCAATCCTATCTGCGCAGATGTTATACCGGGGATTCTATATACAATACATTGTGTCCACGTTTTGATTTTCATCGTCTTCCTTAATAACTCTATAACATCTAATGTGACTGCTTCTAAAGTTTTACAATGTTGAGACATTTGTTTAAGACAAATTTCTTATTAACATAAAAATTCTTCTCTAATAATATGAAATTAGTAGTCTATGAAATCAAACACCAACGAGAATTGAAAATTGACTTTAAGTAACAACAAGTTGATAAAAAAGAGCTATGAAGTTAACAACGCTGATGCACGTCGAAATATAGTTTTGCAAAATGTTACGATCCAAGCGCATTAGTTCGGCGAGTACCTTGAGAAATTGGAATTTAAAAATCCACTGCTTACAGAAGCTGGAAGAATAAAAAATCAAACCCTTACAAACCAACAATTGTATAAGATTTAATAGATGATGACTATCTTCGAAGATTGGTACAGTTTAGAAGGTGGTATCAAAAATGTGAAGATGGTGCTGTTTCCTGGGAAAATACTGTGAACAGGTGAAATATAATTTACTAATTGTGGAGTATTCAATAGGCATAACTATCATCATTAGTCCATTGAAAATTCAGATTTGGTGAATCAAAGAAGATTTCAAGTTGGTTCTCTGATGCGGTTTGATTCGTTTGAAATTTTTGTTTGTTGATAATCACTTAATAGGTTTTTTATTTTTGAGCTACCAACAACCTAAATAATGCCTGCTTTGAGATAAATTATTAATACTGAACGCATCTGGTTCCAGCAGATTCCAGCAGAGAGCAATTGTTGCTTGGTCCATAATATTCGTAAGGTGTAATAGTCTTCGATAGAACACTCTACCTAGAGAGTACCTTCAAATAATGAACCAGCGCAATGGTCTGCGAGATCTTCCTTGATTTTTGATTAAAGGGTATCACTAAAAACAAAGTATCTAATTTGGTACTGCTAGAAACCCAGGAAATTTTAGAACACGGAGTGCTGGATCTGCTATCGTTACACGGAAACACTTCATAGAGTTTGTAACTCTGTTAGGGTAAGTGCGTGGAACAAAATGGTCGTCATTAAACAAGTGTCTAAACATCGCTAATCTTAGAAGCGGTCACATTAAGTATTATCGAGATATTAAGTAAAATTGAAATCAAATTTTGGTTTTCCCCAAATATCTTGAAATTCTATAAAGCTCCGCTGAACGAAAAAGATCCGCTAGCTGCAATAAAAAAGTACGTTAATGTAACAATTTTTCAAAATTGGTCCAGTGAACGAGTTTTTTTAAATAAATGGATGTTTATTGTATCGATGAACAGATACTTTTGTATCTACACTACATTTATTGATATAAAGATATACCTTTATTAATGTACTACTCATAAAGTAAGCTAATAAATGGGTATTTATTTTATTGATAAATACGTTTCAATTTGATGTTCAATGTAGTTCATTGTTGTACTAGCTTTCATTATTGGTTAATGTAATGATTCTGTTGTAGCTTTAATAACGACGTGTTAGTTAATTTGTTGCCATTATTCTTAAGTTAAGTTGTAATAAACCCGAAGCACGTGCGAAATTGGAAAACTTTTAAAAAATTCAACGGCTGAAAGCTTGAGATATACCCTTCTTCAACCGTAACAGTATTGTATTAAAGAAATAAGCATTTACTTTACAATTTATTACAGCAAATTGTTTGATAAATAATGATTTTTATAAAAATCTTTCTCCTGGAAAACAAGGATATTACTACTGTTCCCCTACCGGTATCGTATTTTTATTAGTAAATACCATTGATTTAAGCGTTTGCTTTTTGTTTGTGCGAAAAGTCAATACCTAACATGCGTACCGTTCTGAAAGTGTAATTCTGTGAATCGAAATATTCCTGTGTATATTTTCGCTAATGGCTTTGGGAGTGTTGTGCATGTAACGATATTCAGTGATATTAATTACAAGTTACAATTTTACCGTTTCCAGAAAATGCAAAACAGGAACTTAATCAGTATTATGTGTGAGGCTTTGTAATTACACCTCATTTCCCACCCACGCGAAGAAGTAGATGAGAATCATGATGTTAAATATTTCCTTTTTTGTCCAGGAATGGTATGATGGTTTGTATTTGTGTACAGCTATAAGCTGCACGTTTTATTTGTGAAGATATGCAGAGCAATATTAATGTTGTTGCAGAGCAAAATATAACTATTTCATGCCTCGTTTTCTACAGTAGTAACCTATATTGGAAGTCGTCGAGTCGGTTAAATGTTGTACAGAATGTAGTTAGTATAGCAATGTAAATAGTTGAATAGTAGTTGTGGATTTCTTCCTATCGCCCAATTTTGGTTTGGCTAATCTGGGTCATGCTGTATATGAAACGTAGACGAACAGTATATTAAAATAAATACATTTTTGCTAACATGGAAACAATATACAATAAAAATAGAGACAGAAATAATTAATAGTTATTTTAAATAGAACTAAAACAAAATTAATAAAATCTCAAACAAAATAATTTTAGAATGGGTGTACGCGTATGCATAATACGTTTGCAGTGGTGGTGGCACTAATACCATTTACCCATCGCTGCTCAATGTAAGGTCACGTAAAATGTGCACTTCTCTGCTAATCTATGATCGGGCGTGCTTTTTTAATCGAATTATTTTCCTCTAAGGCGGGATGCGAAAAGGTAATCGCTGCTAACCGGATTGGTTTTATTAAAGGAAATTTGCTTGTGGAACTATTTATTTTGTTAATCCAAGTATATTTTCTTTAAATCAACATAACAATAAAAAAGATTTTAGGTTTTATTTTAGTTGGATCAACTGCAGTTGCTTAACTCAACTAAATAAGCAGTGTAGAAACGATGAGTTCCATCCCTGGATTTTCTTCACGATATAGACTAATCAAATAGCATATGCTTACTGCTGATTGCGGGCATCCAATTACAAAACATTTGCTAGCTATTGTGTGTCTGCCCTGCTAGTCTCGATTGAAAGTAAGCCCTAAGAATTCAATCGTTTCTTCTCAACCTGTCTAATATGTGAACGTCTTTGTCTTGTATGAAACAACAAGCATTTATTTCCTTCTAGACACATTAATAGCTTATTCTCAGAAAACCATTGATCCAATAACTTGAACATGTTTTACGTCAGGTTAAAAGTATCGCATCAATTAGAATTGCTATATCGTCTACATAAATGGTGAAAATGCACAGATGCATACTGAATAAAACTGGACCTGCAGGAGCCTTGAATTACGTTTGCTTTATTGGTAAAATGTAATATTGCCTTTTGGCCCACTTCTTAATTTGTAGTATCACACTTAAAATTCTGTATTTTAATTCGAAATTAGATAAACAAAAAGGACAAATTCTCACAAATATCTTTAATTTAAGTAAGTAACCAGTTTCGTGTGTTTAAATCATACACACATCATCAGGTCCAGTTATTTTAGATTGAGATTACAAGATTAAATTTAACCAAAACGGTACTACACATTTTTAGACCATTTACGAACAAATGATTGTAAACGTAAAGCCACTGTAAAACTGCACGATACAAACACATAGGAAACTATTTAATCAATGTCGAGAAATATAGAGAACAGGAAATTCTTTATATTGTAAAAAATTTCTGAAAATGGATTGATGCGTTCATTCCCTTTTGCTTTAGTAAATTTATAACATAGAAATACGCGATTAGATAATATAATATTTTGTTAATTATGAAAGTCTTAAAAAATTAAATTGATCACGTTATAGTTGGAAATTGAATTTAGGTAGATTACGCGCAGCGCGTTAGTAATTTTATTCGGATCACGTTCAATTTGCCTCGTGTCATAGTATCGAACATAACATAAATCCTGAATTTTGCTTCGATATCGTTTGTAATTGCATCACATCCGGGAATAAATTTCTAGACAATTTATAGTCCATATTACTATGTGAAGTTAAATTACTGATTTGATTGAAACTTAACAGATTTGCAGGACCTACCGAGTGTTGTAAAACGCCACTTTCTGTTTTTGCGGAACCTCACGTTTAGAGGGGAAAGCTACGTTTGAAATCTCGATGACTTTCCTGAGATTTCCTTCTCACCCTTCATCACTCCCCATACTGAGTGGGCTTGGAAAGGACAAAATATACACACGAGTGATCTCTTTTAAATACCATTTATGCTTATATGCATGATTCCTACTCCCTCGCCCCTAGCTATCTGGAACAAGAATAAAAGTATGGTATGGAATTCTATGCGTACCTATAATTTGATGTAATTTCCTATAAGTTTATAAATCGTCGAATTTCTCAGGGGGTGAACGTGAAGTTTCGCGTTCCGCTAAGCGGCGTTTTACAACACTGCCAAGTTTCAATTCGATCAGTGAGCGTCACCTTGGAATCTTCAATTGTTAGTTCTTTTCTAATCAAGTACAGCGAGAAAATAAATTAAATTTCAGTAGTTATTTGCAGTGTATTTAAGGTTACGCAGTAAAGTTGTAAATAATATAAAGTAAAGTTTAAATAATATCGGAAAACTTATTTGTAGTTTTCTAACAACAGCGTATGTAAAAGGCATACGAGGGCTGTCTTTGTAGTTTTGCATGCAGTCGCATAACGGGCGCCACCAACAAATTCCGCTCTGTAAAAATTAATTTCAATATTTAGTGAACTTAAATGCAAATTTTCATCAAGGTACGGCAAGTTATTTGCACAGCAACTTCTTAAAATCGCAAGCCGAGAGAAAAGAACAACGTCTCATCCAGTTGGTTTCCATTTTTGGTAGTGAAGCGCCACATCAGTCGACGATTGGTACTGCGAAGTCCAACCTAGTTGCAACAGCCTCAACGACGATACCATAACCACCAACTGACCAAGGAAGATTAACATGTGATATATCGCGAGGTTGGGACATCCCTAGATATTTCAAACTTCAATCCAAAAAATTCTGCATGACGAATTGGCCTTGAGAAAGTTACTTCTGAACCATCTGAAACCATACAGCAATATTTACACAGCGGTGTTCCAAGATGAGGAGAAGGTGTCTCAATTTTGGGTCATATTGCTACAATTCTTTTAGAAGATTGAAGAACGGTTAATGTCGATTGGTGTGCAACCATTTATTTACCAGAAGCGATTGCTGTGCTCCGAAAAATCAACTCACGATGAATCATCCTCCATCACGGTAATGCGAGTGCACATAGAACTTAAAAGAAGAGTTTTTAGAGCAGCAAAATGAGTTATTAGATCATTCTCCGTAAAGTTCTGACGTAAGTCTCGACGGTTTCTCAAGAATCGACTGCGTGGTCCACAGTTCCAGTCACCGGGAGAAGCATTCAATACCTTTAATGTGGCAATTTTAGCTTTTCCAAATGATGACATAACTGCTTTAATACTTGGTTTGAAAAAGTGAAGAAGTGTATCAGTCTTTATTGATAACACTTTAAAAAACAATAAAACACCGTATATGGGTATACTATCACCCGTTTCGATGGTGGTCACCTAGATACGTATGTTAATTGTTTTAAATTTGATTTCTTCACGGAAATGCTTACCTTAGCTTTTTTTTTTACAAAGTCAAACATCAAGTACGCGACAACACCCGAAAGACATTTCTACTCTCGTGAAAGCCTATACTCAACTACCTTAGCTTAGGTTTAGACTCTAATAATGAAGACGTTAATTCAATGCCAAAGAAAGTTTATGAAATACTAATTTTATTATTCTTTAAATAAATTGCAATGAATTAAATAAACGATATTTGAATCGCAATGAGACAATAACATAAGTGTACATATATAATAAAAGATACATAATACCAATAATTTATATAACGGAACACATTAGAAAATGTTTAGAAATAATAGCAAAAAAAAAATAATGTTAAAATAGCTTCCTCGTGGTATTGATGGAATTATTCACGGCAAACGCAACACAAGGAGAGTGAAATAATACACTATCCACGAACATGTTTCTGCCTACTCGGGGTCATCAGTGTGGTTCCGAGAGTATTTTTAACTCTACTCGCTGTTGTCTGTCTAGTTTGTTGTTTTGAAATGTTGTGGCATTAACTGTGAGGCAACAATGACACAGGTTAGAGTTAAAAATACTCTCGGAACCACACTGATGACGCCGGGTAGGGAGGCAGGGGTAGGCAGGGGCAGGCAGGGGGCAGTAGGCAGGGGGGGCAGGATAGGCAGAAACATATCCGTGGGTAGTGTATCTTTTCTTTCCTTGTCGTGAACAATTCCATCAATGCCATGAGGAAGCTATTTTAGCATTATTTTTTTGACCAATAATTTATATTTATTTTAAATAGAACTAAAGCAAAATTAATAAAATCTCAAACATCTGCAGTAGTGACGCTACTGATTTCGCTTACTCATCGCCAAGTGATTGTACGAGGAATTAATTAATAGAGTATAAAAAAAAAATCTCAAAATGTATCGAATTTAAAATTTAGCTATTAATCGCCGATATGCTTGCTCTGGAACTGCTAGTAGGGCAGATGGCTAGGAATCGGTAAATGTAGATTCTAGGAGACTTAAAGGGAGAACAAAAATTGTAATTTCACTTGAAGATGAAGATCTCAAGGGAAAACGTTTTTTGGAATTGTTTTCTCTAAAACATTCCTTTAGGCAAACATAATACGGATACATAAGCATACTTGGTCTCCTTGTAAAGTTTTATAATTATCTTTTCAAAAGGAATATAGTTGACATTGTGGAATTGCAATTATTATCGCAAAATGTTCGGTTTGATGTCTAAATGAATAAATTTACAATTAAACTCGGGAATTTAAATTTAAAAATCTAATTATCCTTCAAATGTACGGGCCGTAGCTTGGTGGCTTTACATCGTCATCCTTAAAATAAGTAGCGGGTTTATCCTTCTTTGTTATATGTCACGCAGCGTACTCTCGTACCGTCCCCAGTTGCCCGAGAAAAAAATTTAAAATTCTAAATACGTCGAATGAGAACCAAGTCATTCATGGACAATTGAATCTAGCATCCAGTGAATTCCGTCGAAGTAGATGGCTTCACGTACGATTTTAAACAAGCTGACGGGTAGAGCGAACAGCTCGTGATTGGCCCAGATGTAATGTGACTATGTGAGACTATTCTGCTTTTATAGGTGGCCATTCTATTTTAGAATTTAATTTAGTTCGATTGGAAAAGATTGGATTCTAGATTTACTCCGATTTTATAAGTTAATCTGCTTCAATTAACTAAGTTATGTTTATACGTAGTGCATACGCTGTGAGCTTTTGTTTTGCTGTCTTTTAAATTGCATAAAATGTGAAAATTAGGAGAAATGGAAAAGTCAAAGACTTAACGCGAATGTTGACGAGTACAAATTTTATGCTACACGGAAAAGCTTCCACCGTAAAATTTGAGGCGAATTTTAAGTGAATTTATAATACATCTTGGGACTAGATGTAAAAACATTCTCCGGCTAATAATAGCACATTACAGAAGTGACATACTTAAAAGTATCTCTGAAATTTCCAGATTAAATTTAGAAAGGAGAACAGAGCAGCTACTAAGCGAATAATATATTTGTCGTTGCTTGGTTATCATTTGAGTGTTACAACTTGAGAGAGGCAAATTTCCTAAAACAATATCACGAATTAACTTCTTTAGAAAGCAAGGATAGGATAGGGCAAGCTAAGGATATCTATACTACAAGCAAATAATTTAAAAATGGAAACGATAATTTTATAGGTAAATGTAACGCATGTACACATTATGCGGGTATAGTTAAATTGGATTTGGTCTCCAGTTTTCAGTCTATGCTCAACCAGCGCGAACCTGGCTGCATACAAAATGCTTGTTTCACCGATGTACACGCTGCCGTACGAACACGGATTTTGGTAGAGACCCGGGGCTTCCGAATGATTGTGGTCTTGAACGATGAACGATTGCGGTCTTTGATGAGAAAGTAGTCTTAGAGTTTGAAATGTGATTTCAAGATGGTCTTTATGTTGTTCCTGAAGAGAATCTTGTTGATGTGATCGCTGACACTTTGAATGTAGGATTAGATCAGTGGAGTTGCTGTAGAAGGGTTTGGTGGTTCAATTCTCAAGGAAGCGAATTGGGTTGAGATGTGGCCTTATCGATAAGAGAATTGATAACACTGTGTGTTTTTGAACTGGATGATGCGAGAGGCCATTCAGATATCTATCTGTGTGCGTGGTTTTTTGGTAAACCGTCTGGACGCCGGTGTACGAGAACATCTAGGGAAGGAAGGCAATGGTCTGACTTGAACTCGTTGGTGAATGTTACGTGCAATTTTTGCAGTCATCCTGTATTTTGATAATCTTGCGAACTTAAGTCATCTTACGAGTCGGGTGTGTCCCGAAGTTCTCTCTGGCCTAGAAACTTAATTTTGGCTCGAGGAAGGCCTTTCGCTTATATTGCGGCTTTAAATTCACTCAGAGAAAGTGAACAGTTTACTCAGTTTGAGTTTTTTTGAGTTTCGAACACAGTGGTTGTACACATAATTTTTGTACGGCTTAGCGTGCAAACTTCGCCGTTTGACCCAACCCTTGCGTACGGAAGAACTCTAATCCTGTATTAGTGTTCTTTTGGAGGGCGCATTTTATCCAAGACCCGTCCTAGTGCTCTTGAGGAGGGCGCATTTTATCCAAGACCCGTCCTAATGTTCTATTGGAGGGCGAATTTTATCCAGGACCTGTCTTAATTAACTTTTGGAGGGCACAAGACCCGAATTATTGTTCTTTTGAGGACGTATTCCGGTCTAACATCCGAGTACCGAATACGGAGCACGTCTGACGTCCCCCGCTAGAGAGATCAGGTTGCTGAGGGTGACATTACAATAGAAACGACAAATAAGTGCTACAGTAACTTCCGTGCCGACCCTAGGGGTGACGGAAAAAAAAAACAATATATATTTTTTTCTTTTAAATTATACAAAAATTTACCGTATACAAAATCGTTTAATTTTTTTTTTAGTTTTATTATTTGTTTGTTGTAGTTCATTCAATAACAAAAAAAAATATTAAAATTTGTAAAATCTGTAAACCCACAAGATCTTGGGCGGAGCACTTGAGGTACCTAATTTTGCAACTCATTTCAAGCAAGTAAATTTTTCCTATACTTTACTTTATCCTTCTTTTTTTTTAAGTTTATTTCTTTTTTTTATTTTGTTGACGATTAATTAAACCAACTTTTTTAATCCATTTCTCTTTTTTTTTATGTATTTAGTTTATGTTTTTTTATCTTTACTGTCAGCAAACCTCGGTTGCCCCCAATCGGGGTCGACGAAGGACATTAGTGTTCTGAGTGGGTGGCGCCTTTCTGATTAGGTGGCTCCTGCCGCAGGAGCCAGAATCCTTTTTTTACATACCGCGACCTACGACCGTCGCCGACTGGGCAAAGCGTCCACGAATGTCCTGTAATGTTCTTCAATTCCAGAAGGGCGTGAAAGTTATTCGTTAAGTAACTTTGGAACTCGTCTTCCTCCCCCCTACTCTCCCGACAAGAAGGCGTAGCATGAAGCACATGGAATCATATTGAAATGTAGAATTCCCAGCATGGTAGATGATGATTTGCTAGACGGTACACAGACGGATTGTGAAATGATAACTTATAGTTTCTGAACTATTCACAAACATTTAAAAACTGCAAATTTTTGCAGGAGTGCTGCACTCCTAAATCGGGCGATATTCATAACTACAACATAGTATTTGAAGATGACTTTTTGTTCACTCAACGACATCGAATTGTAAAAGAAAGGAAAAAAGAAGACGATTTGGTTTACAGCGTATACAGTGTAACCTACTTCAGTAAAAAAATGTTTGTCTTGACAGAATATTGCATTAGCGTATGTGAATTGAAGAATTTGAAGTTGGGGTGATAAATATTTATCTGTTTATTTTGAAGTCTAACCACACATCATAGAAGATCACTACATAAACATAACTCATACTGCAATAATATGTAGTATCCACAGAAAAATAAATTAAATAATGAATGACATGTACGCTTTTAAGCAACGGAAGCAAATAATTTATTACTTAATTTATTTATTTGTAATTATAAGTTTTGATGATTTAGACACGAAGCGCTCTCTTGTGTTGATTGTGCCAGACAAGAGCGTTCCAACAGAATTGGCGCTTGTTTGTTGTGCCAATGGATGTCTCTTGAATATTAGTTAAAGTTACATCGAAATCAGGATTTCTTGGTTGTCGATGTTCGCTTGTTAAATAGAATTTTATAGTAATAAATACCAAAGCACTTTTTCCGTACATAGTGAGACGCCAAAGCGACGTACGACAAGCTCAAATTACTAATCGAATAACCGATGTCGTTTAGGTACACTTTGCGCATATTTATGGCTGTAATTAAGCAAGGTGTTTTACGTGATGTTCCCTAGATACTGCAAAGGTAATTTAATTTTGCGCTGTATCACCAAGAAAAGCGTCGAATTTTTGTAATACTATACCCAACGAGGAGACGACACGAGATCTTCTCTTTACGTAACGGAACGTTCCAGAGATAGTCAATCTCTTCGCTTGAGCCTCGCGTTTTTCCCATATCGAAAAACGTAAACACTTTCCGATAAAGAGGGAACGAAACATCGTGACAACAGCTTGCTTTACGACAGTTGCTCGCTTCTTGATTTCGGCGACAAGGCGCCATAAAATGCGGAAACTTTGGTGCCCGCGCTTCTTGTTTCTTCTATATTTTGGGAAGTGATCTCGTGTCGCGTATCCGACCAGACGAAATAATAAACAACGGGTCACGTAAAACAGGTGAGATCACCGGAGAAAAAGAGAGTAGTAAGATGTTGAGACTACTAAAACGCCGTAGAACGTAAAACGAATTACGAAAATTATGTTACGTATTGCAATTGCAGACGCTAGGACGAACAAGAGATTCGTCTTAACTCCTTTTTACGCTCTACTACCTAGTTTTGATGAGTTGGTTGTCGTGTTTATCGCGTCCTAGAGAATTCCCGGGAAAATAATAAAGCCATGTTTTGGAAATGTTTTTTGTGCATCCTTTACTTAACAATTTCAAGTTCTAAGGTAGAGCTTTTGAACGGAATAACACATGTTTTTCCCGATGCTGTCAGAGAATATGCACGTTTCTCTTTGTTGATTTCTGGATCTTGTAGTTTTTTCTCATTGGTTAGACGTACGAGGGAACATCCCTAAGTGATGCTCGTCGATTTAAATGAGTTAAATTGACCAATTTGATGTAAAATCAGTAGATATATTAAAAACTACTTTGGACAACTTTTTAAAGTTTTTCGCCAGTACCAAATGAAGGCCAAATAAAGAGCGTGTTTATCATGCGTTGAAGATTTGCACGTTGAGTGCCGAGCTTGCCCACTCAGGACCAACAACTCATTTCCAACTCCGTGTTGAAGCAGTTTAAGGCTAATAAGTCATAGTTTTAGACTGCGGATAAATCTTGGGCACAGCAGTGCACTCTTGAAGCGAGAGCGCGGCCGGAACAGTGGACTGTTAAGGGTGATACTCATATTAGCGCCCATTCTCTTTCCTTCCATTATTGTTACCCAAGAAGTTCTTAAGCACAGTAACAAAAGAGCACCAACCAGAAGCTTCAACATCAGTCATGCCTCTGGCAAAATTGAAGTCGTTAAAAATTTCAGCCTTTAATTTTCCTAAACTTACTTTCCCCCTTTTTATGTAAGACTTTAACAAATTGTTTCATGAACCCTAGTAGTAAATTGTTTGTAAAATTTCTTGCTTCAAATGTAATATTCAATCGTATAGACATCTTTGGCAATCGAAAAGAAAACTTTTTTTTTGTTGGACTGTGTAATATACATAATTATATATTACAATAACGTATTATATTTAAAAAAGGACACTGTTCTTTGTTCACTTGTTTAATCTAGATTGTCTCGATATTTTTGTTTTATTTGTATTCGCCAAAGGATATCTGCAAATTTCCTAACCGTTGATATAAACATTGATAAGGGTTAGGTTCACAGATTAAAAACACCCAGAGGGTATACCAATATTTGAAAGTTTTGAGAAATCAATTTCAAATTCTCCATAGATTTCTATATTGGCATTTTATGCCGCCTTCAAACTTAATCCATCGAGAGTCTTGAAACGTTGAGTTAGTTGTAAAAGTATTCTTGGAAAGCGATTTAAGGTCTAGTGCCTTGAGGTTGAATAGGCACAATTCGGCGTGCCTAGTAAACCTCAAGACACCACACCTTAATTCTTAAAAATGAGTCCTTTTCCTTGATTTAACGTTTTAAAGGAACACGCAGTTCCATTAGGCAGTAAGCAATGTTTCGGGAGGAATTTGCGAAGGACAATGTAATAGTATTATTTTATTTAATTTGTTCCGTGACGGGCGGTATTGATCTGATATCAACATATTCGTGCAAATGGAAACCGTATCAATATTTACGGAAAGCTCTGACAGATAACAAACATGGAATGTGGGTTGAAAAGTTTTGATGTGTGCTTTTCGTCAATAAACCTTTGTCCGGTTTAGTGTTAATTTGCGAATGAAATGCAAACAGTGCTTATTGTTATACTTTGTATTGAATTCCCATTGCGTTTATGTTTTATTGCATGCTATTTACTGAAATAATGATTTTATTTGTCTATATTTTGGAAAATGTATTTTTTATTAAAAAATATGGGCAGAGAAACGCAAGCATTATTAACTATGTAGCAACTCTCTGTTAATGTAATAAAATACTAACATTTCCATTTGCCATTTTTATTGTTTATTTTTGATGATAAAATGTAAAGGATTACAAATACTGGAGTGTTGTATTACATACTATATGATGCAGTGACCACCGTTTTTTTGTTATTTTTTGTCTTGATTCTGAATTTGACTATTTTGTTGGCCTTATTTGACTTTTATGCTCCTTTAATAGCCAAGAAATTAAAAAAAATATCTCGTCTATGATTGGCATTCAATTTACGCCTAATGAAGGACCTAAGGGATAATGCTTTACGTCGCGCGAAACGTACTGGTTCTAGAGAATTATAAGCAACTGCACAACCTTACTAATAGGGCTATCAAACACGAAAGAAGATCCTATTTAAACTTTAGATTTCAATGTAATAACTTCGCTGTAGTCTGGAGTGATTTCAAAAATTTTGTATTTTTAAGAAAGTTTGCCGTAAAGTTTTCTATGTCTGTTGAACCTTTTTGTTTCCGACCCGTTTTAGAGGAAAAAGTTGTCGTCGGAAGCATGAATTAAATTTAAATCCTAAAAAGACAGCAGTACTAGTACTAGTCCAATAGCTCATTTAAGCGTACCGAATCAGGTGAAACTTTTACTAAACAATTGCTCACTTCCGTTAATAGTCAGCAAAAGCTTTGGGTGTTGAACTAACTAGATGGCGATCTGAAATTTAAGAAACGTGTTGCCACTTTGCAGGGGCTGGCTTATGCAAAACCTAAGGTACTCTACGGTAGCAGATTGAAGAGAATGTTGGGCGATGCGTTGATACTTTCTCATTTTAATTATTCTGACGCTGTGTACTTTTTATTATGGTTGTATATTTGATGACAAATTATAGTATTTCGGTGCTAAAAGGGATCCTGGAAAACCTGAAACTTCATCTCCATGCATTGGCGTTCCTTGAAAACGTAATAAACATCAGCGAATGCTTACTTACGAATTTAAAATGGTTTTCTATTTATTGCCCCTTAAGTGCTATTTCTAGGTTTCGCCGTTGGATAGCTTTATTGCGTTCCATTTGAAGAATATTTTTAGTGAAATGTATATTTACCGATACATGTTGACGATTTAAGGAAGGAGATCTAACAAAAGATGTGAGCGTCGACTATAAGCATTCGCAAATGGGTACTATCTGCTATAGTCAGAGAATACAAATTGGTTTATATCGCGAATACACACATGTTGATGCTTCCCCGTAATCTTATAACAAGAAACGTCATCCATTGCGTCATTTACCGGAACTGTAACAATGCGTATGAAAGTGTACAGAGTGAGTGGCCGTGACACGCGAGGAAATTGAAAAATCACTGAATTGAATCGCTGAAGAAATGTTTCCCATCTGGGCGAACCGCCGCCTCCGCCGTCTTAACCACAAAATATGTTTCCTCTTTTTTGTTATTTGACTTCCCCTAAATATAACATTGTGTCGGTAATTTTTCCGGCAACGCTGCTTTGAATGCAAATGCCTTTCCATATCTGTGTGTTTGCTGTTGTTGTGAGGGCCAAAATGGGTGAGCAGATGCCGGAAGTTCTGGTTTCTCCCGTTCCTTTCTGCTTCCTCTTTTTCTTTGTTTGTATGTGAGAAGGTTTCCCGGCGGGAAATATGCAAAAATAAAACGCTATAGAGGTCGCCACCGTTAGCGCTATGTCATGGTACACTTAGTACAATTTTGATAGGCTGTGAGTTTTCCTTAACGGTGTTTTAAGCTTACAAAATTGCGGTTTACGTCCTCGCAGACACCACGGTAACAATATAAAGTTTACTTGTTGAGTTCTCACACAGTTTCTGTGTCAAAAGACGGTACAAATTTACAAGTTTTAATTTTTTTAGCGTTTATTTTAAGGCCACTACGAAATGATACAGGTACACTATCGCTCATTGATCTTTGACCAAATTGAAAACTGAAAAATTAAGTATTTCTGCAACTTTATTTTGCGCTTATGCAATTGTGGTTTTGGCAGTAAATCCGAAATTCGTAGAAAATTCTAGATATACTAGGTAGCTTGAATTTAAAGCAAGCTCTTTTTGATCACTTTGGAATTACCATAAAGGTTAGTACGCTTATCGATAACATGTTTACTAACGAAATCGAATACGGGACATTGGCCATCAATCTACATTTATTTGATCGTCTTGGTCAAATACTCGAATACCACACAAGTTCCCACAACTTACCTAAAAAAAAAAAGAAAGATCAAGGAAATGTAAAAAAATATAAAATTGTTTAGCTTACTTAACAACTACCGTTACTGACATGTGTTTTCCTGAAAAATACATAATTCTTAGGCAAAATTCCTACATTACAAATTACATTGGTCAAAACATTGACGACCTTAAAAATAACCTTGACACCTGATCTTGTGTAGCTCAGATAACTAAGAATGAAGGATGCTATACTCTGTACAGAGAACTGAAAAAAACACAAAGCACAGACAAACCACTAGCAGGAGCTTATATAAAAAAAAACAGAAAGCAATGCGAAACGTAATCTACTAAGGATATTAACGAGTATTTCTATATGATTGGTTACCTGGTAGCGGACAGGATGCAGTCCTTAATATCGTCGACGGCTTTCGAATCTGAAAGCTGAAAACTCTTTCTCCTCTTCCCTATTACGTCCAGAAAAATGATAATAAAAGGTCTGAAATCTAAACAAACACAATACATAATGTAACATGTCGATGCCACTACTCAAACCGATAAGTACCGACGGTAGTGAAACTTTGGCGTATCTATTTAACACATGCATAGGGAGTCTTTCTTTCGCAACTAAAAATTAGGAGGTGCCTAACCACACAGCAGTAGGGGTGCAGGTGGCGCGCGTCAACATTCTGGATTTATCGAAGGTATTTAATTCCGTAAGTCCTGACTTGCTCATTAACAAGTTGGAGTGCTACAAGTAAAGGTGTGAGGCAATAGTAGGTCCATTACTTTTCAATATATTCATCAACGATTGATCTGGCAACATCCATAGCGCCAAGATATGCTTATATGTAGATTACTTCTCTAATTGTCCGTGCTTTCACCATACTATGCCTTACGAAAACATTAGAGAACGGTGTCAACAAAGCAAATAGCTAGTTTGCTGCAAATGAACTGGAGGTGAACAAAAACTTAGTAACAGATATACAGATGCAAACACTTCCAGGTTTAAACGTTGACAGTAAGTTGAAATGGGAAGCTGTACTATACGGAGAGTGAAGAAGGGCTATGGTGTGCTATTCTGGGAATTGTCCACCATTGTCAATTGTATGGGTTGCTGCATGTTGCGTCGCTGCTGTACAAAGAATTCATTAATTCTAGCAGTCCAAGCATGAGGATGGGCCTGAATTGCAATAGAAAAAATCCGCTTTTATCAGAGCAGCTCACCACAAAAGTGCTTTGACAATGGGGAAGCTGAGAGAGATGAAATGTGAATCGTTGAAGCAACCGTCTAACTCAACTATATCGTAATCTACAAAAATTTCTGGCTGAAACCGTTTTCATTCAAATAAAGAGAATGGGTGCTTTAGATAGAATCCATTGGTTGGAGAAACATTGGACAAGGTAGCTCTAAGTGAAGAAGAATTGCGTCGAAAAATAAATTCATTTTTAAACTGGGAAAACAGTCTTTTACTGCAAAGCCGAGTATATGGGGTACTCCAGAGTTCCATCATTGGTCTTGATGAAATAAATAGCGAATATAGCAGCTGCTAACAAGTATTATGTTGCACTGGAACAAGTGGATGTACTCGTAATGCATCATTATTGACGTAATATTTAACATTGCAAAAGCCTATGAAACACAGGAAAATCGATTATTTAATATTTCACCTGTATAAAATAGAAATGACCATATTGAGTGTACTGTAGTAAGCACTATATTTGTTTGGTTCGATCAATGCAATATCTGTAATCCAAGAAATTGTTTTTCACTTAACGCCACGCATACGTTCCGACAAATTATAGGCTGCATTTAACTTTATGTTAATTGTTGAAGCTGCGAAAACTAGAAAGCATCATAGAGATGTTCCTTTTGATCAAATTCATGTAAACGGTATTGCTCTTTGTATCCGCCTGCATAGTTACCGTATGTAATCAAGTCATTTACTTGGCGTTCCAACAGCTACAACTTCAGCTCATGAAGAATAATCCACGAAAACAATTAAGATTCTAGACTTGGTTGCGTTACATGATGTTTTAGTTATACAAACCTCAAACTGAATTGGAACTCACGAATCTAATTTTGAGAGAAAATTAACTTTAATTTCATTGAACAGTAATTTACTGCAAATTTGTTTTTGTATTTATTACTTCAAGTGTTTAAATTGAGATATATGTATATTTTCTTTTGCCTACAATATGTTGAGATTGAGATGTTGCAGATATAAATCTTTACAAATATGTTTTTATATTACACTTACAGTCAATGATCCCTCTTTTGTGTTACTCATACACGAGGGTACTTAACCCTTCCCAAATGTTAAATTCCAACAAGTTTTTTAGTTTGGTTAAAGTAAGATCTAGAAAGTTGGTTTTTTGTTCTTTTTTCCATTTCATAGGTGTATTGTAAATTACTGTGCAAGATAATGGATCTCCTTCAAAATATTAAAAATACTTTGGGGAAATTTTTTTGTTACTACTATTAAATGCTAGCCTCAGTAGTCTTCCCCTAGCTACTGTCAGTTCGCGGGGCCAACTTCTCACCCTCTAATTCTATTAAATTATTAGACATTATCATTCAATCTGATATAGGCATTTTGGCTTCATGTTTGTCTTAAGACGTGATTGAAATTAAATCCAAAACTTCGATGTTGTTATTTTAATGTTTTGCTGATCATGCGTCTACACTTTTATGCCTATACCAAGTACTGCAACTGCAAGTGTTATTGGATTTTTGGAGTGAGCATTGTCTGAGTGTTGTACAAAATTTAGCACCAACAAAGAAATTCAATACCTTCAAAATTCCAAGGATAACATTAACGTTGCAGCCTTTAGATGTTCATGGACTTCAAGTATGGACAAATTTTGTAAGGACGATTTCAGATAAAGTAGTACTGCTTATGAATTACAGCATAAGTCTACACAAATGGAATAGTACTATTCAGTTACGTTAACTTATAATTAATTATCATCACCGAAGTCCTTTAATTTATTTAAATATACATGGTCTACAAGGATAAAGTATTGGGTAGTGTAGCCAAAAATAAAGCAATCTGCTTAACTGACCAGTTCTAAGTTTTCGCAATTAATTTATTGCTTCGCCAGAGAATTCAAGATCACGTGTATGTGAAAGGGTCATTTTCATAAATAATAAAAAAGACACTACAATTATAAAATAATGTAGTTGCATTTTAAACCTACTAATTTAAAACGTTAAAATCGAAGAGAAGATGTTTATGCGACTAGAATGAGAGGCTACGTAGTGACAATTGGAAGCCAAAGTGTGACCAGACTAAGCATGCAGAAACGAGTTGCGCTTCGCGGAATTATCAGAGTCTCATGAGAATGGGTCCATGTTGCCTACTAGTTTCCCCGAGGGTCGACAAAACACGAGTCTGTCTAGTCTCTGCTAATTTCCTGAAGCGCACGGAAAGTATATTCGTTTCTGCAGGCTTACCCCACTAGAGGAACAGGCAATATACACGGATGCTCAAAAGAAATAGGTCAACGAAATAGGGAAATCGAACAAAGAGTTTCATAGAAATATAACAAAAATAAGAGATATATATATTATTTAGTAGAGATTATATAGTATTTGCCAATTGGAAAAAATGGTCGTGTTAAATTATTTTTTATGAGATCTACAGTCAATGTCAAATAAATGAGAATACATGTTGTTTAAGTTGTTTATATCACTTCGAAAGTTAACAGTGTTTTTGTGTGTATTAACGTGATATATTTACCTGAAAAGATTATGTGACTCCATACATACAACCATTACTAACAATAGATTCTTCTAACTGTTGACTTTCTTAATGAATTACTCAGATTTTAATAATAAATTCTACGGGCAATAACTCAGCGCTTTAGCAGCCCGACACTTAATGGTACGGCGATGGATCATTTATTGAATTGTTTTATCAGTTTACTCTCCTTTGAATCAATATTTCTCTTTAAATATATGGATGATCTCATCACTGTTGTCTATTGTTGAATGCGAGGTTGACAACTGCATAAATATTAACCAGAATCGATAACTAAACTATCCTCTGGGGTGGCAGAAAAAACAGCCTATTTTGGCAGATACAACCATTAATAAAAATAGATTTTTATAACTTTTGACTTTTTTAATGAACTCTTCAGATTTTATTTGAACAATAAATTCACAGACAACAGCTTGGTGTGCCAATGGTTAGTTCCAGCAACCCGATACTTGCTTGTAGGATGATGGATCATTTGTTGGATAATTTTATCAGTTTACTCCCCTTTGAATCGACATTTCTCTTTAAATATGCGGATGAGCTCGTTATTGCTAGTGTTGAATGAGGGGTTGACAATTGCGTTCCCTTTTTGGAATATTAAAACGATCAGAATCAACGACCAAACTATCCTTCTGGGCTGGTAGGCAAAACCAGCCTACTTTAGCAGGTACATTAATTTCTACTCCAACCACCCTCTCAGCCAAGAAAAAAGAAACATTCTCAAAGTAATTAAGAGCCCAGTACTGCAGATCTCACATCCACAATTTTATACAATTATTTAGAGAAGTTTGATTTTTTGAGTTTTGTCAATAATAACTATCCTCCAGGGTTACTTTGTTAGAAGACGTTTGCACATTAATTTTAATGAATATTTTTTTGCGAAAAGAACGTTTGTGGTAATTCGTTGCAGCCCTCTATATTTTTAAATAAAATAAAAACCTATCTGACTAGCTTCGTATTTAATTGATTAAAAAAGGACACATTTTAGATAGGAAATTCTAGAATAGTTACTCTATCAGATTCTGGAAAAATATACAAGATGCTCTATGAAAAAAAGATAAAACATTGTGAACAATGTTGATGACCGTTTTATTATAACCGCTAGTTAGTAAAAACAAATTTTCGATCTATAGTCGAAAACTCCATGAAATACTAATCGAACAAAAATTTTAATCTCGAAAATCTCAAATTATGTCAATTTTTGTGATAGATAGTGGTAAGAAGTATTGATAGAGGTTGACATGAATTGAACAAGGGCACACAAGGAAAGAATTATCTTCCACCGACGTACTAAGTGGACATGTTGTATATCACTTGAAGTGAGCTTGACAGATTTAAAAAGGTCTAAGAAATGTACTTATTATTTAAAATAGACATCCCCCTTGAAATATGCAAGTTTCCCACTCTAAAACAATAATAAAGCCTTCTTATATACTTGTTTCAATTTGTAACCCAATTTTTTTTGACAACCCTATTCGATGGATTTACAACGAGGGTAAAAAGGGAAACATTAACTTGAAATCCCATTTTATTGGAACTTTTATCTTCGTAATAAAATCTGCAATATCCCAGGCTTACGTGCAAATCCACGTTGATAACGTCGGGCCGATAGTTCATGACATTCCGTCGTTACGAATTCAAAAAGAGAGAGATGTATATACGTTTCGTACGCGATTACCAGACCAACACAGTTTACATAAATAATCACTTCCAAAGCTCCTAACGCGAAATTGTTTTCCAGAAGGAAGATCAATGTTTTATTAATATTCCGCTTCTGTTCCTACGTATACTTTCGACCGTTATTATATACGTTTTCGAGATAGAAAGTCGGGCATAGAAATACCGGAGGATTTGGCCCATCTTCTGGACAAGCTGCAGCGTGTCGGATTACAGAGTCCACTGAACTATCTCACATACCGTACCGTACGAGTTTCAATTTATTTGCTCTATACTTGATGCTTCGCTTACCATGCTGTGAGTGTATCTTATATTCTCGAGGCGCGGTACGTGGTATCTACTTAATCTATACCAGTCCTTGGAGAATTCAAACTATATTTAGCTGAGAAAATTTACGACGCCCGACTTTTCCTCATCACCTGCAGGTATACTGCGACCATATAGGTAGGTATTATAGATTTCCAATATTTCACACGAAATTCATCTATTTTTATTTATGTTCGTTTGGGAATGGTGCAATAGAATTACACATACAGGTGTTTTCAAAAGTTTTAGTTACCCGAGATATTACAAAGAACGTCCAGCAAAATGGCAGTATACTGTTATGATACTCATTTACTTACGTTCCAGACTTCATTGCATTTAGTTCCACTTTATTACGAGGTGGAACAGTTTTTATTTCTATTGTGTACCGTATATTTAGTATTTATATTCGTCTTTCTTTGTTAAATAAACATTTAACCTTATGTTTGAGTGTATTTTTCTATATTTCTTAAGGATTATTTATTAATTAATCTAGTATTTTACACTTTTCATACTCAAATTTGAAATAAGTAAGCTTTTTAGGGCCATTAACCGTTGTTTCCACTGCCTTCCACCTCTTGCTTTATCACCAATTTGTTACCTATTTGTTTCTTCTTTAAATAATCTAAAATAGCCCCCCTCTATTTCCTTCTGGGTCTCCCTTTCTTCCTTTCTCCTTCCGGTTCTCCCCACCCTATTATTGTCATTATCCGTTTCTCTTTTATTTTTTCCAAACGTCCTGCCCATTGTAATCGTCTTACTTTAAACACGGCACTGACCTTTGGTTCATTAAATGTACCGTATACTTCCTTATTCGTTCGTCCCCAAAAAGTCGGCGTAATATTTTTTTCTCCCATGTTTCTCTCTTTGTGTATACTTTTCTGTTCATCGCCCATGCACCTTCGTTTAGTAACTTTTCGAAGTATTCTTTCCATTTGTCTGCCACTTCCTTTTTCGTTTCCCTTTTCGTTTCTGCAGTGGACTGTTTTTGCGCTGTAACCTCTTCGAATTTCATTTAAATCCATGTAGAATTTCCTTATTTCTCCTTAATTGCCTTTATCTTGTTCTCAGTAGCTTGTTTTTCCCGTCTATATAATATTTTAACCTTTTTTTGTTATTGGTATTTTGTTTGTGTACTTCTTCGTTCGATTTCAATAACTTTTTCCGTTTTACTATTTCCATTTTGCACTCCTGATCCATCCATTCTTTTCACCTATTGCCTTTTGCCTCTTCTACGATCTTTTCCAGTTTCTTTTGTTTACTTTATACATTGAATGTATTGAATTTCTTTATTTCTTGCCTATACTTCATTGCTACAGATACGTTCTTTAGATCTTCCATGTTATATTTTATTTCTGCTTTTTTTGTTCTTTGTTTCCTCTTTACCCTTATTTCCTTCACTTTTATTCCGATAAGCAAATGGTCAGCCCCTCGATATGTTTTTACATTATTTATTAAAGGAGCTTACCTTTCTTGTATTGAAACGTGGTCGATTTGATTATTTTCATTATATCCTGGAATCCTCCATGATCCTTTATATATTTCTTTCCGAGGAAAGTGAGTACTCATATGAGTTTCATTTTCATTTCTATCGCGACATTGTTTATTAGTCTCAGAACATTGTCGTTGCTGCTTTGATATTTACTCTTCGATTCTGCTACACATCGATAGATGTCTTCTCTTCCTATTTTGGCATTCGCATTACTTTTAACTATGTTTATGTCCTGTTTGGGTATTGTATTCGTTAGTGTTTACGTCCCTTTTTAAAACTTATTTCTTCTCTTCTTCTTTCTTCTCCGTCGGTGCTTACACGATTCTTATTTTTGTACGAAGAAATAAGCGTCATATATTGACAATTGTATCTGACTCAAAGAAACATTTGTATTATATATAGGTATTACAAAAATATCTGGAGGAAGAGGAGAGCAAAATGAGCTTTGGAAATTGCTAAAATAACTCAAAACTATAGGATAGAGAAATAAAAACGTGATTATGTTAAAGTTCACAATTTTGGCGCCTAACGATTGCCAAGAGGGACAAGGGTGCAAATTATTGATGTGGTAATGTGCATAGTTTCAACATACACCTTTGAACTTTGTACAGCCTCTCTTCTTTACATCCTTTTCAATATCTTTTTTATACCTTGCGAATATATTTAATATTAAAAATTATTAACGATAGTATTTGTATACAGGTGCGTGCCATCTTGAATTTTGAAACGATGATTCTTTAGAAATATGTTGACATTTTTTCAATAGTTCCTCTTAATGAAGAGCACAATTACGCTCGAGAAATGTTGATGATGAAATAATCAAATGAATAATCTAAATGAACCATGAGCCAATGAGCCATGGACATTTTGGAGCTACTAACTAGAAACGTTGATGATTTCTCAATAGCTGATTTGAGGGAATATCGTTTCTATATAAAGTTTTGTTTTAAACTTATGTGACTACCGCAGAAATACAGAAAATGCCAAAGGAAGCATTTGGGTCAAACGCAAACTTATAACTGGTTAAACATTTCGTAAATGATCGAACATCAGTTGATAACGGTGAACACTCGAGACTACCATGAACCAATATTACACTGCAATATGTTTTTGGGGATTACCTTCTGGTACATGGCCCATTTTATGAAGAATTAAACATGAGAAGGATAGCAGCGAAGTTCGTGTTGCGAGTGCTAAACGTGGTATAGGTATGACCTCGAAACTAAGCACTATCGTCACAATAGAGCAATCCATTGTCACCTCAGCCAAACAAAGCCCATCAAGTCTAGCGATTGGGCAGAGTCAGGCGCTGTGCGTTTGTGCCTTGCTAGGGTACAATTTTTTTTTGTGGGTCCGGTACAATGCACCTCGTTAGACCGTCACCACACTTATTTTTTCGATATTGAAAAAAAATACAAAAAATTCGTACCTCCAGGATTGCAGGTTATATATATGTAAATACATGCGGTATTTTTAGAAGTAAATTTCCGAAAGTTAAAATCGCCAACCTTAACCTTGAGCGGGAATAATACTGCAACAAAGAATGTTTCAAAAATAATTGCGTTCTGTTGACGTGAAGTCGCTTTCTTTCTACCAAGTAAGCATTGCAGCACTTCGTAGAGGATGAAAGCCCAAAATGCATAATATATGCGCAGTTCCGTGGAAATAAATTAGACCTACATATTTAACAATGTACATGTATTCAACTTTACCTACGAATTTTAAAACAATTTCTCCAAATACATAGCTACCAGCGTGCATCCGTAAATATAGGCACTGTGTCTTCTATCCATTGAATATTATTTATGAGGCGAGGGGTAACTGTGCGGTATGGTACGCACGCAAATATTTTATGCAAAGCTGCGAGTTTGACCTTAAGCGGGGCAGCGTTTCACTTTCACACATACACGGGCTGTCCTTTCTTGTTGGAACGTATTGCTGCTTTTAGTCGGCGGTGGCGGGGTTGGAAAGCTGGAATTTCATGTCTGTGGGGCGTACTTGTTCGAGGGACAGAGAAAGTATGCGTGTGCATTTGTAAATGTTAAATGTAAGTCGAATTAATTTCACTCTTAAAATAATATTATTCTATATTCGCGAATGGGATTTTGAATAAATTCGACTTATTTAATCCGTAGTTGGGTTATTTAACTAAATTGAGATTTTACATATGCGTTAATTGAATTGATGTTGGGTTTATTTTCATTTTGCTTGTAGCTTGTTCAACCGTAAGCTTTTTAATGTCCTTTAGTCTTGCGGACTATAAACTAATTCAAATAAAGAAAATTGAACTGAACTGCGTTAGAGTCCCTGTTGGTAAAAGGGGCACTAATCTCTGCGCCCATAATTTGAATGTGCTCCCACGTATCTTTGGTTTGTTCCAAATACAGAGAGTAGTGTAAACATGATGGTTCCATACGCATCGAATTCAATTACATACGATAATTCCGAACGAAAAGGATGGAAGATGGGAGTCACCTACTATAACCTCCATATGAGTTTGTTGACAGTTAAATTGTTTTGGAAATAATGAATTTTTAATATTTTATTCATTTTTTGATAAATGTAGGACATGGGTGATTCTAGCATATTTTGGGTTTGGTTTAGTATTATTATCTTTTGATTTATTTAAAATTATTCGTTTGAGTATACCGGTTTTCAGTAAAACTGCTATTTCGTATTGTTGTGTGTCATTTCAGAGTTTATTTTATTCCTTTCTTTCTAACTCTTTTAATTACATCGATAATCGGTTTTTCCATAATAACAATTATACTTCTTTAATTTCTTTTCTTTTTTTTTATTAGATTTTTTTTATTTCTTTTTTATTTAATTACTTGTAAATTTTATTAAAAATATGTGGCAAATAAGAAATCATAAACTACAAAATATTGTAGTAGCATCTACAATAATATCATATTAGGAAAGTGAAATATCAAAGGGAGCAATTTGGCTTGTGCCCACCTTATATATGCATTAAAAAGATTAAATTTTATAGAAAAACAGAATAATAGAAAACCTAAACTATAACTTCGCCAGCAACATTAAAATTTTAAAATAACATTCTGTGTATGTTTTTTGATAAATATACTTCGTTATTTATAATTGCATGTTTTCCAATAGTTTTAAATTAAATTTAAACGCACACCATACTCGGTGTTTGAAGACAGCGAAAAAAGAATATTTTTGTGTAAAATGTTTACAAATAATTAAAATCGAAAACCAAAGAAATTATATTTAAAAAAGCAATAGATAAATAAATATAATTCTTATTGTAGAGAAACCGATTATCGATGTAATTAAAAGAGTTTGAAAAAAGAATAAAAGTCATTTTTTTATTACTTTTTATAAATTCTGGATTGGTTAGCATTATTGCTCTGTTAAGGTAGGAACGACATTCGTTTTATAAGAAAAGAGCTACGCAGAAATGAAAATTTAGATAGCGATCGATGATATAATTTTGTTAGTATATTGTTTTATTTGCTTTTAAATGTTGTTAAAATTCGTTTAATGGTGGTTCAGAGACTTGTTATAAGTTATCTCAGTTTTTTTGTGATATTTAAGGCAGTGTACATGGAGACAACATCCAGAGAAACGAGTTTATTTGTACCTTTAATTCTAGCGTTGCCGATAAGATTTTAAATATGAACGATTCATATTCATAAATAATTTTTGAAATTGAATCTGCTAAATGTTTTGATAGAATAAATGAACACACACCATTTTCCAATACTCTCGAAATCATTGCCTTGAATTCAGGAGAGCCGTACTGGTGGCTCTCCTATTACGAGATAAAGCGATCAATATGAATGGAGTGGCCCTTAATGTCTTACAGTTCTACTAAATGGTAAAGTCCAATACAACATTAACAGTTCTCCGCAAGTCGACAGGTACATCTACATAGATGGGCTTTGCTATTTTCGCTTGAGGTCAAGTTGATTCGACACAGGTCGAGCAATTTAACCAGTTATTTATGTTCAGTACTTGGTATTCAGTGATGAATACGGAAGCCATGGGCAATTTGACACCTAATAGTGAACGAATTACTTTGTAAAGTTAACTCAGGTTGTGGAGATGACTACCATTTCCTGTAATCGCTTCTGTTTAATGTTTAGAGGTACGTTCTATTAAAAACAGATACAAGTTGGTAACAATGCAAATAAGTGATTGCGATATTTTTAATAATTTCACGCGATACAAGCGAAGAAGAAATTTGATGTTTTTACTTATATTTTGATAATAGTAGAATCATTTCAAAGTTTTAAGCAGATGGGATTCTGAAAGAGTAAAAGTACAAGTCAACTTTGCGTTCTGTTGGAAGAAGGATTCAAGGCATCGCGTCACGAATTCAAAGTATTTTTTATCTACAAAAATAAAAGAAAAAATATTTGAATAGTACGATGTTAATCCTTTGAATCGTATCTCTTTGAATGTTTATTTCACGTATGTGATCAAGCCTTTTGGAAACCGTGTAGGTTTCTTGTGAATGGTGGAGTACATTTGCTTTATTTGTCGATGCACGTGTGTAATAGAGTAGTGTCAATAGTGTCTTAGATATATTGAACAGAATGGAGTGTTCAACAATCTAAAAAAAACTTGTAATTTATATAATGCAGTAGAAATAAATACCTGCAACCTTCTCGGAAACGGCAATGATAAGTTACTGAAGTACAGTTCACTCCTTGACGAGTGATAATCAGTGAACGACAAAGTCGTAAGGGATATGACTCAGAGCCGCAAAGCCTCGTTATAATCCCATTTCTGTTCCGCTTTGCTGATCCATAACCGTTTCGCTCCGATGAATCGCGTCGTTCCCTGCATGTCGACTCCGCAATGCTAACTTCCATGTGTTACTGATTTTGTATCCGTCTTCGCGGTTGAAGTTGCTATTCTTCATTATTTTTATCGATTCGCGTATTATCCTCAGGTAGTAGTGGCTGGCCCCTGGGTAATACCTTAGCGTCGCTGTAGCTTATGCGGCAGTCTCCTTGTTGGTGCATGTGTTCTCCTACTGCAGATTTTTCAGCGTACTTAAGGCGTGCATTTCTCTCTCGTGTTCTTTCACTCTGCACTGAATACTCCGTCCTGTTTGACCGATGTGGCTTTTCCCACACTGGCATTTCAGTTCGTATATGTCTGTTGTTTGTAGTTTCGGTAGTATGTCCTTGTAGGGAGGGAGTAGCTGGTCGATTTTGGTCACACAGGTGACAGAGGAGATCCCATTGCAGCACCACTTGCTTGTTCGTAGAATTCTCCGTTCCACAGGCACAAGTAAGGCAGAGTCTCGCCAAATGAATCAGATCCGGTTGTAGTCCTTTTGGTATTAGTTGTTGCCCGATGATCTCTAGTGTTTCTTCCATTGGTACATAAGTGAAGAGTGATTCGACGTTGAAAAATACCAGTAAATCTTCTGCTTTATAAAACTCTCCGTGTTCATTTCAGTTCACCTGGAAACTATGCACTCTCTTGATTTCCATATGATATTTTCCGTTGTTACGTCGGAGAACTGTATTAGGTCAGCCCTTATCGTTTCAGGTTACCGTGTACGCAATCGACAGAATCTTCACGAATTATAACTAACTTTTTGAGACTTTCCCCGTTCAAAGTATTCGTTTCTCGCCAACTATGTGAAGTCATTAGTAGTTTTTTTCTATTTTTGTTCTGTTATGAAAAACCTACTTGTTAATAATATTATATGTGGTCTTTGTTTTTTTGAGTGGGCCTGTCTTTGGATCTTTAGGTTATTGATAATATGTGTGCTTGTAGTTATTTGTTGGTTTCTACTTACTACTAGTGCCTATACATACTTTAAGGTGCTGCGTGTCAGTCGACGGATATTACTTTATTCTAGAAACAAGGGTATCTTCCACAAATCTAGTTTATAGCTCCAAATCATATAAATTTTGGCCACTATAGGGGTTCGGAAACGCATATACAAATGTTCAAAATTTACCATGAGACAAGTAAGGTGGTTGGCTATAATTTTTTAAACATAACCTTATAAAGAACGCACTAACTTAAATATTGATAGAAGCGGTATCTTAGTTCCAAGCCTCTTACGCGAATGTGTTTTAGGAGTAAACATCAGCATATCAGAAACCGGATTTGCGATCCGCTGTTATGACATGGCGGCATTTGCGCATTTCATATTCGTGAATATGATTGTCAGGAAATATTACGGTGTTCTGGCGTTGCTTTTTCAGTTAGTGTTATTACGGTATCTCGGAGACGTCGCCTGACTTTACAAATGTTGTCATTTCCAGGATATTAGCGACGGAATGGCATCGCTCTATATACACATGGTTGGCTGAAGGTTACGTTGAGGAACGGTAGCGCTTATCGCTTCCATTTTTAAATGGTTGCAGATTAACTGTATAAATTATAAGCCCAGTTAGAACAAAAAAATTCCCCTTAATATAGGACAGAATTTTTAATAGCGTTGGTTTCTGAGTTTTAAAATAGCACGAACAAACGCTTACATAAAGAAAGAAGAGAAAACGTGGAAATTCAACTCAAATACTTAGGTTTCAGTATTGCTTTCATTAGCTTGTGTCATATAACGCACAATCTATGAAAATTATGCAAGGTTTGCAAGGCATGCAACAGTTAAAACTCCAAAATAGTAAGGCGTAATGCACATGGATTGGTTGCCATTCAACATTCGTTTGAAAGAGGTCCGGAATTTGTTTTATTCTTACGATTAAAACATGGTGTACTTTTAAAACTGTTAAAAGTAATTAAGAAAGTACTCTGAGGAAAATAAAGAAGAATCTTAACTCGAGAAACTCAAGAAAGTAACTAGAGCGGATTTAGAAAAAAAGGATTCGGAGCATTAACGTAAAAGGCGAGAAAAACAGGATTTCAAGAACAATTTCAAAACAAACATAACACACATCATTTCGAAACTGCCCTGTAGTGCTGAGAAACATACGTCTGCCATTCGGAAAGCAACAGCATACACCGGGTACTGTTCACCAAGCCATCCCTTGAGCCCTTCTTGGAATGCTTACCACGAGATGGCATGCGCAAGGGGCGCTTTGGGAAACTGCGCATTAAAAAAGGGGCCCTAAGGTATATAACACAACAGAAAATGTCCAAAAACAATAATGGAATAATCGGAACGCTGAGAAACCTTCCACTATCTATGCGATACTGAACTTGTACACTCTTATTTCCTACCGATAGGACGAACGGACGGCTATGCTAACAATGACGTGTTCCCGTATGATTTCACCGGTCTTGGTTATTACGAACGTCGCCTTTGTGTTGCGAAATACGATTTTTTAATTTTTGAGACGTTTCACCAATATGCCAACACGGCAATCCTTGCAATTGCGAGTAATGTCATCTACCAAATTAATTAATTTGGTGATGATGATTCTAACTGTCTTTGAGTTTAGATGAAAATACATTAAGTTCTTTTTAAGTTAAAGTTAAATAAGTTATCCCTTGAAGAGGTTAGAAATCCTACCACTAAGATTAGGCATATACTGAAGTTTCCAAAAAACTGATTCAACTGCGGTATCCTCAAGGTTTCAGTGGGGTGGTTCCAAAATTAGGGTCACCCAAGGTATTACCGGAAGAGGAATGCGGTAACTTACAATTAGTAAGAAACGAAGTTGGATAATTATTTTTTCGCAAAATTTTGTGGAATAACGTAAAGCTTCTATCATGGTAATTAGGGTGTGAAATATGAAAATACGGTGTTTTAATGTACGGATTGGATTGATTTTGTATTTAAGGGAGCGACAGGATTTATAATTAGGGCAGCGACTTGAGCTGCTTGTTTTGCAATATGAATCTAGTTTGACTGTCTAGGAAAGAAATACTTTGTTCAGTTTCTGCTTCTACATTTAATTTCAACTTGTTTGTAACAGAGTAGTTCGGGTTTTGCAAATGGATAAAGCAACCAAAAGGCCGTCCACATATTGAAATGTAAAAGAAAAATAAAATTCGGAATGTGGTATAAAAAATATAGTTTGAAATCAGGTTTAATGCAATTTTTCTTCAAATACAGACTGATACAAAAAATCTGCAAAATTCAGCTTTTTAACCGTCAGATTAATTATTAAACATGAACTTAATAACTAAAAATTAATTGTAATCCCCTAGAGCTTTACTACATTCTTCTAACTTGCTATTTTAAATCTCTATGCATAATTCACTATAATACAGATTTATAATGTAATAATTTAATGTTTTATGTACGAAAACTTCTCGCTTTTTATCCTGAGGATGAAATATGCTCACTAGTTGGTGAAATGTAGTGTTTCAGAGTTCTCATTAACGATTGTGTACATCGCACGCAGAGAAAATAACAATAACATCGCTCATTCAAAGGGCTGGGTTTATTTGGGGTTTCTGTATGCCAACGGTTATAACCTAGTACGTTAGGCGTAGAGAATTATAGGAGCAGGTACGAAAATCTCGTACGTAATTATTATAGTTTCTTGACATGTGTGGCATCTGTGTACATTCGGATTAAATGCATGACTTTTGAGTATACACCATTATAAGCAGCTTAAATAACTGTACCGTATAAACATAGAGCATATAAACACAAGAAGAACATTTTGTTCGTTGTACAGATTTCATATGCTCGGAAGATTGTGCTTTTATGTTATGAGGTCTGATTTTGGGCCTGGGTTGAAGCATACAGGTTGTCTCATAAATTCGTAGCTACCCAAACTTTTATTTCTTTGCTATGCATTATTGTAGTTTTGGAATCCTTATTACATTCTGGAGCAAAATGCAATCAAGTTGTATTGTTCTAAAACTAAGAATTTCAGTTATCAGTTTTGTTTTTGTGACAAAGTCGACATTTATAAATATGGTGATTTCCAGCAAGGGCGTATTAAATATATGTAGTTTTTTGGTACCTACATTAAGCATTGAAGGGTCTAGTATGGACGCGTTTATGCGATTTTGACTTGCCAACGTAATGCGCTAATGAAATGTATAAATAAATTTCAAAAAACCCGGCAATGGGTAAAGTGAATCAAAATTCACCTTAGTGCCAGATAGTTTAAGTTTTTGCTAAAAGCACGTTTACGTTAAGTAAGTAAGGTTCAACTGTAGGAGGGCATGCACTTGACTGTGCAGAGTCAGGGTCTGTGTGTTCGAGTCCCGCTAGGATCAACGCACGTGAGTCATCATTCGCAGTTGGGCTCATCGTTTACCGCGGAACACAGGTTATGACCAGCTTTAAAAGCTTATACATCACGTTGGACCATCATCATACAAAGAAATAAAATAAATAATATTAAGTCCATGGTATGACCTGCGGTTCTTTACAATGACAAATAGAAAAACTTATCACTAAGATGTTTGTGTTTCTAATTTTCGTTTCACATATAAAAAAAAAACCCGTACATGTCTGTGATTAGTAGTTATGTTCGAATAGTGAAGTGAAGGAGACCTAATAAGAATAATTAAGGACGAGTTGTGAGTCTTCAGTTGAAAATGATATGGAGACATTCCAATAAGATCAACTATCATAAAGTTAGTCGATGTTTCACAAGATGCCTTTGAACAAATCCTAAATTCATTCATTCAAGGACTGGGAAAAGATCTTGTTGGAATTAGTAGATACAGAAAAAAATTCCGTTTTTGAAAAAAATACAGCAAATAAGAGAAAAAAATTCCTACATTTTTTTAACAACAAATATTGGTACGAAGTTATAACTTGTAGTAGTTGCTAGTAAACCGTAGAAATATATTTGACTATCTGTGCATTATTTCAAGAGCACTAAACAAAAGAGTAGAAATGGCCACTTCTTCTACCGCAGAAATTTTAGTAAGACCACCTCCACCACTATCACCATGTATTCAAAAGAACCTAAATTTAACTGGACGCCAGAAACGTCAGGGTTATCCAATACAAAATTACAACGGCCCGTTGTAGGAGCAGTAGAATCCAAAAAGAAATGGATTAATTAACACTGTAGAGACTGCAACGTGGGGAAATGGACAACAATGAAATAATGGAGAACGAAGAGGGTTTACGTTACAAAGTTCTCTAAATATGCATATTATATTCTTAAGTTTTAATATTAACAAAATCATAAAATATAAATATTTGTGTTTTATTTTAAAGTATTTAATTGAAACATTATGCTTTAAATAACTCTATAGATTCAAATAACTTACAATAACACAAAGAACTTTGTGAACTCATATGGGGTGTTGCAAGGTAGGAAACCGGCGTTAAATTGTCCACACCGCTCTATAATGAAAATAACGTTGTATGAAACTTCTGCTAGAGTTCCAACTTCTTTGTATTGGTGTCAACATCCATGGTGTAATCCCATAATCTATATCTCCTAAAAGCAGTTCATGACTTTGGAGACGATTGCTTTTTTCAACGAATACAGAAGATCTTAGAATGCGATTGTCGTAGCTTGTACATTCATGTTGTAATATCTTTTCGGATTTATATAATCGTCACCATTGCGTGAAGGCTTCAAAATCGGAATATGTGCCCGAATAGCACATGAGAATCTTTAACGCGCACGCCACTCAGCAGTTTCTTGAACAGTATTCTCCGTTGGAAATTTGACCCAATTATGCACTGTAGCCACTACTTTTGGTAAAAGGTTAGTTATTTGCGTGTGGATCTTGTGCTCTAATTGTCCGTCTAAATATTTAAGATACGGAGAGAGCAAGATTTAAAATACTCAAGCTTTTCTTGAACGACATTAAATGTTTATTTACTTTATTCACGCCATTTATAGCATCAGCTGAAAAACTTAGTTTAAGCTTAAAGGAATAGCTTTTCCTCTTCAGCTGCAGTAAGAGCTTAATTTTTATTCAATTGAAACACGGTGATTAAAAAAAATTGTAAGTAAAAGCTCTCGCTTAATTTTTATTCACATTGCCCTATGAGAAAATGGGTGATTTTAGACTATTAAGTTAGTAACATTTTCTCTAGAATTTTGCCAAAAAGTTAAGACTAAAATAGTGTACAGGGTGTTGTACTTAAATAGAGGACATTTTAACAAAAATATGTTCTACCAAGTTAATACCATATTAGGCGCATCCCATCTCCTTGCCAAAAATCGCATATGTCTAATGCACACTTCTGGCGAAGTAACGGTTTCTGTAATGTCGACGTTTTCAAAGACCACCAAATTAGACCTATTATAATAAGAAAAAAAAACATTCTGAAAAAGATACTGTGATTTGATCAATACCAAACAACAATAGGTATACTCACCTCGTTCTTTAAACAGAAAAAAAGTTTTTCTCTTTCGTTTTTCATGCCTTGATTGAAAATTCTCTTCTTCGCAGTTTGTGAAATATTAAATATCCGCTTCAGTGTTTTCTAAAAAATTGCCAGTTTCAATTTGTTCCCTGAATTGGAACTGAAGCAGACGTAGCAAATTTTATACATTAAATACTTATCCGCACACATCATAAATTCAAGGTCGGACAGGAGGAAAATTTAATAATACACGACGGGGTTTTGTCCTTTAAAAAGAAGAACGGAGCTGCATGTGAACAAAATTACATTTATATAATAACGCTGAATGTCAATCAAGCCTATTTAAACCAAAATAAAAAAAAATGTTCTAATATAAAACAGGAATGAATTTGAACAATTAGCAAGACCATTTAATTCCGTTAATGAAACTTCGCATTTGAAGTTTATCTGTTACAGTTTTCGGAGTTTTACTAAAATTAATTACCATTGGTAACGCATTTATTAAAAGTACTGTAAAATAATGTAGGTGATTTAACTAAAAAGGAAAGAATTGAAGTATTGATGCTGATTGGATATGGCCCACGATGAGGTTTGCAAACTCTTTAATAAAGAAGCACCAATTTTAAGATCTATTGTTGGTAGGATAGTTCAAAAGTGTATGGAAATGGAAAAAGGCGAAGGAAAGACTAAATTAAACGATTTGCTGGAAATCCAGGATAATTCACAAGTTTCTATTAGCCAGTTTCAACTAAATTATAATATTCACCATTCTGGAGCTGCAAAAGAAGAGAATCGTCGATTACAATTTTGCAAAGAATTGTTATGTTATCATTGAATTGTACATTTTTATGCAATATTATATTCTCTGATGAAGCTGGTTTTTACCTAAACTGTATAATAAATCGTTATAACTGCAGAGACTGGTACCAAAAGAATTTTCATTGCATTCAAAAATCACATGCCTTCGTCAAGGCAAAGTAAATGTTTGGATTGGAATGATAGGAGACCGTGTTTTAGGTTTCTACTAGAGATGCAGATGGACCGAGTAGGTCTGGAATATTTCAGATACGGGTACGCCGGGCCTTGAGAGACGGGGGGCGCGATAAGCCCGTTCGATTTGTCAAACTCGTTCGCTGCTTGATGGTCTCAACGAAGTAGATAGACCGATAAGCAAAACACTCTTGTATTTTGTCAACGGTAAAAAAATGATCCACAGTGCGTGATATCATTATACTCGGAAAATAACACGGTTATTGGGAAGAAATGGGATTGCAATAGAATCTCCTTACTTTTAGTATGCGCCTGATATAAAAAAGTCTATCTAAATTCGTTTGTTTAGCAAGGTTATGGAGTATGTTGCACATAATTAGATGTTACCTTGCCATTATCCTCTAAAAATATTTGCCTTTTCAGTTTCCCTATTCTTCAGACGTCGTTATTTCCAGCTAGCTAACTTCTTTTTTTAAAGAAGGGAACATTTTTAAAAATTCCATTTAGTCGGGATACTCCTGACGAATCGCCGACGCGAGCCTTGACTTGCAATCTGTTTGGTCAATAACCCTCCTGTATCATGTATAAATAATCTAATATTTTTCGTCTAGACAACATTTCACAAATTAGGCGCGTAGAGACCAAGCTAAAAAAAGTTTGTAGTATAGTCCGCTTTTTTTGTTGAATACTCGATACGAGGGTAGTCTGAGAGGTTTCAAACTGCAACATAGAAGTGATGTTACCCAAAAATATCCTAGTAATATAATTGCACATACGTTCGTCATATATCGTGCCAATTCCGAACAACGATGCAGCTTTTGCAATTATTCGTATCAACTGGATTTGAGACTGTCTAGCCTGACTTACCGTGAGTAACTCGCTTATGGTGACCCAACTAACTGCAGTGAAGATGGGATGGTTCGATGAGCTGTTGAAAAGGCGTCAATTGGTTCCCAGCACCGGAAGCGTATTTCACATAAACCGAGAAGTATGACGTTGTAAGGCAATAAGGTTGCAGACCAGAACACAAACAAATACGTAGTAATATAATATATAATCAAAGCCTTCGTATTGAAAAATGACAAATGTCAAAAAGTAACATGTATAGCATACATAGCTCTATCCGTCCAATCAAGTCAAAAGAACGATGAAAGATGGGTTTTATTATACTTAGGCAATTATAACGAATGAAACGATCTTTACACATTTACGTAAATGAGAACAAATAATGAAAGAAAATAAAAGAATAAATATTCAGAGAATCTCGCAATAACAATCCAGACAAAATCCTGTAAATAATCGCATTAAAATAACCGTTACGAAAAATCTTAACAATAAGGTAAGAGATAGCAGAGGCTATGGGCATGTGTTTGCCATATATTGACTGAAGATTTGGCTGCGCGTTGGGTTTCGCACTTGCTCACTCAGAACCAAACACACATTCCAATGGACGTCCTGGTGAAGCAGTTTAAGTTTAATAAGTCTTCAAAATAGAACAGTTGATGGAACAGGTTTAGAAAGTGATAGCAACTGTTTTTGGAATAATCATGTAGCTGTGTTAATCGACTATATTCAAAAAAGAAAAGCAATGTCGAGAGCATACTACGCAATGTTACTTCGCAAAGATGGCAGAAACTGTGGAAAACGGCCGCAATTGAAGGAAAATGAAGTTTTGTTCTACCAAAACGACGCACCGTTTCGCATTTCAGTAGCCGCCATTATAAAAATTCATAAATTGGAGTTCAGATCGATAGATCGGCTATCCTGATCACAAGATCTGACTCTAGCAGCTTTTGTCTGTTTCCCCATCTCAAAGTTTCTCTCGCAGGATAGCGATTTTCAACGAATGAGGAGAAATAAAACTGAATTTGGCAAAAAATACCTATTTCTTCATCAGCAGGGAAACTAGTAGTACCTACATATGTATATCATAGGATACCTAATCTAACTGAATTCTTCTTCGAAGCTTACACATCATTTACTAAACTACATATAAGCAAACACAAGCAATTTAACTTAAACAGACGCAGAAATACTAGTCATCGTGAGCTCCCAGTAATTGTAGGGGATTTAAATTTGGAACCGGGAAACCGTCGCTTAAAAGGGACTGATATAAATGAGTACTATGTATATACATCGACATCACGAAATGTTTAATTAATTCGAAATTATCCCGAACGTAGCGAAGTAATTTACGAAGTGAGGCGTGCTTTGGAAAGTTTTTATGTGGCGCTTTCAACGGGATGTCCCCTACATATATGTGAAATGGAATGTGCTATATGTATTTGTTGAGATGAAATACTGAATTAATTTTGAAATACCGAAAAAATACAGGAGGGATTTGCAAACTCCCATCTAAAAATTATGTGCCCGTAACCCGAATACACTGAGAAGTTATTTTGAATAACGTGGAATAACCGTGATCTACTGGTAGGAGAGCGTGCTCCTGACTGTGACAAAGTTATTCGGTGTGCGTTCAAGTCTTTCCAGAGTCTGATGGCAGACTTTTCTGCTGGGTTTGTTATAATCTCGAGCCACCATTTCTGTTGTTTGGGAATAATTAACTGCCTTTTACCTTCTACAGCGATCGGGTGACAGTGACAAAGCCATGGAACACTTTATACATGCCATTGAAAAGTTAAAAAGGCTTCTAATTTTATTGGCAAATCCGAACTTTGCATACCTCTTGGAGCTGTCACTACACGTAAACAAAGTGTTACACCTTCATCCTCTTCATTATTAAAGCGTTAAATTAACATACATATACTGATATCTATCAAATAAACTCTTGTGTTCTCTTGGGCAAACTATGTCGTAAGTGAGATAATAAAGCAACTTTTGAACTTTCTCTTAAGTTAACAGTATTAGAATTACAGGCATCGATTGAGATAAAAAAAAATTGTCGAGATGTCTACTGTTAACCGCCCATTTTCTCCAAAAAACAAAATGCTCGTAAAGTTGAGCTCGTAATCAGGAAATACTCATCCTCTATATTCTTAATGCAACAAATTAATGCAAAGAACACCAAACAATTTTTTTTAACTAATTCTTACATTGGCCAACAGTAATTTTATTGTTTCCATTATTAGAGCAGTTTCACGATAACTTAGTGCTATTGGTTCTATATTTGCAAATAGTTTTATTGTATTGGCACTAGTTTTTATGATAATGCTTTTTTTGAAAACGTATGAAAGAGAAAACAAAAAAAAATAAAATTTATTGGCAGACAGGCAAAAAATACCTCAAATTATAATTATACAAAATAAAATGAACACAAAACTGAAAGCATGTTACTAGGTTCGAGGCGTTCCGGAAATCTGTCCAAATGGTTATGCAGAAAGTGTCATATTAGCACCTATTCTTTTAAAATTAACCAGCATATTGCGTATGAGTTCTTTATAATGCTCTGCCTTATCGTTACCCAAGAAGTTCTTAGGCTTAGGAACAAAAGAGCACCAAGCAGAAGGTTCAACATCAGTCACGGTTTTTGGAAAATTCAAGTCGCTAATGAGTTTACGAATTTGAGGACCATCGAAAATTTCAGTCTTTAACATTTCTAAACTTACTTTGGGAAACGATATAGAAATATATTTAAAGCATTCCCTTTCTTTATGTAAGATTGTTTCATGGGCCCTCGCTTGAGAGCGTAATATTTTAGAAAATTAAAATTTTTATTTTTGATCTAAGTTCAGTTCTATACACTTGGTACAATGTTGTATGACCGGCCCAATATCGGTGACGGTTAGCCACGATCGGTAGTCAGTAGGGTATACAAAAGCAATAGTATTTTTCTAACGTTGGGTATCGACTGGCTCTAGGTCCATAAAATCAGTTAAGCGTTGGTCAACAAAAGGAAAATGATAATTAAACTACGCTTGGCAGTAAACACTTGAGTAACATAAGCAAGTCGATGTTGAACTAATTCAGTTCGCCCAAAGATCAGGTAAGTATGCAAGAACGTTACGAGCCAATGTTCGGCCAAAAGCGAAACATGTTCACACTTTCACGTAATGCCGACATGGCTGCCAACGTTGACCCAAGCGATCCGTGACCGGAAGCCAACGTTACACCAACCGTCTCTGCGTATGGATTATGACTATATTTCTCCCAATGCCAATATAAAATTTGATTCTTTAAGATATATCGTTTTATAAATGAATCGGTGAAAGAAGTAGTAAATTAAGAACAAAATTGCGTTCTTTGCTTTCTTCTCTTTTTAATTAACGTACTTTTAATCTTCATAAAATTTTCTCTACTTGGGTTCTCCCTGTTGAAAATAAAGAAATAAAATGTTATTGTTGATATATGATCCATAAACTTCTGAGATTATGGTAGATCACAGTTACACTAACGTAAGAATATGAATTTAAAACAAACAAATGAATTGATAATTCCGTTACAGAAACGAAGTAACATGATAAATGACTGTACACCTGAACTTTTTAAACTCCCATTCCGCATGACAAAATAAATTTCCTCACCTTTAATAACAGAATATATTTTCTCGCTTGTTCTATGAAAATTTATTATGGTAGGTACGCTACGTTTTATTAACGGCGTTTTATCTTTTAATTGCGTGATGCATGCAAGCGAAACCTCAACATTAAAAAAAATTCGCGATATTAAGGATTATTTTTCTCTTTTAGGGATTTTGTACTACCTCCAAAATTAAAGTTAAAGAATTCCACAGTGCGAGTTAACAAAATTTCAATTTAGGAATTTCATTTCACCCTTCAGGTATTTGTCTTTATATCTCATTTAAATTTGAATTTATTTAGAAGAGTAGTTAAAACGAGTGATTTATTTACATATTATCAACGTTGTGTTTTTCGAGCCCATCAGATGAACTATTAGTATAATTACAGGATACGTGCAAGGATTTTTTCCATAATTCGCTGTCAAAATTTTTGTTTCACAATTTGTTAGTCATTGTGGCAACTTCTTCAGTATAACTGAGCTGTATACATTACTTTCTATTACAATTCGTCTTGTTTTTATTTAGGTGCTACTAATTCCTACAATTTAATTTGCGTTATACACAAATATGTATTCATATACTTATCTTTTACGTTATGGGAAATTGCTTATATTTGAACTTTTGCTGAAACTTATTAAAAGCTTTGGTACATTTACGTTTTTCGCTATTAAACCAACTTATGTTTTTTAAAGGAGATGGAGGTGGCATTAACAGTTCCTCTGGTAATGCTTCCTTTGAGGATGATGATGCATTTAATATGGATGCTAAGCCACTTTTCATTTTGAGAAATTACGTTCAATTAAATGCATTTACGTAAATATCATGTATTATTTATTATCAACATATGCCGGGTGTTCTAATATATATCAACGCATCATTGCTAACTTTATTCTTAGCGTGTTTCTAATACGAATTGCAATGGCAAAAACAAAAACTGGACAGTTTGTTTTTGATGTTGTTTATGAAATGCCCTATATTTTTTTCAGTATTTTGCAAAATAATTAAATATGTGATACAGTGGTGGTACCACAAGGGTAAAAATAGCTATAATATAACACATTTTGGTTGGTATTTAAAACTATCTACACATGTTAGTGTTCCATTCGTTTAACGTTGAGTTATACATCAGTACAAATTTTAAGTATATAAAATATAGCCAAAAAATATAATGCTAAGATAGCTTAGCTTCCTCGTGGTATTGATGGAATAATTCACGGCAAATGCAATAAAAGGAGAAAGAAAAAAATACACTAACACACGGACATGTTTCTGCCTACCCGGCGTCATCAGTGTGGTTTCGAGAGTATTTTTCATATCTCTACCTTCTCTTTTTTCTCTCTCCTTTTATTGCGTTTGCAGTGAATTATTTCATTAATACGATGAGGAAGCTAAGCTATCTTAGCATTATATTTTTTCGTTATTGTTTCTAGGCATTTTCTGATGTGTTCTGTTTATATAAAATATAGATTTAATTAAAAAAGAAAATACGTATATCAGTTTGAATTTTCATTTTAAAGTACTGGTTTCTCGAAACATTTTTACATTAGCATAATAGCAAAATGTTTTACCGCATGGAAGTTTCGCGTTCTTCTATATAAGGTTATACTGCACCGTGGCAAGTAATGTTAGAGAATCTTAAAATAATCTTTAACAAACGTTCACGTTAAAATATCGTCAATATAACAAACAAGCAGCCTTAATTATAAATTCTACGCCGGCTTGTATATGCTTTACACCAGAGTTTCTCGAATTGTTCGCTTTTGTGACCAACATTTTAGACGGAAAGCCTGTTGCTACTTTGTCAGCCTTTAAAAATGTAATCGGATATTAAACAAAATTTTTAGTTTGGGTGCGGTATTTATTAGCACAAATGTAAAAACACAAAAAATAGCCCGTTCGGAAGCTTTTTACGAACCGACAACTTAAAAGAGATAAAGTAATCGATGATTGTTTTAAGGTTTATTGTTCCAATTCTTAATGGGCATAAACATTTTTAAGTCATCTACATAGGCTAGAATAGGGCGTAGAGATTAAATAATAATGGACCCAAATTGGAGCCCTATGGGGGACCTAAAGACTGACTAGACTCGAAGGATTTAAATCCATTGTAGAAAACGTAATTGCTTCTGTTGGCCAAGTAGGTCTCTAGAAGTCAAATAAGTGATGGACGGAAGCCGAATGTAGAATATTTCTGAAGTAAGACACTATGACCTAACGTGCCAAATGCTTTATTGAGGTCTGTGTGTAACATGTCCACCTGTCCCCGCACATCAAGTCTGGCTGATAAATTGGGCGCTGTTTTGAGAAGAACTCTTAGGAATTGTAAAAATAGTTCAATTATGAACAAAGTAGTTCAAATAAAATTTCAATTTAGCGCAAGTTCAAGCAACTCAAGTTGAATTTCTTAAATGCAACCACCCACTTTTTATTTCATATTATGATGCAGAATTAAATTCTACCCTTAAATCCAAATTTTCTTAAAAGTGGCTTCCTACAACACATGCTACTTTTAATGAACGATTTCAAGTAATCACCCTGTGAGTTATTTAACTTTTGTTGCTATGGGCCATTCTATAGTGTAGAGGAGTACACCAGCAAAAAAACATTTAACAGAATTATAGAAATTATTTTTAATTGAACATAAGGATGGTGATCATATTAAGTTGTTCTTGTTTCTCCTTTTGAAAGTAAACTTTAACCGAAAATTAGTTCGCGACCCACCAGTTTGAATCGCTGCATTACGCTGTGTTGAGATACATTACAATAACAAACATCGTTTTGTTAACAAAAGAAAAACATGTACCAAACGTTTGGTTAAAAGGTAATAAGGAAATTATTCAGGAATGAATTATATTTTATGTGAAAATCGATTGACTTAAAAAGTAAATTTCTTTTATGAAAGTCGCTCACGCAGACATTTATTTTTCCTCTCTGCTTTTATAGCTAGCAAATTGATGAGTGCGCATAAAGTGCAACATCGCTTGCAATCTGCCGATACTACCTTATCGCTTGCTAGTCACCCAAGTTTAATTTTGTCTCATTGTACATGCACATATTTAAGTAATATTCGATTAGTTCAATTGTCCTAACAGTGTATAGTTAGAAGGAGAGTAGTTACATGAATCAAATTTATTTAAAGTTTTATATTTTGGCCAACACATGGAATAAAATCGTTCAAAATGTGTCGATCCTTATTAGTTATGGGGAACGCCTCGGTATCAATTCCATTTCCAGCACGAAACCTGCAATAATAGTAATGTACTAACTTACATTATAAATAAATACATTAAATAATGTAAACTTATTTGAAAACTACTATAAGTAGCAGAAATTATTATGTTGGCCAATAATTTTAAAATTAAAAAAACAAAATAAACACCAAAATATGTGGACTGTCCCTTAAAAAAAATAGAAATCGTCGGCTTTTTTTTTTAAACGTTGGTTTTTGTCTCTTAAAGATTAATGAGTAGTGGGATGAGATATTTTAGAATTTCACTGTGTATTATCGAAACATTATTCTTATTTTTATTTCTCCCGTATTATGAGTGTGCAACTAAAATGTAATCTCTTCAAATTATAACCTGAATTATTTAGAGAAAACTAGCGTACCGCGCCCATCATCACGCTATGTCCCAAATATATTTTTTGTTTATTTTTATATTCATATTTATTTCAAACTTGTTGCTCCGAATATTTTAATTTATATATTCTTTTGTCATAAACTTTGGTAATTTAAAATAAAACTAGTTTTTTAATTAATTGATTTTGTTGTATTTTTCGAAGCGCGACGTTCAGTAGTAATGCATATTTTATATTTGTTGGTGCATAACTACTCATTACTCAAGAACCACACGATCTGAGAAGCGGAGGAGCTAAATTATGTAAAAAGAGTCTTAATTAATCAGTCAAAATAAGCATTTTAAATGAAAATAGTCGCCTTTTCATTATATTTCATTTAGTTTGCAATTAGCACCGTAGCAACATGTCCATCTACATCGCCGACTAAAATTTCAAAAAGTTATTCTTTCTATTATTTTGAGCCTGTATACTCTAGAGATATTGCATATTCATGATGCAAAACGTAATTTACCAGTTTCTTGCGGCCATATATGTTATCTTGCTCTTAAATGGAAGCCATGTCAAATTGTAAGGCTTACGTAAACCCCAAGTGCAGTCACATCACTATACATTCTTCCGTTCTCGGAAACGGTCACTTAGGTATTCCACTCCATGCATTATGTAATTTGAGAGCTGCTCGTAAAAATCCGACGTCGCGTTGAGCTTTTCAAAGGGCTCCAAATGTGTAATGTGCATGTTATATACAAAAGATGAACGTCTGGATCGCATATTCTCCGCAATGGTGGTCATGTGAAGACTATTCCGGGAATGTTGGCTGTTGTTACTTCGTGTAATTGCAAAATTTCTAGGATAAGGAATTCTGTTGCCACTAGCATTACAGGAAGCTTTAAGGGTAGCGTGAATAATTTACATTTTCCATATTTATAAAATTCAACGAGCGGAGATGTTTAAATTAGTTATATTAAAGAGGAAGTTTGACTATCTGTAATAGTTTGAGATTTAATTCTAGGTAATATGCAATTGCGGTAGATGCGAAATGATATTTCTTAAAATGAAAACTGAATGTACATACGTAAGTACAGGGCGTAGCAATAGTACATCCGTCTTTTATTAGTCGGGCTATAATGTTAATTGTGCATCTTAAGAACATACTCCTATATTACTGGGTGTTTCATAAAAAGATACAGTACAAGACAGGGTACAGTAAAATTTACTTTTTTAAATAGACCGACCTGTATATTTTTACATTATTAAAGATCCTTACCTACACTGTATTTGTGCTCAGATTGTGAAAGTAACGTGTTTTGCGGTATTCGAGTTACAACTGTTAAAAAAAGAATAAAATCACATATCACAAAGAAAATATCCCTACGTCCAAACGTTTTCAAATTTAGCAACCAAATTCGTTGCGTGGATTGGTTAAGATTGGGTGAGGATGTCAGTAAATTGTTTTATCACTGGATGTATAGGCTGGTCAGGAAAGTATTGACTTTATCAATTAAAACTAAACGTGTTCCGGGTTCGGACCGTGTCATGTCGTTTTCTGCTAAACTCGAAGTTTCGCCCACAATCATATGGGACTTCTTCAGGGAACACGTTTAGTTTTAACTGACTCTGGCCGTGGAAGCCTATGTTATTATGACAATCAAAATCAATTTCAAAATGACTTTTCTCGATTTTGTCAAATGGAGGAGCCTGTATATTGTGAGTGGAATCCATTCAGATTTCTACAATAATCCAGAATAATCAAAACTTCAAATAACGTTAATGAACCTAAAACATTATCAAATTAACCTAATAAGAAATGAAACAAATGCCAAGTATGAGCGTTCGTTTTACATAAGAATGAATTACTCGAAATATGGTGTGGTGGATATAAGATATCCGGGCGGGAGACATCTAGAGAAGAGAGTTTTAGAAAAACTCATGATGATATTTATTGAAACGGAAAATGTCGTTTGAACGAATAAGGAGGTTAAACATTCTGCTAGGAGTTATTGAAGATTCAAATACATTCCGAAGAAATATAAGCGAGAACTTAGGTGTAAGTGGTCGATCTGTTCTACGAATATTAAATTAAAATCCTTACCGTATTCAGTTACAAGAGGAGCTTACTGATAAGATTTCGAAGAACGTATTCGGTTTTATAACTGGGCCAATCATGAACTACAAGGAAAATCCTAATTAATACACCTTTATTAGAACTAAAAATAATAACTTTACAAGAATGAAAATAGAAAATTATTAGAACTGAATTACTAAAATGCTTAGTTTTGCAAGAGAAATTTCTTAACTCAAAATCAACCTTATGTACATATTAACAACAAATTAACTTGTGCCTGTTTTCACTAGAAATGCTCCTCGCTTTAGGTATAACAAACTTTTCTCCTAAAAATATGTTGTTGTGAATCTAGAAACTACTATTAAACAACACTATACCAGTTAACAGCCAGAATAACCTATAGGTACTGGCCCAACAACAATTAATATTACCGAATCAACAGCGGTATTGCTAGCAACATACTGCTGCTAACTGTCCAAAGTATTTGTGTTTATTAGGGACTATCGAAATCCATTTGTGAAATCGATAATAGTTGTTCGGGCAGTATTTCATCCTACTTATATATAACTTCCTGCTCCCAATCTTTATATTTTGTTTTAAAACTGAGTGAAACAGAAACAGGCAAAAAAAAGTAACGTTTAACAAATTGTAGTTATGTGAATAAAAAATGAGTTAATTACTATATCTTATTTGTTGTGAAAGTACGCTGTACTTTGGTATATCCAACTTAAAATGCTACAATGCAAGGAAATTTATTATAATGCTCTTGGAATAAAAAATAATCCTCATGCCACTGTTTTCGCAGTTTTCTTAGTCGAACTTCCAACGATTCTCAGTAGCTTTATTTTTTTGTGGGTCCATTTTAAAATAACCAGGTCACAGGCAACTTGCTTTTTTTCCATCATATTCAAATAACCATTTTTTTCTAAAAACAATTGCCGCAAAAGCTTCTTTACTTTTTCAAAAGCTCTACCGTCGTATATTTTATTCACTAGTCCACTTTGTTTAAAGGAAGTACATTGTTAACTTGTTAATCGTATTCATTTCTACGAATACGTTGTTACATTTTCTTCTGGACAAGTTGCATGTTTAAAAACTTGATATCGCCATATAAGACAAGAACAAAATTATTATTATTAATTCCATTTTGAATTAAATTCTGCGTAATACTGATTTTCTATTATCTCTTAAATTATGGTAAAATAAACTGCTGTACTTACATTACTCATCTTGAGCACTGTTCTAACTAAAAGAGGGCACAAATTTAAATTATTTAATGTACCGTTTAAACTATTTAGCAACTATAAATATTCATAAAATAAGAGCACTACAGTCTATAATTGCAATCTGAAATAGGAAGTTAGTAACCAAAACGATCTGGCGTAGTAGTAATCCCGCCGGTTTGGCTAGTAGGAGATGTTAAGCTCAATACCTAGTATTTATTTACGTTCGAAATTATATTAACCAATGAGTAGACCAGTTTTGCGATTTTTATTGGCAACATAAGTTCCTATTTGTTGTAATCGAGTTAGCGAGCGAATTTAGTTACAGAATGTAAAAAATGTTTTATCCGTGTTTCTACAACTTGCAGACAGCCTTAAGATGGAGGTTGCTATTTAAGCATATTAAAATTTTTTTGGTTGGATATGTTTGGACTAGGTTTTTAGAACGTCCTACACAAAATGTTTTGTTATTTATTTACAGCAATAAAAAGCATATTATGCTTCTAATAAAAAGCTGGTTAAAATGGGAAATACCGAATAGAAGATATTGATGTTTCAGATAAGCTGCCTTTGTCATTATTGAGGATGTGCAATATATACGCTATACAAGTTGAAATAAGAAATTTGATATCCCTTTCCGGTTTAATCAAGAGCACCACGAAGTTGAAAATATTTTTAGGAAATACATTATTAAACGATATTATCCAGAATATCGTTGACCAAAATTTCAAAAAGATACTTTATTTATTTGCAAAAGTACTTTTAGTAGGTCACCGTTCTGAAAGGCCCTGTGTATCTATGTAACCGTGTTACTTAAACATTTAATGGTCACAATCATACATCCAGTTAATATCCATATTGTTTCCTTCAATTGTTATAGTATGTTGTATGGGTCTTTTTGCAAAACTTAACGCGTTATCAGAAAATCAGGTAGAGTAGTTATATTTGCAAAGAAAACCACGGAAAATCTTATTCTGAGGGTGATGAGCCCGGGGTTCGCCTCATTTTATTGAGGAGATGGCATTCGTATTTAATTGATTTTAATTAAACAAATGCAATTGCAAGGAGGATTTTAGAAACCAATAACGTAATTTGTATGCATGGAAGGAACCATAAATCACAAAATGTAGAAAATCTTGTCCACAAAACAAAGATCTTAGCTTGCAACGTTATCTGCTGAATTTACAAAGTAAACCATGCTTTCTAATAATTTGTGAAATATTCATGATATAGTATTATGAAATGCAAATTCATAAATGGTGAAAGCGCCGGTTGAGACCAGAATAAATTATAATAAATTTGAATTTTGTAATTAGCATTTTTACCTATTCCACTGCTGCTCGTTTTTAAAAGGCATACCTTACAGCATGTTTCATTCAAATCTGTGCTTACAAAAGGAAAACATCAACATTCAACATTGTTAACTACATAAATATTTCGAGCGAGTATCTTGAAACTTCAGAACATTCCGTTACGCTTTCTGTTTGTTTCCACTTTTAAAAAGTAATAAAGTTCTGCAAGATAAACGGCAACGCAAAAACGTTATTTTATTTACTAATTCAATGACGATGATTCAGTTCTTGAAGTTTTGTGGCGTCGAAGAAAACTTACTTTCATTTTAAAGCAAACGTTCTTTGATACTTTTTTTCATTAGTGAACTTTTCCATTTCCACCGAACGTTGTAAAATGACGGAAAATGCACAAGGGTAAAGGTAATTATTTTCGAAGTAGTACTCCTTGTAGAATTTAAGTAAAACAAATGTTGACAAACATTTGTTTTACTTAAAACACACTAACATGTAGGTACTCACAAGACGTCAATTAGAGCATAAGGGTATAGCGAAGACGTAACTAAAGAAATTAAATATTGTATTGACTTCCAAGCCATCATTTAAAAATTGTGATAGCTACAACGATCGAATTCTCTTTTGAAATATTTGGATTTTAGACATTTTGGAGTAAACCTTTTTGATAAAGTTTCACCAAATATCGGTGTCTTGGGTTCGAAAGGTTTCTTTGCAAGTGAACAGATATTTTTCTGATTGAAATCCACTACGTATCAATGATATCTATATGTCATAAAATATATCTTACGCATACGGGATGTTATGTGAAAAGAATGTACATCGTGAAGAATGTGAAACGTTCATAAAAGAAAAACTTTTCAATCAGAGATCACATTGATATTTTAAGCGAGTACTTGCTGTAACAACTTTTCTTCGCGCCAAATCGTCGACTTCGCTCCTACGAAAACATAAAAAAGGATATAACTTTCACGAGGTCATTTAAGTTTCTCCATTTTGATAATGTCGACCGAAGAAAAGATAAAGTGGCATAATGACACGGAAGGTACGGAAGTGGTAATCATCGTTAGGTTGTTACGGTGGCCGCTTGTAGCTTCCATGTGCGCGTTAATAACAACGGCCAATTAACAATTAAATTTAATTACGTCGATGTAAGGAAAGAGTTATTAGTCGGTGGTAATCTATCGGACGCTACACACGAAAGTAATTTTCAATTATACACATGGATTATCGTGTCTTTCTTTTAGTTGAATCGTTTACTCTTAGGTTCGTTAGATGTTTTATTGTCCCGTTTGCTTTGCGTGTCTGATGATTGATAGGTTCTACTATTTGACACCTGTTAGAAGCGAATTTACGACTTTATAAGGTAAATATTTATCTCTGCGAAATTAGTTCATAATTATAACTTTTTGATTAGTGCTACACGTGCACATTATTGGGTGATAACGTTTATTACGGTGATTTGCTTCGTTCCCTAAGTCCTTTAACTACTTCTTAGGATGTTCTTTATACTAAGAATTTTCGTTATGTGATTGATATTTGTTTTCTTTATAGTTCGTATTTCAGTTGCCAGCCCATTAGTGTCAAGGGATGTATAACTAGTTGTTCAGCTGAACTCGTAGGCCAGAAGCTGCTCGGAACTCGGTTTGACGTCTGTATCCGGCTTTTGTCGTCGGATTCTAAACAGCATGGTTTGTATTATCTTTTGGCTAAGAAATATACTGCTTGCTAGTTTGGAGATCAGTGATATAAAGTAAGAGGCAAATAGCGGTGCGAGGTATGGGGGCTCTCGGAACAACGCCGATGATATCGGGTAGGTAGAAACATGTCCGTTGGTTCACATTGCTTTTTCCGTGAATGGTTCCATCAATATCAGGAGCTATATTACAATTATTTTTGGTTAACAAATTTATTTTTGGTTAACAAATTCATTTTTGGTTAACAAATACCGATTTCTTCAATTTTGTCGCTGAAAAGGTTCAGGATGTGAAAGATGTTGAAATAGCAATTCCATTTTTTTTTAGTATATGCTTATTAACGAAAATGTTGTTGAACAAATAAGATCTTTTCACAAAGCAAATGCCCAAACTGCAATCAATAACTGCATTGAAGTTCAACTTTCTGCTATATCTACTTGTTTTCCTTACTACTCTAATGTAACTTTTCATTGGGGTCTTCATATACTGCTCAGACATTTATATCTCACCATTCAAGATTAATATTTAGAAAACGCATTTCTGAACTTACATTAAATAAACAGTTGGTAAACCTTAGAACGAAACATCGGCAAACATTATGCCATAAGGTGAACATTTTTGGCACTTGTACATCCCAGCTTAACTTAATTAAAATGTATTGTGCATTTCATTTTCAACCCTTGGTGCAATTTTGCTCTGGGAGTATTCGTTTATGTTACATGACTAGAAATTGTAAAAATTATACTTGGAAAGATGACGCAAGAGAAAATCTAATATAGAGGCCTCCTCCGAGTTAAGCAAACGTAAGATTTTCACAAAGATTTTCATACATTGCATTGATTTTCGGTGTATTAAGGAAAATTTTATGTAGATACTCTTCTGCTGAAATCAGCAACTAAGAATATTTTGTAAAAGTCGGTGCCTGTTAATGTTTAATGTTTGTGCGGGCGTGTGTTACCAGGCTATTTTGGTTTTTATTACAGGGTAGTCATGATCATATACGGTGCAACTTTTCTATAACCTTAAACTTTATTAACCCTTAATTATTGATATATAATACTTTAAACATATTCACTGATATACTGTTTGTCAAATTGCGATTTTAGAGTAGTATTACACTGACTAATTCGGATGAGAGTATCTAATTAAAGATACTCTAATCACGGAGATTGTCGAATTATATCGCTATATCGACCTCTACAGAATTATGCAGTCTACTCCACAGAATCTGCGAGGGTAGCATTCTTCGACTTCGAGGCCAGCACACCCAAGGCAATTAATATAAATGAATATATTTAATGAACCAGCTACCACCAACCACTATGTGTATACGCGTTTCCGAGCCGAGTAAATTAATCTATAAATTGTTATATATAAGGCTGGAATATAGGAATTCAGGAATATATGTACTTTGCAAATTTTTATACAGTTTATAAATGAAGATAACATCAACTGTAACCTGTTTCTCCTGTTGCTAAAAGTCTTAGACTTAACTTCCCTCCTGTTGATATAATTTCTCATTTCGGTATTCTTTCTTGATTTTGTTAGTATCCCAATCGATAATATATTGAACACATCCACTCTCCTACAAATATTAAATTGGTCAGGATCTGTAACAGCAAACTCATTGCGACCTAGCTCTGCATTGCCTTTCGTAAAGCTTAGTGGTAATCTTTAAGCTTAATAATACGATTTCGGCGCCTAGCATGATAATAATGTACCACTTATGAGATTTTTCTCTTATCTTGGTTTTAGGCCGTTCGGTTTACTACAATTTTTTTTAGCAGGATATATATGACAGTTGACTAACGCAGTTTTGACAAGCACTTAAAGCAATCTAAAAAATAAACCAATTAGCAAAAGGGCGTCTACTTTAACACTTATCTGAAAAAAGGCGTTTGCGAAGCGCCCAAATTTGTTAGCTTGACAGGATTGTTTAAGTCGGCTGTATACAATTGGTTAAAACGGATAAAGAATGGCGCGGGGATGTAACATGGACGAGTTTCCAGATGACCGCGCAAGATACGGGAACGCAGTGTGGCTTCTATGATGCGACTGGGTCGGAAAAAGCCCCCGTCTAGGCTTCCGAAAAATTGGCTAGTAAATTTACTAGGCAACTGGGAATACACGTTTGCTGCGATAAAGTTCGCCAAGCGTTTATACACAGTAGCTACAGGGCACGAGTGCTTAGGAAGAAACGAATACACTTTCCGTGCGCTTCACGAAATTAGCAGAGACTAGACAGATTCGTGTTTTGTCGACTCTTGGGGAAACCGGTAGACAACACGAACCCATTCTCATGAGACGAATAAACACGAGTCTGTCTAGTCTCCGCTAATTTCTTAAAGCGCAACTCGTTTCTGGAGGCTTACTAGGAAGATACCAGCTATTACAGAGGAGCAGATTCAACAAGGAATCACATTTTGTGATGATTTTCAGGCAGTCAATTTTGAAATGTATTTATCTCGGATGTAACCTACTTTCAGTTGGGTGATAGTCGAGTACAAGTCTTAAGTAGAGAAGGATTGTGTACAACTGCCAGAACAGTAGATAGCATACGTTACTGTGCCGTTCTAAGTTAAAGCCTTCTTCAGACAAACAAATAGCTTCTACTAAAGCCGAAGGTCACAGCAAGATGGCGCCGGATGCTAAGCCTCCAGGTATGCAAGAAATGGATTGCAAGAGAATAGAGTCGAAACAATCCAGTGGCCAGCAGCCTCTCCAGACCTGAACGCGATTGAACATATCTGGGACCAATGAAAATTGGTTGAGTTAGCGGCAGGTGTTTTAGAAACCTAGCAAGTTACTACTGAGAAGTATCTATACGTCTATCTGCTTGTCCGGATTCTCTAGAGACAAAAAAAGGTTCACAGTCCATTGGCCCGTGTGTTAGCAAGTAAGGTGAGTTATCTTTTGTATGACATATAGATATTTGTTCAATAAATGTAATTTGTTTATATACCATCATTTATTTAATTCCACATACTTTCTGGACGTACTATATACGTGCAACAGAACACATACCAATATCACCACAGAAATCAGGATGTTACGAAAATATTGACGTGTGTAAAATCGATAGATTTATTTAAAGCATCGAATACTAAGTATTTTTAGCGATAAAGCAAATAATAAGAAAATACTGATACAACTTTATTTGAAAAGTTGAAGGTAGATGCAGTGACTGCTAAAGTTATTCAGATTTTAAAGTAGTTACATCTGGTTTTCATTTTGTGGTAGTTTCACAAACTATATTCCTGCTGTGAGACGTCGAAACATGTTCGCGAATACATTTCAAACAACCTTAACTACATTTAGTTTATCGACACTTCTCAAGGAATATTTTATGTTCCGTGATAATGTTTTTCTTATCTTATGTCGTATTTCATATTTATATATTTTCTAAAACAATTCGTTGTTCGCACTTGTAACGGGCAACAAAAGAAATGTTATATTTCGTCTAAGTTGTAATTATGGATAATACATAAATAAGCGGTAATTGAGAAAAAATGATTACTTTCTCTCACGGAAGCCACAGCCCTCTATTTCTCAAACTACGGAAATTTACAAGAGGGTAATGGAAAGCAGATCAATATAGCGTAACCACATCATGAATAACTAAATTCGTCGTAGTTTACTTTCAATTACCGAAAAACCGAAAACCTAACAATATCGATCATCCTTTGGGAATATGTAAGACACTTTCTTAGGAGACAGTGCTTCCGTAAGCTCGACTGCATCTAGTACTGAAAGGGTGGTACGAGGGTAGTGTGAAAAGTTTCGAGCCGCCACTAAATTCTTACATTTGCGGGACTCTGCACCATTATTTGCCACAGTTAAATGTGGGGCAGATAAATTTAAACATAGTCGCATCACTTTGGTTGACGGTAAACGTCCGGCATGGCCAAAAGCTGCAACCAGTATGGATAACGTTGGAAAAGTTCAACGGGTGATGCTGGACGACCGTCGAATTAAGGTTAGAAAGATAGTAGTCGGCATCTCGAAAGAACGCATTTGCCATATGTTGACCGAATAGTTGGGCATAACTGGGTATTGGGTTCGGCACTTGCTCATTTAAAACCAAAACCGCATTCTAGTGAGCTTTTCCAATGTCTTGTTGAACTAGTTTAAGCGAAATATCGTCAGTAGGTACCTTGCCACAAATGGTATCCACAGTACAAAAAATGTCATATAAAGTTTCTGTTCCACTTGATATCCTTGAAAAAATAAAGAAACGATAAATATGACCTTCTGGCGTAAGAGTAAATTATTTTTTTTTTGCGAATTTGGCTCAAATCGCAACAAAGGCCTTAAAAAAGACCATCATCAATAAATTTTCTATATTTCATCTAAATATAGTATACATAACTATATTAGATACTAGATAACTATATTAGATAGATCACATAAACGAATTTTTATATACTGAAAGCTTTGAAGTAATCTGCATTACCTGAAACGATAAAATAAATATTGGAGCCAAATTTATACAGACCATCATCTAATGACTCAAAGGTTTATAAATACGTTGAAAAATGTTCTACCATCAATGATTAAAAGTAAGTAAATAAATAAATAACCAGTGGTACTCTGAGAACATTTTAATTGAAACCTAACAAAAAAAGACGATAGGAATGTAATGGCTTTTATAGACTTGCGGTTGTCTCTTCGCTTGTATCAAACTGTCACTGAGCCGTCCAGCATATGTGAAATAGCAGCTACACTTCTCGATAACATCTTCATGCACAAAGCCAAAAGAGATCATAACACAAACCGTATTCTTCAATCTAAAAGGAAGTTAAAGCCGACTTGAAATGTAGTTAAAGATATCACTGGAAAAGGAAAACAGAAGCATATACAGATTGACAAGTTCTATAGACATCACAGCACAACAGCTAGTGAAATAGTAAATCAATTCAACTCCTACTTCATTAGCTTAGCTAACTCCAATACTCCAAGCACTGACTGCATTATAATAAAATAATAGATCTGTGTTCCAGCAGAAATTTTCAATTTAATAATTCTATTGAAAGCGCCGTGGGGCGCATGAACTACCAATAAAAAGCTGATATTTTATTCACATCATTGGAGACGTTAATAAATCTCTTTCCAAACTAGTATATTACTTGACCACCCCAAAACAACTACGATAAAGCATCGAATTAAAAATGACAGGATTCTCGCTTTCGCTTGATTTCGATAACTGCAAAAATAGTAGAAAATGCACTTCTAGTACGACCAGTAAAATTTGCCTAAATCTCCATTACAACAACACGAAACGCTTATATACAAGGTCGCTCTACTATCAGAGTTACTTATCTCTATTAACAAAATAATGCAAGCATATCGATATAGAAGGCATCTAGAAGCATTGGAAGATCATAACATAAATTATCCGGTGCACATTGCAAAGGATACGATCTCTCTGCAATATATTTTTGATCAGCCTTACAAGGTTAAAATCATGGAAAGCCGCATTGAGTGGGCATCCGGTGAGCGTCAAAGTAAAAGCGACACCCTGGCATGATGCACGGACGGTAGAAGGTATTGCAACAGGTGTAGGCATTAATAGCCTAAGAGTGCTTACAGGACTCGTCACCAATATATTTCGAGCAGGGATTTTTGCTGTAAACCTATGTACCAAAAAGAATCTCGAGAAACGATACGATACCTAAATATAAACACGTTGACCGAAAGTTAGCAGTTCTAAAGGCTATTAAGATCTACACATACGAACCTAGCTTGATACACGAATGTGTTCACAATCTATGAAAATTGGGACGCAATAACCACGTTACTTTGATGAAATGGCGGCCAAGCTGGCCACATCAGCGAATGTGCCTTTCATTGGTCCTAGCCTAGTTTCCACATAAAACAAGACATAAAGACATGGGAGGACCTTGTACTAGCAAAATGTTTCAGGCCAAAAACACGGGAAAGCACTCATATCAGGCTCGCCAAAGACACCAAAAATAGAGCTATCGTTCGGCGAAGGGAGCCTTAGATTACTGGCAGAATTTTTGATAGGTCATATACCCCTAAATTATCACTTATGTACGCTAGGAAAAGCTGAAGATCAAATCTGTGGTCTATGCCAAGAAGTTCAGAAGTTGTCCAAGAAGAGAAGGCGGAACACATTTTGTGCGCTTATCCTAAGTTTCATTAAAACCCTCTAACTATTCTAATACAAAAAAGACAATAGATGTATTATGGTTGCAGTGACCAAAGGAAGCTGTGCTATGACCCGACTATAATAATAATAATAATTCGGAAAAAGCTTAGTAGCAGGTGTGGATCATGGAATTCTATTACAAAAACTGGAACTAATGGGTTTTAGAGGAATTGTTCATAATTTAATAAAATCGTATCTAGGACATCAGATGCAATGTGTACGTATAAGTGCAAATGATAAAGTATAAGAATACGAGAGGATTGCGTGCAAGGCTTGGTATTAGAAGCATTTCTGTCGCTAATATACTCAAATGATTTACCAAGAGCAATCAATCGTCCACGATTTCAAAATCGAACAGCAACGAACTTTAAGATGAAATAGTCGGTGATATAATGATAATGGATAATTTGCTTGCTTAAAACAACCTACAATTCAATATAAATAAACCAAATGTAATAAGATTTGCGCTACCACAAAGTAACATCCTAAATTTGAACCATAAGTAAAGTACTAACCATCTGGAGCTTTTAGAATTTCAACTGGGTAGTGCTTTGAACTGGAAAGAGCAAATAAGTGCACTAACGAATAGAATTTCAGGAATCATGTACGCGTTAAGAACAATATCTACTCAGTCCATTAGACGCAACACGCTCTGCGTATCACGTTTATATAGGGTCGCGGTAATCATTATCTGTGTCAACTCCGCGCATACCGAATATTTATCGTGCTAGAATCGCGTTTAAGAAGTACTTTCAACCTGAAAAGAAGACAATCTTGTAAAAGTATTTTCACACAATACCCTGCCAGCATTGCACATCTTCGAGTTTGTATGCTTTGCAAGGAAGCATTACAATGAACTACTGTTGAAACATGAAACTAGTCATATATGTCAATGTTGAGAAATCCACTTTACGTATACCACAAACAACATTCAGATAAAACATACAAAAGTGTTATCACAGGTGCTAAAAGAATATGACAATATTTCAAGTGAAACCAAAGAAAAGAACTGAAAACTTAAAAATAATAAAAAAGTAAAATGCAGATCGACATAATTTAGTCAGAAGAATAATTTAAACAATTTAATTTGCCGCTGTTGAACGAGCTTCATGCTCCACTTGTTCGAACCCATTAACGCACTTCCCGCTTTCATACGCTCGCGTTACTGCTTTAATACCGTATTATAGGTTCATCATCCCTTAATCAGAAAATGATACAGCCGCAGTTAACTTGTGTGTGTACGTTGTTGCCATTTAATCCAGGCAGAACAGAAATCGATAAACTCGATATTAAATATCACCGCCTACAGCATGTAATTTCGTATATGGTTAGTATAGGTTTAATTAGCCAATCAACTGCTTTTAAAGTATCTGTATCAAAATAACATCTAAAATTCAATTGCAACATCTGTCAAACAATATTGGTGATTGACGAAACGGGCGCTCACTTTTAGCGATGTGTTGTGGTAATAAGGGTGACGTGTTTCAACTTCTTTGCATGTTAAAGTACAATCAGTATGTACAGCAATTGACATTAATTACACCGGACAACGGTGATGTTGTTTCCATTATTAGAGCAGTTTCAAGGTAACTTAGTGTTGTTGGTTCCATATTTGCTAACAGTTTTATCATATTGGCTCTAGTTTTTATGACAATGCTCTAAGACGAGAGTCGGATCGAAAGGCTATGTTGCTCGTTATTTTAAATACCTGAGACAAAACCAGTAATTCTTCTTTCTTTAGGATTCATTGGCGAATAAATTGTTGTACAGACTGATTCGTATTTAATCCTCACCATTGCGATCTTGTTTATTGTTGCAGATACACGATAGCTTTAGATTCGGCAAAATTACTAAATTTTGTATCCGGAAAGAGAAAATGGCTCTGCGGCAAATGATGTTGAGATTTTTTAGAAAAACGAAAAAAGCTCATTTTCCTCCTTTACTTGTAACACCTTTATTTGACCTTGCAGAGAAAAACCAGAAACACCTTTTGAAAGCCACTTTCGATTTTCTATCAATATATTCAGATGACATTTGACAATCAATTTTCTTATTTCTTATCGGAGCTGTATTGGATTTTGACACCGTCAGAAGCAGTTTTCTTGGTGATTTCAATCGTGGATAATATGTTGACAAAAGTTTTTCATATTATATTTTAATAGAAGAATACAATAACAATACTTTTTTAGATGAAAGTAAGTAGCTATTATTGTTCATTAGTAGCAGAAAAATGTCATACACCAACGAAGAAGAACGAGTATGGTATCTTGTAATAGCTGAAATTTTAATTAATTTAAATTTGTAATTATTTAATTCAGATTCAATGTTAGTTGCTCCATCTTTTTCTCTTAATAGGAGAATCTTCAAATTAATTTATTATGTTTATTTATCTTCTATTTTCACTATTAGAGTTATCATATATTGTTGTTGTCTTTTTACAATAATTCTGGTTCATCATTAGCTTTGGTTTAAATCGTTCTTCGTTCTTTGGTCAGTATAAGTTGGGATCTTGAAAGCGCTTGGGTGCCTTGCTGGAAGTTTCGTTAAAAATTTGGAATTTGTGAAATGTTTGAGTATATTTGGTTACTGCCAGTTCAAATTAATGTCTTCTACAAAATTGTCATTGTGTACATCAGGATTTTCCTGGATTTTACCACTAAGCGTTCGATTTATTAAATATAGCAGTGTCCACGCTTCATTTGCCTACTTCCTTATTAGGTACGTAACTCGTACCTTTTTTCCATCATTATATTCTTATTTTCTTTTATTCTTTTATTCTTTTCTTTTAAACAATTCATAATTGATCAATTTAGGGGCAACTTATACATTTTGGATTAACTTATACGGGAATAATTTAAAATGAGGTTCGCGACAACCTTTAATTGGTATGGAATCAGTTGTATTTGGTGCTGGACCAATTAATACAAGAACTACATGCACCTAGATTGATTCGCACTACGTTTTCATTCGACACTATGTGTTTATTTTCTGAACGCGGCTAATTGAGCAGTTACCGACAAAACCACACCTGTTATTTTCAACCGTATTGCATTTCCAATTTAATAGTTTCGCCTTTTTATTTTTGTTTCGTTTCATAATTTCATATGATTTAATTTTTAGCTTAATAAATTAAATGTTTTAGTGTTTTATTAACATTAATATCTTTATTTTGTCCGTTTAGGCTTCTTGAAGTGCACTTACGTATTTTTTACGTTTTTTTTTATTGTAAAAACACAAATATTAAATTAACGGAAATGATTAATTTTTTATTTGTGACAAATAAAAATTAAACTGACAAACATAAACATTTATGTTTGTCAGTTTTTTCCCTTACTTGCTTATTTTAATTATGTACTGAGATTGGGTTATTTATACAGACTTTCTTCATATGTTACATATAAAATTATCCATGCATTTGTTTGTGTTTACATAAAACAAGGAATTCTTATTTAATATATGCAAATATTCTATACTCTGTTGATTGTTTGTATGCATGATGGTGTATGTTTGTCCCTACCACCCTTATTTAATTTTCCCGGGTTTTAAATCCTTGGGCATTCTGTTAATGACACAATGGCCTCTTTATTTACAAATTATAATGTTACTGTTGGATACTAATACTGTTGGCAGTTTACTATTTTTACTCTTTTTCCCCACCCCAATCTCCAGTTTTTATACAAATTCCTTATAAAAACCAACTAGATATGTTATAAATGCTAAATTGAAAAAATGTTTTTGCAAAGTTTGTATATATTTTGCACCTTATTTGTAGCAATGAATAAAAATAACAAGAACAGTAACAATAAGAGAAAACAAAACAATAAGGCAAGAATTACAGTAAATGTTTAAATAATCGGTCATTTTCGGTAATGCACAATTGGAGCTGCCCTTAGTATAATTCATGTTCTTGTTTTATAAATATTATTTTTAATAACTTTCCATAAAGTATAGTCAGGATATTTCGCCGGCCATGCAGTAACTGGTCGTGTGAGACGATTTCTCAAAATATATATCCCAAACGTTTGAATGTTGTGGCCCTCTTTCCCTGTTTTATCGGGATCCTGTACTAGCAAATGATGCTCCGTCTTTCTGTTAAAGATTCCACAACTGGTAAATTTTGATCTATCTGAAAATTTTGTTTAAGATATATCGTCCCACTAGCTAGTTGTAGCCCGTGAGTATCACCAGGCTGTGGCTAACTAGAATGGTTGTTTGTTTTAATCTTATTTCGATGCAATGTTCTCCATACTTGAGTCAGCTTTAACTCTGATATCACTTCGCGTGCAGATGTTGATGGATTATTATTTATCTAGAAAATATGAGGCTTATATAAACTTCGCAAAAACTCACATCATTTTACCATTCAAATTCCTGTTAGTGTATCGATTTGGATACAAAGTAAATATCTTGTGCTCACTGTTGTTGTATTTCGGTTCAGTAAATAAAATGTCTCGCTTCTCTTCGTTGATATCTGACATGTTTACTAGTGAACGATAATTGAAATTTCATGGTTATTTTATTTAGTCATAAAACGTCTTCTTGGTCAATTAAAGCATAATATCAACAAGTTGTACATGGTTGAAATTGGTAAAGAAACTCTTTCTGACGGTAATAATAACGTAAGCTTCCACGCCCAGAATCCCAGAAGCCCAGAAGAAGAAGTTAAAACTAAACGTGTTTCCGGCTCGGATCGTGTCATGATCAAACGAAAACTCGAATTTTCGCCCATACTCATATGGGGAGTTCTTCAGGAGAGGGAAAGGTAGTGGGCAACAGCTAACTGAGCGGGAAGCAGTTGATCACATGTGAACCATGCGAGAAGCGAAAATCAACTGCAGTTGACCATGACACGGTCTGAATCCGGAACATGTTTAGTTTTAATTTTTCTAACGGTGTCAAAATCCAATGTGGCGCCGATAGGAAATAAGAAAGATCATAATAGTCGGAATGGATCGAAACGTCATATAAAAATTTCGAGTGCCCCTCTAGGTAGAAGATCGAAAGGGGTCTTGGGAAAGTGTTTTTAGTGTCTCTCTGCAAGACCAAATAAAGGTACTCGAGGTAAAAAAAGAAAACGAGTATTTTTCGTTTTTTTTTTTTAACCTCAAACTCCATCTGCCACAAGTTCATTTCCTTTTCGGCTTCATAACAAACATAACATTTGCTACGCCTTCCGGTATAAATCACGGGCCAAAATAAGAAAAGGGGGCGTGGAATCGCGTTTCTTAACTAAGCCCATCTATCTACCGTTCTGCTGGCTAGCTCGTGCGTCCTTCTGGTGACGACGAAAGAGTAAACGAACTTTTGAGGCCGCTTTGCCCAGTCGGCTCCCGCGGCAGAAGCTACCTTATTGGAAGGCGCTACCCACAGATATTCACAAAGGTCCATACGCAGTCTTGGGTGTGGGAAACCGGGGCACGTTACCAGAAAGTCACGGAAAATTATAAGCTAGGGCGATAACTCTACTCAGATAATTTCTCAGTCTAGTACTGTAGCTTGCGACGGAGAAGTAAGCAGAGAAACGTAAAATAAAGTTAAGTAATAAAATTTTAATCCGTACCAGTTATAACATTTAGGTAACTATTCAATTCGATGTTTGAATTAATACATTTGATTCGTTCGTTCGCCCTTCAAGATCTTGTAGGTTTACAATTTTTCATAAACGTAGATGGTCATCACTATTTATTACCCAGCATAAAAAAAAATAAAGAAGTGTTATACATTTACGCCTATCTTGAGACGTGTTTAGCAATATATATGTTAAAACTTACGAACAAATGGGAAATTAAGAATATAAAAAAAAGTTTTAGTTAAATAGTACAAAGGGGATAAAAGATAATTTGAAAATCTCTTATTATTTAAAAGCAAATTAAATGAAGGAGACTGGTGAAATTTATTAGAACTAGTTTTAAATTAATTAATAAAATAAATAAAGAAAAAAGTTTAAAAGTTTAAAATTTTGACTTATAGAAGAAACAGTTCGATAAAGATGGATGGTATAATTTCTTGATTTCTTGATTAAAGCCGCAAAATTTATCGATAAACCTTGCTTAAGGCACTTGAATGAATTATTCCACACAGAAATAATTTCGAATACATAACTCATGTCGAATCTTACAGAAAAGAGGGCTTCAAAAATTGCAATCCTAACGTTCTAGAATAAAATAGTTTTTGTGATACTTCGTCACTCAATCGGAGCAGTTTTTGAAAAATATATCCAACGTGTATAACGTAACGACCTTGCGAAGAAAGGATAATAGACCGCCGAAAATTAAATCTAAAAGCGGCTCGGAGGGAAAATACGTAAAGAAAGCGTGATACAGGATGGCCGCAAAAAAATTGGGCGCAACAATTTTGCAACTTTGCCAAGTTTAAACCTACACTCTATCTGAAATAATAAACGAGATCGGTCTTCATGGCGAGGGACAAAAATGAATTAATGTGTACACACTACTGTTACACTCAACAAGAATGAAGAGGAATGAAGGCAGTACATGAACCCGTATTCCAAAATAGCACCAAAGAAAATAACAGCGCTCTTTGCGAATTCGCAGAAATTTACAATTTTAAATTAACGTACTTTTATAGATTTACACTAAAAAGAAAGAAAAGTTAAATCTTCTAGAAACTATCTAATTCGAGCTTAAATTTAAGCTCCACATACTCAAGTACTGATGATTAGTAGGGTACTATGGGCAGAATACTAATGAAAGCTTACATTATAGGGAGATTATCGACATTTCTGAATATATCCTTGTATTACTCCGCAGCCTTAATCACATGTTTACCGATTAACGCTTTCTAACGCATATACCTACGGTACCTCCATGTCCACGACACATTTAGCTTCCCGTGACACGAAACGCCGTTATTAACTCCTCTAATTTATTGAGATTCATTAATAAACCGATAAAATATAACATTTTGCTGTATCGTAGCGCGCATTAAAGAGGAACTTATTCTTTTATACGTATTTTCCGTTTATAAACGTGCATAAACGTAATTAAATTTGATTTAATGTGAGACCGTTTTAATTCTGTGCATATACTGACGTATATAATAAAGTAAGCGTATACTATTAGTATGTTTCCTTGAAAATAAATAACGTTAAATTTATAAGTAAGAAAGGAATATATGTACATTTTCATTTTAACAAATAGGTGTATATCTATCCACACATATTTCTTCATTAATTTTAAATTGTGTAGTACGTGGATCGCTAATTACTAGAGGTAATTTATGTCTGGATAAAATGAGAAAATCGCTACAACTTAACTAACCTAAACCATTTTATAGGATATGTACATAGGGTGGCTTGGGAGGAACGGACTAAACTTGAGGATTTATTGCACACGTGGGAGTAATGTAAAAAAACTCATATGTTCTTATCCAATTTTAATTTTTTTTTTATAAATTATAATGTAATTACAAATAAACAAAATTTCATAGCGTTCCTTTAATAAATGTTAAAAAATATGGTCATTGACCCCTAAACATTTTATGCTTGATCTAGGAAGGCAGAAAGCAACAGGAGGCGCCTGTTGCTCACCTGATTGCTTCATGTCTTTCTCTAATATCGGTTGCAGTATTTGTAATTCTATTATTCACTTTTATGGCTATAAATTGTTCACTTCTTACATCTTTAAGAAAGACTTACTTGTGTAACGCTGTACACTAGAGTTTTTAAGTCTATATCCCACATGTCGTAAACCAACAACACGTTTTCGCTCATTTTCGATACTTTTTTGGCATTACACCACTTCTTTTCATACCCTTTTTAGTGCGTAAATTGTGTGTGTGCAACGTGTTCCATGGCCTTGTTACCATCATCTCCTCGTTGTAAAAGATTAAGCGCAAGTTAATTGTACCCCAACTGCGAATAGAATGCGCTGGAAACACTAAGAAAATTTTTTGATCCTAGCGGGAACGTTTCTCGATAAGAAATATTAGCTGGGAAGAAAATTGTATTCAAACTTCTCGCCTTTGATTGGGTTTAAAATATTTGCCAAAAGACCACTTTCTTATCCAAATTAGAATTATTAGAAAAAATCGTCCAATTTAATTAAATCACTAAGTAGGCTTTTTCTTTGAAACCGTAACACTGGTGTTGTGTTAAACAGGTTCCAAACTGACTCACCGACCACCTTTTTTCAGATGTATATCGGAGAATCAAATACCTGTTTGTTGTGTACTTCCGATTGACGGTCGATGTTAATATTTGCTTCACTCAGTCGGGTATTTGTTTATGACCGCCCAAATCTTCCAACCTTACAACCCTAGCTGTAAGGGAACATATTTTGTTAAATTTCATTATATCTTAGGTGACTATATTTAATACTTTGTATAAACAAACGTGGATATGTAACATACTTGTGGTATATCTCATAGCGACATAATAATCTAAAAATATTAGAGGTGAATAAAAGCTAATAATAATTCAAATGTAGTCTAGTCGTGGCACTCTATTTTTTTTTTAACGAATAATGGTTGAAGAGATAGAATGGGAGTTCACATACGTACATATATTACAATGACGAATGATCGTACTAAAATTCATATCAGCGAACATTCAGATGGAACTTATTTCCGCAAACGGAAGATTTACTTCGTGTTTTTACTGGACTGCATTATGACTTCAACGTTGTGTCTCTCTATTCAAATAGGTAGGATTGAAATGAAATGGAGCTTATAAGCGTTTATTCGCAGTATCAGTTTTAGTGCTTGATTTTCAGTAATAGATCTTTGATGAGTTGAGAGTCGAGATAGAAAATATACAAAGGGACGAGAAAGTAACTAAGGGTATTTATAATGTGTTAAATATTACCTGCGGTTCTTTGGTAGCTATGGCAATTAGCATATAATTGCGACGTTTCAATATAAACTCAAACCCTGCGTATTTTTAATCTATCAAACTTCACTTTCATTTCGTCTTGAAAGATAAATTTTGCCGCTAAACACTAAACACAGAGAACAGTTAGTCAAATAGGCGTTACCTGGACGGATGTTTGTACTTTATTTTTATACTGAAAGTGAACTGCCACATTAAAGATTATTATTATTATTACAGTATTGCCCAAAATAAACAATACTGAAACTAAATTGGCGGTGATAGGTAGTAGAGACTTGTCAAGGAAACGTCAAGCAATTAATTAGGAGTGCCTAATTGTTAACTCAAGTTTAATAAACGTTCTCCGAGTAATACCGTAATTTTAAGGTAAGGTAAGGTTGTTGAGTTCAGAAGTTCAGAATTACTGGCAGTGTATCGTGCTAACGAAAAGGAAAGTCGGGTCGTCCCAAGACAGTTAACATTAACAATAACCATCAACGCGTTTTTGAGCAGATCTTGAAAATCTGAGAGTCACCCAACGAAGGACGGCGTTGTAACTCGGTGTAAAGAGAACTCCCTTGCAAAGAATTCTAGAGGAGCTGGTGCATTTTATAATGTGATCCAGATACACCAACAGTTACATCCTCGGGATTATTGGAGCAGAGTCATGACTCGGTAAGGTTCAAGAAGTTCCTTTACATAGTGTAAAAGTGAGTGTGCGGTGTACAGTTTCAGGACACGGGATCATTGGTTTGTACTTTATCGAAGAGAATGATAGGCAAGTCACACTTAATCAAGAGCAGCACATATAAATTTTAACACGCTTTATCCCTGATTTACGTCGATTTTGTCGTGCACGTAATTTGGCATTCCGAGACCAAGCTTTTCAGGATGACGGGGCAACTTGCCATACTGCTGCCGCAGTTCGTCAATTTCTTCAGGGACATTTTCAAACCAAAATCATTTCATGATTTACTGACTTTCCTTATCCTTCACATTCGCCAGACCTTACTTTTCTAGCCGTATACATTTAGGGCATGACCAAAGATGCCCTTCAGAAGGTCACCACAAACTATCTGTTTCTTCGAAAGTCGAAGAAACCAAATTTCCCTATAATTATTTTTAATTTGTTTTCTTTGTCATGCATTTATATTCCTATTATAATAAAGTAAACTAAACCCTTAGAATAGGATCATAGAAACAATCATCATAAAGATTGTGCTTGCGGGGAATATCCCACATTTAATTAGGGTTTGGTAAGCATTAGTCACGCTTTACAGCGGTCCGCATGCAATTACTTACCGAAGTTTTCAAAAATATGTCATTTATAACTTCGGGTCAATCGTAATCGCTCTTAGTTATAAAACATTATTGCTTTCCATCTGCCTCATTGTAAGACCTTTGCTACACTCACTAACAAGCAAGTTTTAATTTTACCTTCAATAAATTGGTTTTACCCGAAATATTAAAGGTCTCAACCACTACAATTGCACCTGATGTCATCTTGGTGGTAGTTTTTGAGTGGAAGCAAAGGTATATAAAAAGTTCACAAAATAATGAAAATAAAGTCTTGTTAGCGAACTCTTCGGAGCATTATCAACAAATTTTAAACGCTAGTGGGAGTTTTGGTTCTTAAGTATTGTGTATAGTGTGTAAGTGTAGATATTTATATTAAAGTAAGCTAAATGCACCAAGTGCGTCTTACTTAAGAAAATACCTCTCTGGTCCTTCGACAAACAACCGAATAAAAACAGTATTGGAGCAATCATTTCTGCAGTCCAACAAGTTATAATTTTAGCTCCAGCACAACGCTATCCACTAGTCGTGCGAGTCACATAATCATACCTTGTGGATAGCTCAGCATCATCGATAAATTAAAAGATGCCATTCGAGCCTTCTTTGCGCAACTGAGACAACCATTATTCGATAACATGACGACCAACTTGAAACTTCGTTATGAAGTCTGTCTTGAAAGAGGAGGTGCACATTTAGAACATGTAATAAAGTCTAATAAACATGTTAAAAAAATAAAAGAATTGTAAGTTCAGTATTGTTTATTTCGGGGCATACTGTATTATTATGTTTGTACTAAATTTCTAAATTGTTTAGCTCCCCTTCTCTTTTTTTTTGCGACAGCGATTGTTTGAGCACGGCTAATTAAGGTAGCAATCCGATATTAAATTTCGATCTAATTTTCTCATTCTAAAAGTAGCATATTGCAAGCCATGCGAGAACGCATCTTAAAGACTGACTCTATTATCTTAGACTTTTTTACAGGCACCCATATGTGTTTTAGAAGATAAATATTGCACGCATAGACATTTGGAGTTTAGAAAGGGAAAAACTTTATAATCAAAGCGTAGTATATTCTCGCAAATTTGTGAGTTTGGTCGGTATTATACTCCTCGTTATACAGAGCAGGTACATCACAGAATGTGGTGGAATTTAGGAATATATTTAATGACATGCAAATTATATACTGTGGGGCGTGAAACTAACGAGAGTTATTTTAAATCACTTTTCCGAAAGAGGGACGATGTTTAAAATGGAAGTGTAGCATGATTTCATCGTTTCCAAACATTTTTGGAATATGTGCAAGATTCTGGTTTTGATTCGGATCTCGGCGAAGATATAGGTATTCACTAGACTATAGTATTTAAAGCTATCAATAATGATATGAATAAAGTTTAACTTTGGCTCTAAAGTCACGAATGCAGTGTTTAACCTTAAAGCATCATCAGTTCGTGGCAGAGACCATAGATTTCAAATAATCCCACAATTCCTTGAAAGCCAAGCATTTCTTGAAATTATCCATTTATCAAACTGTTTCTGCATTATGTCGATAATAACATTATTGGTGTGGCACGTGAGACCATGTTTTTGGAAACACATGTCCTCCACATCAATTTCATCTGAATTTTGGCACAAAAAATCCGCTAGCATCAGTCGGTATCGTTCACCCGTGGTACTGCGAGTCTCCTACGTAGTTTCGAAAAAAAAAATATGCAAGGGCTTCTTGTAAATCTCTTGTGGATTATGTTCACAATTTTGTTTGTCGACGTATCTACTCGGCCATGATGATGAAATGAGCTTCGTCTAAGAAAACCATTTTCCTGTGCAAAATTATGACCCATCTTAAGTTGCTCTAAAGCCCAAGTAGCAAAGTCACTGCGCTTGGTGATGGTTCAGTGGTTTCAGTTTTTAGGCCATCGCCATTTTCTACGGGTCAAAAACCAAGTTTTTCTTAATTTTATAGTAATGGGAATAATACAATACAAACATGAAATTGGTCGAAGAAAAGAAAATATCATAAAAAGAAAAACAAACATATAGGCAATGATGCTAACATTAATATGTTACAAATTGGAACTGAATATAAGTCTAATAGCATAAGCAACTGATACACAGGAACACATTGAGCTATCACATATATAAAAAAAATTATTTGTCATCAAAGAACATTCCTGAGTCCTGAAGCATTTAGTTAATAACCGGATTTCCCTGCTTTTTTTTATTTTCTGTTGTTTTTCGATCATTTGGAAAAATTCGTTGCAAATACCTTTTATACCTTTTTTGAATTTGTAATTGTTGCATCGTTGTAAAACGATATTCGTAGCCTGAAGTAAAACAAGACAATTGGGAAATTCTGCAAATATTACAAAATTCGTCAGCTCATTCAAACAAATCTATTTTTACATCAATTTGGCAAGTGTTATTGTAATTTAAACCAATGGCGTTTTTCATAATATCATATATTTACATGGACGCAGTTCATTTGTAAAAGTAGTTTAAGTGAAGAACAGAATTTAGCTGGAAGGTTTTTAAATAAATATTCATTAGTACTCGCTACAGCGTTAACTCATCAACGGTCATGAACAAGAGCGGAAGTACGTATTTTACCGGTAAAACCACAATATTTTGGACAAATTGAATATCAAATGTTGTCTACGTGCTAGTGAGTAGATTGGTTGAAACTAAATTACAAACTTCATTATGGTATAAAGGATATTTGCCATTTTTATTTAAATTTAACTGTTCTTCGGTCGCTTCTATTTCAACGTTCTTTCGTGTTAACGTAGAAAAAGATGGTTTTTCTTTTTGTTATTTTTTGTGTTGTGTGCGAAGAACTTTATCTATTTACTATATATTTCAATATGTATGATATATTAAGATCACAAAAGGATTATATTATGCCAAAGAAGTCTAATACGGATAAATTGGTTTCAGCTAACTATGTTTATCAACGAACACAACGAATTCATTACGAAGGACTTTTCATTTTCGATATTGTGCTGAATTGAATTTATACTGCAAATTGTTGTAGAAAAATCTTTTATTAAATATGAACATTTAGAATGTAAAGGAGACGCATACAAAACAAGTTACCCAAGATTACCGTTAACTGGAGTTATATTAACCTCCTAGCACCCCTACGACAAAGACAGAAAGCTATAAAAGATGTTTGAGACACTGAAAAGGGAGTCGGAAGAATTTTGACGATGAAGGAGTGGACATCGGTAGTTGAACATATTATATATAACGCTAAAGATTAGTACAATTGATGTTAAATTGTAACATAAAAATTGTGCAAATATAATATTGTCATTATTATTACTATTAATAAAAATAGCAGAAAGTAATTTGTGTGGTGAGAATACGTATAATTTTAGTCTCTAGTGCCCCAAGGTTATTCAATTTTATATTGATACGATGAATTAACGTTTCTGCCAGAAAATGTCGGTTTTGTGTACCATTGGTCTTATGATGCTATCGATACAAAACTGAATATCGTTAGAACAGTAAATGTTAGAAATTTACGTATTTAATAATAATAATAATAATAATAAATATTTTAAATTTGCAGAAAAAGAAATACCAAAAAGGAGATAAAAATAAAAATGAGTTACACAACCTCATGGTGAGGTTCCGCTACATCCAAGTGATGTGTACTGCTTTAATCCAACCCAAAATTAAAAGATAAAATAGGAAACGGAAGTTTATACCTACAAACTAGTCTTAATTCTAGAGAAAAAGAGAAGAAAAAAGAAGTAACAGTGCTTGATCGAAATGAAGTATATAAAGAAAATAAACATTACAATTATATAAGGAAACCGCCACATATAAGTTCATACAGTGGTTTTCCAAGTACACAGCAGACAAACATGCAAAGCAAATAAGCAAAAGAAAGATATACTTATACTGCTAAACTTTTGAGCTTGTGAGCGCATACTAGTTATTTCTCGAGACGGCACTTAAGTCTGAAGGTATGAACAGAACATGATCTTAGGTTTTCTGGAACATTATTATATTTTCTATATATGCAAATGAAAAACCATCTTTGAAATAAAGCTATTCTCTGGCGAGGAAACGAAATCACATCGCGGAATCGGGTAAAGAGTTGTGGATATCTGTCCTAAAGCGAATGTTACTGTATAGATATGGCGAAGTTCTACCAACTAGTATCTTGTGATAAAGAGTTAGAATCTGGATTTCTTTTTTGCATGTGCAATTGAGCCATTTGGCGTCAGTTAACTTGTGTGAAATATGTTAATATTTCCTCGCAAGGTAATCTGCGCTGTTCATCTGTCCTCTGGATACGATACGACGTCATGTAATCCAAACAAGAATGATAAATTTCACAGCAATTAATGCGGAGTGAACGTAAGCTTCAGTAAGAGCTTTTTTATATTTTGATTCCAAATTGATCGAAGCGGATATAATTCTTTTAAATTAATATAATAGTAATAAGACCATCGTAAACAATTATCAATAAAGTCTCCGAGGTTTTCAGTACCGTTTACAATTGGAATAGGAGAATGGTTAATACTGCCTGCGATTAGCGTAATCAAAGTGGCGTAAATGCCTCCGCCACCAAAAGATCAATACTTTTGACTTAGCCACATTAATAGTCAACGGAGACAGAGAGGAAGTCGTATAAATGGACGTTAGATCATTGTTGAGATTTAAGATATCGACAATCCAATCAGAAGATGCAAAGGAACAGTGCACACACTGAGATCTATTTTACAAGAAGCTGATCAATTAATTTAAAGAATCCGAACCGAATATGTTATCAGCGACAGTATTTCGAATAGTTTGCCGTGAGACGCTGTATTAAAGGCCCTATAAAAATCCAGAAGCACAAGAACAGTCATCGGTTCACGATCTGTAGGATGTAAGTTATCATCCATCACACACAGTAATGCAGTTGTGCAGCTGTAACCAGAGCGAAAGCTACATTGTACGTCCAGCAGTATAGCTTAACTTTTTTTATTAAATTTTTGATTTGATTTTCTCACTGTGATGTTCACAGTATTAATAAAAAATTACTTTTTGATATCTTTACTAATAATAGTTACCTAGACAGTTTAGTACATTCAATTGTCTTCAGATCAGATTCACATCACCTCATCGAAATATCCCTCAAACCGTTCCGACAGTTTTCCTTACAAACTTGAGTTCAATAGATCAGTCTGGCTAGCGAGCTGTTCGAATTACTTTTGTATGTTAATAACAAAAGAGTCAATTTTAATTTGTTAGATTTAGTTGTAAGTACTTCTGATTAGTGTCACTAGCCAATGTTCTGATGTATGATTAACAAAACGTCAAGAGTATACTCAACGACATGGAAACAGGCGGGAGATTATTTTATAGTTGACAACATTCTTTTTGTAGACAGATAACTAATTACAATTACTGCGCATGCTGAAAAATGTTACATTTATCACATAACCAAGAAGGTAACAACAATAGGGGTTCAGACAAGAACAGATTAGCTGAAAAATCTATTGCTAGTACAATCTAGCTACCCTCGGTGTTTCAGTTAATGAACTAATATAAGTGACATAAATTAAAAAACTGAGATACGATTTGAAGTAAAAGTAGGGATCATACGCAGATGTTAGTTGCTACAGTTGGCGTGTAAAAGGGGGCAGACGAGATGAAGAAAGTTGAGCTAGAATATTAAGTAAGTAGAATCAATTAAAACTATACGTGTTCCGGGTTTGGACTGTGTCATGGTTACATAATTGAAAACTCGACGTTTCGCCCACAATCATATTGAGCTTCTTCAGTAGAGGGAAAGGTAGTAGGCCACAGTTAGCACGGTAACTCAACATGTAAATCACGCTAGAGTCGAAACTAATTCATCATGTGAACCATGCCAAAGGCGAAAATCAACGGCAGTGGCGCTGTTCAAATCCGGAGCACGTCTAGTTTTAACTGACTCTGGCAGTGGAAGCCTATGTTATTATTTCAAGTAAGATTAATGTTATTATATACAATGTTATGTACCAATCTAAAGGTGGTTGTGTATAATTTTGTAGATATCTTAGTAATAAAAAGATGTTCAGTTTTTTGTTTCGCTACTCTAATGCAGTATCTGTTCCCGCAGATTCCCAACCTTGATCGATTTAGCAGCACCAACGTGAGTAAAGTTAATAAAAATAGGAAATCAATATCCATTAGTTCCCATGTGCAATCAATTTATTCTGCATCGAGGTCCATTCAATTACTTAATGTACATCTCTTTGAAAGGTAGAACAGACATTGAAAATGTAATATCGAAAATATATTACATTACATCACATGAAAATGTTAAAATTTTAATGCAGAAGCAAGCCGGTTTAAATTAAATTCGTTTACTTCAGCTTCACCATTTCCGCCTGGATATTAGCGTTCAGATAACTCGGAGATTTCTCCCAATTCTGCGGGATTACTTAGCAAAGTTTAATTAGTTCGTCAATAAACAACATTCTGATAGTTTAATTTGTTTGTTAAATCGTATTAAATGAAATCCTCTCGGAATGAAGTTTGTTCGAATTTTGTAATTTGCTTCGACGTTACGCATACTTCCGAAGTATAGTAATTAACATCAAGTGGTATTTCTATCAAGTCACGCCTTGGTGTCGTAAATAATTGTAAAGAAGATGCCGACAATGTAGAACATGTAACTTGCCATACGTCTTATTGTTGAAGGAAATTAACTTTCCATAGAGCTAAGTATAACTCTACATATGAAACATTAATCACGAATTTCTGACGAGTAACATGCTTAAGGTGTCTCAAAATTTATGGACGTTATTTTATTATATGATACTGTATAATGCTATTTTTCAAAAACAAGATTTGTAAGACGCACGCGTCTAAAATGAATCGAATGCGAGTTTTTCAAACAGATAGGCGCAACAAAATGCCTTATAAAACGAGTTTTCTATTTTTTTTTATTTCGTATCTACGAGTTAAAAAATCTATTTTTGTTGTGTATTTTTTGACAGCTTTTGGAGATATTTAACCTTGTATGATATGAAAGTTGATCATACTGATCAGCATCGACATTGAGTAAAGGCGTATCGCATTGACGTTGTTTAAATTTAAAAATGTGTTAGAGTAACCAATTAATGAATTTATTATTATTCTTCTTGATTATTATATTTTCGTTTTTGTATATTATCAAACCGAATGATGTGAAAAACCTCTAAATCTAGGCATGTCTATTCTATCCCTACTTTCGAGAAAAATATTATTTGCAAAAGCCTATTTTTATCGCCTACATACGACATGCGAAAAAATACGGAAGGTAGACAGAAGGGTCCATTGCCATTGTAGCACGAAACATAACACATCTGCATACTCTCTATTCATCAAATTTTTGTTACTTTTTGCTGCTTTATGCTGCACTCTCTTAAGCATATGATCGACATCTGAGATCAAGAGTAACCGTTGCAAATAGCTACATTACATACAATACATACATATACAAAAATATATTAATTGAGAAACTAATCACGGCTATTTTGTATTGTCTACAGTGGTTAAAATCGTTTATAATGTATCCATTAGTGTTGGTTTCCTTTATATAGATGTCTATTTCCAGTTTTTTGTTGTTTCTAATTACTAAACTATCCAGAAAACGGAAATTGATTGTTCGCTTCTACTCTACTGTGAATTCAACAGTTTAAAATTTTGAATTAAGAATCGCGAGGAAATCCAGAACAGCACTTTTTCTAGTATCAAAGCTGCCCCAGACAGCGGGATGTAATGGAATTTTGCGTCCCTAGGGAAGTTGACAAATGTGACAATTATGTAAGTACATACGCAAATGTCAAGTATTTTCGTAAAATGCTGATCTTTTCCAAACATTGAGCGGGTAGCAGGAAAAATATAATATGACGCCGCAGGTGCTTTTGTAGTCTCGAATATTGCAGTCCTCGGCTATGTCTCGCCCTGCAAACAACATCCTTGACCGCGAAACTTGTGACATGGAATTGCAGGCGGACATGAAATTGAAAGTTTCTGTATGAGAAGTCAGTTTGAGGTAATTCTTGACTTACAAAAATCAAATCATCGTCTACTGATTGCAAATTTTGCCAGAGTAATCTATCAAAGTGAAAAGACAATAAATATATTATCGATAATATTAACTAGAGATAACAATTTTATAATTGCTTACTTTACGGTTATTGAGACACATGAAATACGTTTTTATAGAACTGAAATAAATAATATGCAATGTATGTATTATTTATTGTCACTTTAAAGTAGATAGATTTGAATCTATTTAATATTCAAATATCTGAAAATAATATCTAATTGTTAAGAAAAAATGTGTGATATTTATTTTCTTGCCTCAAAACATAATTTGTGTGTTGTTGTGTGTACAGTGTTTTTGTAAATTGGCTCACAACCTGAGAAATAGTCATATTTTTTTAATGCTGAAAGTATGTTCATTAATTCATTGAACACTGCTTCCCACAGGAAGAAAGTCCACTACTATTCTCTATCTAAATGCCTTAAATTTCATTCGCCTATATTTCACAAGAGATTGCCTGCAGCAATAAATCAAGTATCGGAAAAGTAGCAATGTTGGAAGTGTAATCCGCTTTTTAATTAACAGGTGAATTGAATGCGGGTATCCACAGGTGCATAAAAGGGGGAAGTTATAAATACTGAACAGTGAAGTAAAATTTATAGCCAATTGATCAACTAAAAAAAAATATTTCGGGGTTAGAGAAATCTAACCGACACTCTACACTAATATTAAATTAAATCCTATTGCAAGAAAGTAATAGAACCTTTTGTCGTACATAGGTATAGTTCTGCGGTTGTAATTAGTGGGTGTTTTGTTAGGTAATTTGCCTGCTTGACAATTTACTAATTACACGAATACCTCCATTGTGTACTAATTATACTAATTATCTTATTCTGTAGTTGCAGAATTTTACATCTGACGTTTCACCAATGTAACACTAGAACGTTTTTGTCTAATTAAATGAATTTAATTAGACAAATAGTGCCTCGTACAGAGAGAGTTGTAGTAGGTAGGTATAGTTTTACCATCTTCGTCTTACTTCTCAAATATAATGAAGTGTTGCACAACTTTCCTATTATTATCGTTTTCCATTCTGCAATTGGAGTAGTTTCAAGTAGTTGCGAGCTAATCAAGCACAAAATGATGTCTTTCACCAGGATGGACGAAAACCGGGTAGGATCATAAAAAATTAAATTGAAAGGACCATGTTTTCTTGTTGAATTAATTTTTGGGTAATATCAAGATTTAAAATTTTAAATACCGTTTGGCATTTCTGACAGTAAATATGCAAATGAGTGTCTTAAAAAATAAAAGGCTGATGTGGTAATCTAACAATAAGTCAATAATTTCATCTATTCTTCTTTGCACTGAAGTATTAGCGAGAGAAACTATTCTGATGCTAGCTGGCGGCATCTTGCGATGAACAGTTTTTATGATCTCTTCAACTGCTGGAAAAATTCATTCCTCGCCAATTGTGTGTGGTTTTCCTGCTTTTGCGATTAACAATTAAACGTTATATAGGGCTCGTAGCCCATCATCATCTTGTTTAGAAGACGAAGCAAAAAGGTTTAGTACAGTTGGTTTTTTTTAATATTGCTTTTCTAGTCCTTGAAAATTGGATAATTCTTTGTTCTTCTTATTAGCATCCATTTTATTTAAATGCTCTTGTAGCCTAGAAAGTTTCATAGCTTTATTTGAAAAAACTTATTGTCAAATTAAACACAGCTAATGATTGGTTTGTATGTAGACTCAGACATTTTGAAATACAAATTAGCTTCTCAATAGATTTAAATAGATTGTTATAAAAATTATGTTTATAGCGATTTTATCACTTATCACTCACGACTGTTTATCACGGTGAAGCACATGAAAATAATAAAATATTCCTACAGTTATTCGTTTTATACATTTTATTTTGTGCGCGTATTAACATGCGCACAAAATCATGGGATGCCGACGCACTTACTCTGTAAACAAGTCATTCAACCTCCCATATTCTTGCCGAAACATGTTTGATTGCATGGACCGGGTGTTTGCCTATCAACTTGCAAGGACACAGCTCGGAAATATGCAACTCACGTTCGTACACATACAATTTGTGTCTTTTTGCTCTTGTTCATGCGTGAGAAGAAGATAAAATATAAATTTCGTCCACGCTTGCGAACCATGGAGACAAGACATCACTTCTCATGACTGTCTCAACTCCCCTCACCTGCCTCTGGATCCACTACTGCGCCCATGGAAGGCTGCAGTGCCTGCAAGTGGCAGTATCGCCCCCGTTGGGAATTCTATGGTCTAGCTTGTTATTTTTTGACTAATGGTTACTACGATTCTGCAACTAGCGGGTTTCGTTAGCTTTTGTTATTTCCTGTAAAATTTAATAAAGTCCTCATACTAAATTTTAACTAGACCACGAATACCTGGCTTGTCTTGTAAATGTTATCACATTGGAGGAAGGTCTGTCGATAAACGCGCACCGGTAATCTTTTCCGTTTATGATAGCTTTATGATCGGCTTACACGAAGCTAATCGCGCTAAGTATTTTTAACAGTTTTACCAAACGCTATCCAATCAATTAAAGCCTTTCACATACACACCACCCAGACCAAACGTTACATTCCTCATTCACGTGTGATTTACTCCGCAGCGGTAATCCAATTTGGAAACGTTTAAGCAGTTCTCGTATATACGACTTGCTCGATGATATGTCGGAGAGAGAACCTGATACGAAGCGGCGGCGATGGGACAGAGAGCAGATGAGACATCGAGAGGACACAAACATGGCACATGGCAGATTCTATCACTTTGAGCGGTACCGGCAGATATATGGGTATGGCTACCATAGAAAGGCGTTGGCAGTAAATGCGAATTATGTAAAGCTGACTTCACACAAATATAGACTGGCGCACATACAAGCGCTTGCAACGTACACGCCCAACGTTCCCTCTTTCCCTCTATGTGATTTAACGCGGAAAGGGGCGCGAAATTAGATTGTTACCGAACTCTAACGGAAGATTTATTTTTGCTACATGACTCCGGAAAATCCTGATGTGTCCTTTTCTTACGATGGTTCGTTTCGCAAGAGTGCATGCTCAGGACCGGCTTATCCTTAGAATATAACTACATGTGCTTGGATAACAAACACATAAGGAAGACTACGAACTTTCCTACTGGTAAAAAAGTGCCATTATTGGTAAATTTAACAATTCAAAAAACTGCAATTAACTAAACATTTATCATTGAAGCTATTTTCGTATTGGACAAGAGGACGAATTTCGTATTCAGTTTCATTTTGTAGTATCGTATCTTGATTTATATCAGGAAATTGTACGCTTCGCTGTTAAATTTCGTGAAACTGGTGCGTGCAATAAGTCGGAAATCGGGTAGTGGTAGACACAAGAACAGAACTGTTGGAACTATTGCAAATGTACAAGTCGATTAGAAAGTTTTCACAGGAAACTAATTTGTCATGTGGTGTATTCCTAGAAAAGATCTCGAAAAACATCCATGGTTTGAAAATCACATGAATGATGGTAATATGCTTACCAAGCCTTTCTTCTTCAGCTCAAGCTTGATTCCACCTTAATACTTTTATTAGCAAACAAACCATGCGTACATGGTCTAGTGAAAACCTTTATGTAATGATATATAAACCGTTGCATTTTGAAAAGGTTTGTGTTTGAATAGCAGCCTCACGAAGAGCAATTATTGGTCCACTATTTTTTCATGAAGCGGTAAACTCGATAACCTATAGTACCCTCTTCTAAACCAGTTGCATCATGACGAACTAAGGAATGGAGACAATGCCACAGCTTATAAGACTCTGCAAATAATGGGCCTCTTACTCTCGTGCAGTAGAATTTCCTCCACGTTCTCCTGATTTAACTGTTTTAGGTTGTATTACTTTGCCACGCTAAAAAAATAGTTTTTAAAAATACGCCATATACAATTAACACCTCAACACCTGGTCAACACATTTAACAACATGCAACGACGAGTATTGAAATCGAAGAAGATCACATTGAGCATTTACTATGGCACTTAAAAGGAAGCTACAGCATTTAGTACACTTCACTGTACTTCAGAAGTAAAGCAAAGATGGTAAAAGTTCCAATTTACTGAACTGTCTCCTTGAGAGGCACTATTACTTCAATTCATTTAACTCCGCGAAATGTCATATCGTGGTATTCTGGATGGTATACTGTGTGCCATCAGTTAGAGAATCAGGGCGGGGTATAGCAGAGGTCCATTAATTTAAACATTTATTGAAAAGGGCGTCAGGATATCTTTTGTTAGTGAAACTGGAAAAACTTTGTTGCACCTCCCTTCGAATTCTGGAAATGTATAACACCTGACTAGAAACTTCCATAACAATTTGATTATTATTTCTTTAAACTACAATGATAATAATAATGATAATAGGAATTAATGGTAAATGAATTGGAAATGAATTCAGACAAGTGGCGTGACACCTCCGGTGATCATAACTGATATCACAAAGCATTTGTAAAATTGATCTCCGGTAGCGGCCTTACTGAATTCCTCTTCGGTAGTGGCTTTACTAAATTCCTCTTCGGTAGCGGCTTCACTTTATCTGATAAGGCTCTGTCTATCGTAATATTGTCTGAGTCTTTTTAAAATACCTGGAAGTACAAAATAACCAGCAAAACATAAGCTAAGGACGCGAATTCAGGAAAAGACAAAAAGGTTTCTTGAAGAACACTCTAAGAAAAGATAGCTGGAACGTACTCGCCAATTTAGGTAAATTAACAACTATTTTTTAAATCCAAAGCCACAAAGGTCGCTAAGAGAAGGAAAATTTTATTCGGTCGAACACACGTAAGAATCACACGAAACAAAATAATTTAAAAGAAACTCTCAGTATTGCAACAAATCGAAATAAACATACATGGATATACACCGCTGTTGAAAATAAACAGACCGCATAACAATAAAATTGTTACAGCGTGACATTAAAATTCTGAACTGCAAAATAGGTTACTAGCTAATTAATAAAATTAGCACCTAATGGAGGTATTCCTGTAATTATGAAGTTGTAGTACCTCGCTACATTTCTTACCAGAATTTAACGTGTGTTTCAAAAATTCAATAATGTATATGTTCTATAGACACAACTTTGGGTGACCTATAGCAAATCCTCTATGTACCGATGTAATTTTAAATCAGTCTGAAAGTGGATCTTATAACCGTTGAGAAAAGTCTATTCAAAAAGGTAAATGGGGATAACTCGCTCTGTATTTGTTTGACGATATATGAATTTGCTGAATAAAATATTTTGTTTTAATGTTAAATTTAATGCAGTTGTTTCTGTAGTGACATTCTAAAATCAACAGCAAAGCCGAGTATCGAAATGTATAACTAGAAGTGATAAAATTCGGACCGATTTCCCACAACGTTAAGTTAGAGTTCAAGGTCTGGGGATTTCTACGCTGCCTACAGCGAAAAATAAAGCAAAGGCCACTCTCGTCGGAACATATATGTGTTTGGAATCATTGCAACCTTATTGAAGTTATTTCGACAAGAATCAGAAGGGAAGACGCAACCGGGTAAGGAAGGCATGAACTCCTTTCTATTGCGTAATTTAGAGCGAGTCCCAGGAGTGGTCGATTTGTTTTGTTTATGGAAATGCTACCGGCGTCGTGGTTGTTGTCGCGGAACTCCTTCGAAGACTTTAGATTTTGCGTAATAAATTTCGCCGACTTTGTCTCTGCACGCCTGAGAGTTTGAAAATGCAAATGACAGATCCATAAATTTACGTATCTTTACTGGTCTATCGACGAAGTTCGCATTCAAAATGATATAAGGGAATGAGTAAATGATATAAGTAAAGATTTTAATTAACGGCGATTAAAATAACTATTGTCGAACTACTGTAAGACATGATATACCCGTGTATGCTTCAGTATTAGATGGAATAACAACTTTAATATTTAAGTTGGTTTGAAGCTGTCATATTTTCAGTATAGACGTAAATAAAGGCCTCGTCATCTCTAATATACTCAAAGGTTTTATCCATAATATTCTGATTGTAGAAATAGTTTTCAAATACACCTGAACAAGATACAAATAACTTGTACTTCTGTTGGAAATTATTGGAGTTTATCTATTGCTTTTTCTTTTCAATTCAATGTGTTTATCGGCATTTGTGTATTTCAGATATTGAAGCAATTTAACGAGATATGAGGGAGTGCGAGCAGTAACACGGTGAGAGATATTCTCAGGGTGATATACCCAATTTGTTTTGAGCAAACCACAGGTTAGACGTTTTAATAAAATGGGAACTTATTGTTGGAGGCTAGGGCAAGGGCGGAAGCAATGCACCCGTACAACAAATAATCGTTTCCTTGGGCAATCTACTTTAAAAATCAGGTCGATCACTACCTCGGTGTTAAAAAATGATTTCCCTGAACTGTTTCAATTTCTTCTCAAACAATCCAAAAACTGAAATTGTTAAGTTAGAAAGAGAAAAGAAACTGGATTACACACTAAGTATCGTTAACAGTTTAAATGAAAAACTTCAATTTACTATTGAAGTAGAATCTAACATCTCGGCCCCGTTCTTCGGCACTATGGCTTATAGAGATACTGATAATCTTATCAAACTGGATTGGTACAGAAAACCAACTAACTCAGGAAGGTATCCACGTTTTGGTGAAACTACCCTTTAACATTTTAATCAAAGAAGAGAATTTGTTATCCTCCAATATATCCCTAAATTATCCAACAGATTTCCCCACTAATTGAAACAACATAATATAAAGAAATATTCCTACCCGGTAAAAAATATGAATTCTTTTTTCTCCGGCCTCAAGGATGTTGCGAACAGTATAGACAAAAATAATTTAATCTATTATATTTAACGTAAAGGGTGCTACATTGGTCGAACCTCCCAAAAATTAAGAATCCGAATTAATAGCCACAAAAGTAATGTTAGATTACATTCTAACAGTACCACGTTAAGAGCACACGCCAATGAGACCGGTCGCCTTTTCAATTTTGACAATGTCAGGGTTCTGAATGTTGAAAATAATGTCCTATTTCAATAAGATTGTAGACGCTGTCAATTTTTAGAAAGACATAGAAAATCTAGGCGAAATTCATACAGATTTAATTACTTAATGCCGTCTCTTGCTATTTACTTATTTTGAAGACCAGAAAACTTTAAGATACAACGTATACGGGGGAACCGTTAGCGTTTCAAATAATTCAATTTAATGAAAAAATTAATATTTCTTGTGAACATTGTCGTTCGATGATTTTTTACGATTTCAAAACTGGCTTAGCTCAACAACAATGCATCGATCGATTTCATTCTGCCTTCGGTGATGAAGCACCATCCAAAACCACAGTCTATGACTGGTTTGCAGAATTTAAGTGCGGGCGTGCTACTGTCAGTGACGAATTTCGCGGAGGTCGTCCATCAACTGCTGTTGTTCCGGCAAACATCAATGCTGAACGAGAAATGATTGAAGCGAATCGACATGTGACATCGAGAGAGAGAAGCACCATTGGGCATTGGTAAAAGTCAAGTACGTGCGATTTTACATGGGCATTTAGTAGTGAAGAAGCTTTGCAGTCGTTGGGTTCCATGCAATTTAATCAAAGCTCAAAAAATGGCTCCTTTGAGTTGGTGCAAAAAAATGCTTCAAAAATTCAATCGCGGAGGTGCTGCCAACGTATACAGTATCGTAACAAGCGACGAAACCTAGATATATTCACATGAACCAGAAACAAAACAACAATCCACTCTTTGGGTGTTTTAAAGTGAACCAAAACCAATAAAAGTCGTTCGTTCGCGAAGCGCTTCAAAAAAGGTGATTGGTTTTTTTGCGTAAAACTGGGTCTGTTGCTACCGTTGCTCTTGAGGATCGAAAAACAGTAAACGCTGATTGGTATACAACAATTTGTTTGCTACAAGTCTTCGATGAAATCAGAAAAAAACAGTTGATATCGGCACATCATTCTTCACCACCACAACGCCAGCTCTCACAAAGCACATCGAACAGTCGATTATTTAAAGTAAAATAATATTGAATTAATGACCCATTCTCCGTATTCGCCTGACTTTTCACCTAATGATTTCTTCCTGTTCCCTTTTGTCAAAAACAAATTGCGCGGTGAGTGTCCAGATTGAAAAAAATGTTTCAACAACTAGTTTCTTCGAATGCAAAAGTGTTTAAAACTTAAAGGCAAATATTTTCAGAAACAATAAAGTGTTCTTTTTTTCGATAAAATATCTGTTTTTTCTTTTCTTGGAAATTTTTAAGGTTCTCTTCGTATCTGGATTCTAAAGAATTATCGGTTTCAACATTCTTTATACAAAATAATTTTGTCCACTTTTTACTGTTGCGGTTTTTTGTTTACCAGATTAGCTGTAGCGTTTGTTTCGCTTAGTTGTGTAGCTATCGAAACGTCGTTCAGTGTAAGTGAAGTGTTTGTGGTAGAGGGTATAGTGAAGTGTTTCATTGTTCCAGTGCCACAGTATTCGAGTACGTGATTTAATAATTTAATTAACCGGTCACTATTTGGATTATTCTTTTGTAGCACTCTGAGGAAGGAAAAAATAAATTAAGGAAACGATAAAAGTACTGAAACAATGGGATACTAGATCTAGATAAAAATTTTAAACTTAAATTGAACCCGTTTAGTGTTACGTAGTACTCGGGAATTTTGGTCTACTTTAATTTCAACAGCGATGTATTTTTTCAATAATGTTAAAGAACAATTTGGTCAAAACGTAATTAAGAATATGTAGGTGTACATGGAGGAGAAAAAGAAGCTAGCCTCATACAAGAACAGACTGCTTTTTCTATATAGATGTAAGCCATTTTTTCAGGAATTCTAACAATGTAGTTTTTCGTGTATCTACTTCTAAAGTCCTAAATAATGTGTATCTTTTACCTTTGATTTGGTTTCTATTAATTTGCTAAAAAAACAAACACTTCATCATTAGGTGTTTTGAAATAAAGTAGATTAGCGTAATGTTTGATTTTCACTATAATTGGTCGCCCGAATAAAATAACCAGAGTTTCCTAACGTAAAATTTTAATATCTCTACTTATATAGTGTTCATCTAAAGCGTGGGTGGAAGACGATTCCTTCCGTGAAAACTTAGAGAAACGCTTTTAAAATTTGCATTCGAAGACACATCTTACACAATATAAAGCTATATTCAAGTGTATGTAGTGTTAAGTTTCCACTGTATATGGTACCAAATTTGTATATATATTTTTTTTCATAAATCAGTAATAAAGGTTTTTTGTGTTGCGACACCTTTCGGTCAACGCAGTATATATGCAAATTGCTCATATTTTACGTAATGCTCGGCATTTAAACTTACCTTAAACTACAATTAGTTTCCTAGAAAATGCCACTCACTTTATCTACGTGGTAATAAACGAACAGCGTTACAATTAGTTTGCATGTACCTACGCAGTTACTTCTTAATTTAGAGTATTTAAACCGTTAGGTATACGTATCCGGCTTCATTAAGGACAGTTTAAATGGGATTAGCATCTGGTCACGAAATTTGAATTTGTCATTTTGGACAGCGTATTAAAATGTTGGTGAGGTTGGGCTCATGAAAAACTTTTTTAATTTAGTTTGTTGATGAAAGTACGCTGGCAAAGCAACATATGCAAGTTATATATATTTTTTGACTTCGCAATAATTGAGAAAACTTTTTAATACAAAAGCTAGCCATTTACAAGCTATGATTTCTTAAAATTTATTATCTAGTTCGCTTGGTAAATATTACCTGAGTAATTCTTTTGGAAGACTTTAAAATTCGCCAATATGGTTGGTCGCCTTAAACCAGTAAAAAAAATAAATTAAAATGTTTTTGAACTCAATTGTACTAACAAAATAGAAAATTGAGTTCTTTAAATGACTGCCAGAACTATTTGTATTTCTGATGAAAAACAACCTAAAAATATTCTTTTGTAAAGAAATCGACGTGACGCTTAACACTGTGGAATATGGAAAATAAAATACAAAGTCATTCAAAATACTGTATTGTTGATATGCAAACCAACTTGGTTAAAAACGCAAGAAAAAAATATTCATATCGTCGCTATGTGAGCAAAAATATAAAAACCTGACAGTTATAGTTCCAGGCTACGAGACGTAATGGAAGTGATTTGTAGGGAATTTGTTTGTAAAGATCACGTTAGTGACCTTTACGAACAAAGTGAGAATACTTTTTTTATGGATTAGCTAAAAATTCGAATTAGTTAGACAAAAAATTCTTGTATTCAGAATAAATAAAATGTATGGTATTTATGACAACCCAGTTTATAAAAAAGGAAATGGGATATGGAAGACCAAAGAAAAGATAAAAACCGGATAGGAACAACAAAGGGAGAAAACAATAATCATAATAAGATGAATGTAAATAAATAAAAATGCAGAAAAAGATTTTAGAAAAGATGGAAAGGATAAAAATACAAAAGAAGAAAGCTCAGATAACCTAACAGGAAGAAATATAATAATCTGGATTGGAGTTGAGGAAAATATATGAGCGCATGCGGGAGCAAGTGTAATGGTAGGCGATCAAAGCACTAAAAATGTAGAAATAAAATGCATAAATGAAAGGATGCTAGCCACAGAGACGAAAGTAGAGAAAGAGGAATACGATATTATGGTACTATGTGGACCTATTGAAAATGCAGAAATGAAGGACGAAAGAGAATTTGAGAAACTTTACAAAAAAAATAAAGAACATAAACCATAATAATATAAATTATGAATGATATAAATGGAAGAATGGGAAAATATAACACAAGCTTTGAATACTAGACGGGAAAAGAAGGAGATGACGGTGAAGACAAGAACAAAAGAAGAACAATAAGTTTCTGTTCACCGCAGGATCACATGGAAGGCATTAACTGCAGCGAAGTTAGAAAAGGCCAAACCTAAGGTAATATTTAGAAAAGCACCAGGATACTACGGAATAACAGCGGGAACGGTGGAGTATCTCAATGAAAACAGAAAGACAGAACTAGAAATTTGTAACCAGCTAATAACAAAGAAAGTCTCCAAAGACTGGACAATAGGAATTATAACATAAATATATAAATCAGGACACAGTAGAGGGTGTAGCAACTACGGAGGATTTACACCAACAAAAGTGGGAATATTTTATTCGATAATATTGGAAGAAAGACTCAGAGCGCAAATAAAACATACCATAAAAGATAGCCAGAACGGATTTAGAAAAGATAGGGAGACAGACTATCATGTATTTTGCCTACGACAACTTCATCTGAAAGTCGTAAAAATAAACAAAGATATTATACATTTGCTTCATAGAGTTGCAAAAGGCTATTAACGAAATAAAAAGGGAGGACTTTTAGAAAATTTGGATAAAAGATGAGTCAACGGAAAATATTTGTCTATGTAAGTCAAAGTGAGGATACCGAGAGTTACGCGAGGACAAGAAACGAGCAATCTGAAATATTTACATATACTGCATTAAAACAGGAGTGCATTCTGAACCCCTACTGTTTCTTTATGAGGTACTGAAAAATTTAGGAAAAATTTCTGGACATATAAAGTAGGTACCTGAAGATTAAAGCCAGGGAATGTGCTATGCAAAGATATGCTTATTATGTGAGAAACAGAACAGCAACTACGATATAAAGTGCAAAGCCTGAATGAGGAATTAAAAAGCATACAGCATGATATGTAAATAAATTAGCAGAAAAACACACACTAAGTTATAATAGAACTAAATACGCAAAACATGAGATAAAAATGGAGAGCACAAGAGGGAAACAGAAAATTAATTTAACGAAAGAATAGGAAAAATTCCGAATTTTAATGTTTTCTTTACACATTATTTCATAAATCATATGAAGTTTAATCGTCATTCACGTATATCGTTTTATTCGTATTATCTATTATTCAATTATTTCGAATCTATATTTTTATGCGCCTGTACTTTATTCCATTCTTTATGTTAATAAAGAAACGCAAGGGAATGTTTTGAGAAAAGTACTCTTTCTATATTCGGGTGTATTAATTTTCGACTTCTACCGAGTATAAAAATACAGTGACAATATATTCATAGCAGTGGTGGTGTGCTTACATCAATAAATTCTGTAATATCGTTCCCGCATATCCATGGCAACTTTAATCTCCAATGAATAGGTAATATCGCACGGCATCTGACGTAGATTAAGTGGCTGTATCATGGGGCGCGTATATAATGCAGATAATTGTATCAAGATGGAATTGGAGGAAGCCTTTTTCTTTGAATCTAAACTCACTACCGTAGTAATTTATTGCCTGACCTATCGGATAAAATATCGAAGTGCTCCGTAGACTGGGCATAATAGGGATTACTGTAGACTGTATACACTCCCTATTTTTAACCGAAGAAATGAAACATAAGATAGATTCTCGTCAGCTTAGGTTAAGCAACCGGCATATATTAAGGTTTAGGATTTCAGCATTTTTCTTAGATATTAAATATCAAAGCCTTTAAGACACTGGCAAAAAGAAATTCCACCACTTACATTGTCTTCATTATTTCATTAAACAATTTCTGGAAGAACGATACCCGTAAGTCCGAATCCTTCCAAACCTTATAAGGTGTTCCTCAAGAATCGCCATTGTCTTCGATCGTTTACAATATCTTTTGCTATAATATCTTATCACCTGAAGCAAATTGATATATTGAATATGAATTTAAGAAAATTACAGGTTCTCTTTATGTTCAAGTATCGTTTCTACTAAATTTACTTCCAGTATTCACTTTTGTTGTGTATGTAACGATATAATAATTTTCTTTAGTATCCTCTGATGTCTTTCTTTGGAAATTTAAAATATCTAGCGTAAATGCTTAAGAAACGCACTCCTCCCAAATTTTGGTCCACATTTTTAAGAATAGTTAAATTAACACATAAACATATAACCGTAACGCATAGCTTTTATTTAACCTGCATTATCAAAAAAAAAAACAATAATATACAGGTTGTTTCACTTATACACAAGTTTGGCGTGTAACTTTTTTTGGGGTCACCCAGTGTATATCAAAACAATTTGAAAACTTGCTCCCAATAAACTTACACGCAGCCCTTGGCGGTGCTGGTAGTTTCGTATTAATTATTGATTTAATTATTTTCCATTGGTGGCCAAAGCCTGCTACCCTCGCATAGTTGTTAAAATATTTACTTGTGTTCTATTCTGTAGAGATATGATATAGCGTTAATTTTGATTGATTAGAATTTCTAGGTTTAGATATTCTCATCAATACTTAAACTATTTTAGAAATACTTCATCGCCTTTCGTATATAAGACGACGCGAATGTGATACACCACGCTGTGCATTATGAAGCAAGTTACTGGATTTCAACCCGAAATGTTGTATAATAATGTGAGGTGTACAACTTGGAAGGAAGGCTCCAAAACAGAAAGGTTATATTGAACAGTTGCGAAAGATTAGATTAGATTACTACCCGAGGTGATTCTTAACCTCCCCACTGCGATCTTTTCAGATCTACTGACAATGAGTACCTCTGTTAGTGCTGTACAGTTGCACATCACATGGACGGCAGTCTCTTCTCCCGCCGGGCAGAATCTACATGCTATTTCCTCTGTCAGGCCCAGCTTGCTCATGTGCTTCTGGAGCATACGGTGTCCTATTAGCAGGCCCGCTATTGTTCTAACAGACTTCCTCTACATAGCAGGTCCGCTGTAAATGTAGGCCTGTGTCCAATCACAAATTGCTTGGCCTGTATTTGTCCTGGAATACTCTTCCACCACTCTTGAGATTTTTTATCTTTCGATTGCTTAGTGGTTGCTTCAACTACCGTATAGAGTGCCTTGGACAATTTTCAGCAGTTGAAGAGTCTGCTCCGACCAATTCGTCTGCCTTTATATTCCCTCGATTGCCCTCGTGTCCTGGTACTCAGTCTTGTTAGATCGGCTTCCCAACCTATTGAGCGCATTCATGCAGCCCCGCACCAGTTTCGAATTCGCCTGCGTGGAGTATAGCGCTTTTATTACTGCTTGAGTAGCTAAATAGATAACAACAGCTCGATAGTTATCTACTTGGCGGTCTAATTCATCAATACCCCCCAGTGCTACTACTATTTCGGCTTGAAATACTGTGGCACTTTGAACTAGGCTTAGTGATTCAGATATTTTTTGTCTACCGCCACAAAAGTCGACTCCCACTCCATTCTCTGTCTTTGAGCCGTCTGTGTACCAGATGGATTCAGTTTTTATAGGCAGGCTTTTCTCCACTCTTCTCTAACCGATAATATCGTTTTATAATATTTATCGAAGCTGTATTTGGGACTGATGGCGTCACTGGGCCTACGGTTGCGGTAAGAAATGTTGGGCATATGAAATCTTATCATTGAAGAAATTCAGTTTCTATTGATTTTTATTATTGGCCTAATTTATTGACGTTATATACTAAGTTCAAACATATCCCCTACTTTATGATAGCCTTGTAATTTTAAAGCTTGCTTTTAATTTGTTTTCCAAATACTCCTTTCCAAAAACTGTCTTTTGACTACAAGAGTTTTTTTGTTTATTTTTTAATTCGCTTCCACGGGAATCCAGTGATTTGGATATTTAAATGTTTTACTTCTTGATGACCGTTTGTGTTGTTATAAATGACGTTATGAATTTTGGTGACTAAATTCCAATATGGATGGTATGTTGCACGATTTTGTGTTTCTAACAATAAATTGTTTTTACAATTTTAATTGTTTCCTGCAAATTGACTTCAATCGACTCCTTTTGTTTTAAGTATACGAGATCAACGATATAAATCTTCAAAATACCACAATTCAAATAACGGAATTATTAAGCTTTTCCATATACATAAAATATTAACCTCGCGATAGTATGGTTATTACACTGGCCTGTCAACCGAAAGGGTTGCTGCCGCTTTTGTAAATCGTGTTAATGGAAACATTGACGATGTTTCACAGCGAGTGTTGTTTTGATTTAGCCAAAACTCTTAACAGTAACAAGTTCATATTAGTGCCATGGGGAGATCAGTATCACATCTCTTCTTTTCAACATTTTTCAGGGCAATGCTGATGGCGAGTGGTTGTTCTGAGAGCAGGAAACGATAATGCATTTCACAGTAAAAGTTTTAAGGTTATAAACGAATTTGAAATGTGGTTCAAAAAAATCGTTTAGTTTTAACTACCAAAAGGGCTTCTATAGATCTCCTGTATAAAAAATGTAGAAGTAGATATAAATAATGAACTTATTACTACACGAACATTTACGTAATTAAGCGTCTAAATTTATTGTGACCTTTAAAAGATAAGGTTAGCCATACATATTTCACCCAAAACTATTTTTGTTCGTATATTCTATGTTTAATAGAGATAGCAAGGACTGTGGCGTAGTATGGTAAACAACACAAAAGTGTTTTTAACATTCTCAACCGGTGACCGAATTCGGTTGAGGATGGAGGAAAATGTAAATCATTCGTATCCTCGAATCGAGTGTCCCGGATTAATTATTAAACTTGTGTCGTACGGAGGTTAACAATACTTTTGTGTTGTATACTAATCTGTTTTCGGTTTAAACATTATCTCATGGAGGTTGGATTATGATTTTAACAGAGTTTCAGTTGTACAGAAACGGATTAGTTTTACGGATTATTTTTGATTTGAGGTCTTTGAAGTTGTGGAAATTTTTTCCTCGTCTATCTATCACAAATGTTTAAAAGAAGCAAATATTTCAAATATGATTAGAAGTAGCAACATAGTTGCATCAAACCTTAAAATTGAACTAGAAATTGAAACATACGAAGCAATATATACGAGTAGTTGTTCTATTTAAAACAACAAAGTTGACCGCTGTTTCTGGTATAACCGGATATCTTAAATAAGAAAATATTTTAGGTCAATAGTAAATGTAGGCTTTTTTGTATTACCAAGTTTTTAATTTTTGCAGTGTGCAGTGTACTCATAAATCGATCGATGCAGTTCCTCGTGAGACCTGTATAAGAACAGTGCAGAAAGCATGTTCGGATATCTTGAAAATATAGGACTACCACTACCTTCAAAAATTAATTACGTGTGTTCCTGTTCAAGAAAGTCGTCATGCAAATATCAACCGTGCTACGTACAAAGATAGTTTTGATATTCTAGTCGGTTTCTACCTCAACACTTGCTTTATCTGCAACATATATTTGAACTAAAATACTGGTGTTGGTTTTTCTGATTCTCTTTAAACGATAAATACATTTTGTGAAATTACCGAATAGGCCCAACAAATGTCCAGTTTTACAGAGGAAAGATTAGAAAACTGTAAGTGCATAATTATTTAAACTATCTAGTTAAAAGGCTGGAAAAAAGAAGTACGCATGTTTTCAAATCTTACAAAACACTTTTAAAATCCTACAGATGCGCATTAATCATAAGCAATTATCTGTCTGATCCAATCAACACGCTTGTCAACACACTATACTCCATAAATAATAGTCACCCGAATGCTATACAAGCGATATCGCGAGAGGATATTTTTAGCAGGCGATGGCAGTCGAACCTTTCTAGAAAAATGATGGAGTGTAACTAATGAATTTCAAACATGCCAGGAAAACAATTTTCGGCGGATCGTTTCTTTTCCGAACCTAAAAGTGTTTTTATAGAAGTTGTTTTGTCAATCTATGAGTCGTTGTATGTGTAAATAGCATCAGTTAATCGATATTATTCGTGGGACACATGCGAAAAGCGAATAACTATCTTGAAAGGATGCATAGCTCTATAATAAATATTAACTTAATGGATTTAACGGTCTTCTTTTGGCTAACAATAAGTCAACGAAATATATTTTGTGCGCCGTATTTCTTTCAGTTAATATATCGAGTTTTTATAATAAAACAGTTTCTTTTCAAACAAACATCTATTATTTTCTTTGTTCCAATAACAGGTTGCTTTGCCACTATTTAAAAAAGGTACTTCTTAACTTAGTGCATCGTTCTTTGATTTGAAGGAACATTTTTCTGTGTGTGTAAGAGTAAATTGTAGGAGGAATGAAGAAATTGAATTAACGCGTGGAACGTGATGTAAATTACTCTAACGGCAGCTAAAGAATTGGAGCCTTATCTAATCTAATCCTTGTGAATGGAAGTAGAAAAATTCTTCCGATCTAGTCGCCAATTTTTACTGACTTTGAAGCTTTACGAATATTTCTTCAGTTATATAGTTTTAGATTTCAGTTTGATTAATTGCAAAATTAATGAATCAGTAACGAGAATAAGGTCTTCTACATTAGTGAAATTGTAAAATGAAGTTCTTACATTAGTTAACTGTCTGCTAGTAATTAAATTACGAATCTAAATTAGTGTGCCTTCTGGAGTAAATTTTACTTTTAAGACATTCCCACAAAAAAAAAAGTCGCAAGGAGCCCCACATCGACTATTCTACCCTTTAGGAAAGACAAAGTCCAAATAATTCCCATATTTAACCCAAAGCGAATCGGACACCCATCCTACCGTAACCAAATAGCCTGATTTGGACGAACTGCATCTTCCAAGACAGGACCGACATTATTTTGTAGAAGCTCTAAATAACTATGTAAAGTCAAATTTCCCACAATTTTAAATGACAATATTCTGTTGTTAAAAATTCCAGCTCAATTATTCATTTTTTTTGGGATATTTGGGTTTTATTTAGGGCATGCACGAGTATTTTAAACATTTCGTTCATTATTAAAAAAAAAAAATTTTAAATGCACTAATCCGTAAAACAAATGGATAAAGAAAAACACGGCACTATTTGTTTTCGTTTGCATAATTTCAACAAAAAGTGTTTTCGTTGTTTATAGGCATCTTTTTTTTTTTAATTTTGAAAGCTGTTGAGTAAAGCGAATAACACTCAGAACCAATGTACTTTAAGCTATACAAAAAATGTTGGTTTATCACAGCCCAATGCCATACTTTCATGCGCTTCGTTGTGACATCTTTTACTAATATTATTATTGCCTCTATTGTCTTCGTTCTTGAGTTCTTCTTACGCTAGTTATGTTCAAATTTATTAACAAATTTCGAAATTGTTGATATACTAGGAATTGGTTTGTTTTCATGTTTTACCGAAAATCTCTTACTCTTCTGTAGTTTTACCAGCATAATAATTTTTAATAATGAAGATACGCTCTTCGTTCGCATAAACATCCACTTTCATTACTTTTTGACGTAAATATTTGACAAAATAAAATACTTTTGTTTTTATTTCATAAATCATGGTTATTACTACTGACAAAAAAAAAACTGACTCTGTAGTTTTTGCCATAAAATGAATATGATAGCAGAAAATCGCCTAAAACTGAATTACATGTTAAATCCCAATGTTCGCACCTGACAACCAACAATCAGTATATGGAATTGGATGCTATTTACTATTCTGACAGTATAGATGAAATCGCTGGATTTTGCGAAGAGAGTGGGTGCCAGAGCCTCTCTCAATTTTTATAAACAATTGCGTACTTTCGTCAGTAATGCAATTAAACGCGAGAAGAGAGCGTATCTTTATGGAATCCTAATATTAGCACCATTTGGAAGAAACTAAATAAACATACGAGGGAAAGTCATTAAATAAGTCACGAACTACTGTGGAAAAGCTGGCAATAGCAATAAGCTATTTTCCTATCTCTCATTAGGTGTCAGCACAATCCAGCTTTATGACACTCAAGTGACAGTTGCCGTGCGCGTACGCAGGTAGTGTTAAAATGGCGAGCGTGCTCGAGGAGCGTACTGTGTAAGAGCGGCGTGCTATTGTGCGTTTTTTCTGGGCAAAATACTCGCTGCAAAAGATATCCATAAGGAAATGTCTCCTGTTTACGGTGAAAAGTGTTTGTCGCGTAAAGCCGTGTATAACTGTGTCGAGAAATTCTCTCAAGGGCGCTCAGAAGTTGTTGACGATCAGTGAAGTGGCCGCCCCGTTCAGAATGTGACAGTTGCAACACTTAGATGGGTGGAAGAGATGATTCGAACTGAAGGCGAATAACAATAGACAGCATAGCAACTGCAATAGGGTGTTCTCATGGTTTAGCCTACGAAACGATAGAGGTCGTATGAATTTCCGAAAAGTTTGCTCACGGTGGGTATCTAGACAACTGATCGAGGAACATAGAAGTGTTCGAATGGGCTTGTCCATGCAGCACCTCTCTTGGTACGCAGAGGAAGGGGAGGACATGCTTAACAGGATTGTTACTGGTGATGAGTTATGGGTGCACAATTACCAACCCGAAACAAAGCGTGCTTCAATGCAATGGAAACATCCTTCACACTCAACAAAGAAGTGGGGGTGCTCCTAGCCCATTTCTAGAATAGAAATGAGAACGTGACTGCTGAATCATACTGTAGAGTTCTGTTGTTGCTTCGGGGTGCAATTCGACGAAAACATGCAAGCCTACTAACGAGAGGAATATTGCTGCATCACGATAATGCCAGGGGTCGCATTCGGCCCATTTAACCTGGGCGATAATTGAGTAACGACGGCAGCCCAAACACGTTTATGCAGCAAGCATTGGGGCATTGATAAAGCAACAGGATAAGTGTATTAATGCAGACGGAGATTTTGTTGAAAAATAAAACTTGTTTTTGGCTAACTATTTCTCTAATTATTTTTGTAATAGATTTTTGTGACCTATTTACTGACTTTCCCTCGTACTATTTATCCCAAGCATTTTACCTATTCTATAAGCCTGTTCGTTTTACAACAAAACTCTGAGCGACTCTGAGAAACTTTTTACGCACTCACCTCAGAGCTTTTGTGAGAACCACAGATGAAGCGTATGTAAAGAGGAGGCAGCTTTGATAAGTTTATTTGAGTTTGTTTTCTGGACACGCGCAATTAATTTATATTGGTCAGTTTTATGTTTACCGGTTGTAGTCAGAATTCTGTGGTTAATTCTACTTAATAGTCGTTTTCTTTTAAAATCTCTAATTTAAATATAATTAATATAACAATTAGAGGAATTGTACATAAAAATAGTTGGGAACATGATACGACAGTGTTACTTACAGAACTATAAACTCAACAATATTCGCAAAATATAATGTTTATTAAAGTTTAATATATATATATATATATATAAGTAAGCAGTAATTGCTACAGAATATCTTATTAAATACCTTCAGTCTTCTATCACATCTTCGATTGTGGAGTACAGAACACATTTCACCATAGATTTAACATATCTTCAATAGTTGTATCGCATTTTCAATTAATATTCGAGATGCAGAATGCTTATCATTAAATACCTTTTGGTTCTCCGACAAAAATCTGTTATGTGCGTGAAACAAGCCAAGATAAACTTGGATAAGCAGAATCACCAAGAGTAAAATAGTTCTGGTTGTCTAAAAACCCGTTTTAACATATTTCGTAGATTTTAGATTTCCTTAATACCGTGCGTTAAGCATAGACTCCGCTTCCCCACAGTAGAGATTAATAAATTGTTTCTTATGGTTGTAATATAATGCTGCGGTCACCTTTCAATATGTATGTGGATCTACAACTGTTATATTTATTTTAATGTGAGTGCCATCGATGGCTTCAAAACTCCTTAGATTCCTTCCTTTTCAGCAAAACGTTGCTAAATAATCAGAGTTACTTACTTAATGTCTTACTAACATTAACCAAATACGTTATTAACTTTCCTTGTCAGGAGTTCGTTAGTTTATCAATTTGATGAGTAATTTTCAAGAACTTACTCCAAATGTTACTCTTCCGCGATGACGCTCTTCAGTGGCCATTTTTCGATTTTGTTAGGATTCTGGATGTTTTCATAATGGCTAAATTGACCTTTTCTTTGATTTACATTCGTTTTTCTGTTTAACAATAAAATTAGCAGATCTTATTTCCAGGAGCATTTCCCAACTTAATTAGCCGTAGCTAAAAGGCCAGCATACACTAGATAATTATACTCGTGCCCTTTTGCTTCCGATGGTACGTACATACTGGGCTTTTTAATGAGGCAATTGTCGTGAGTTCAAATAAAGACAGCAACAGTTGACGATGTTCAAACAAGTCTCGGCAAGATAAAAACCGATTCGTATTCGTAGCGGACTTGGAAACGATTGGTCTACTGGTCGAATGTGTAGGATGGATGTAGCGGGTCGCGGGGAAGAAGAAGGTAGGAGAGGGTAAAGTTCGCGTTCGGGCGTTCTTGTCACGCTACCTGTTGGTCTCTCTCCAGGTCTGTACCGTATTGATCTAGCAGTCTCTGACGCTTGAAGGTTACAAAAGTTACATGATTTTTATATCTTCTCCCAACGCGTTGATAATACTACTTTGTCATACTTTTTCCAGAATATCCATGGGAAATATTTTCCCTCTTTTGCGAATATATATGCTTCAACGCTCCGAAAAAGTGATGACAACTTGGCGTGTAATTCGTCTTATTTCCCACGGCAAACGTATTTGAACATAAGTACATCATTTTATCCTTAGATAATGTTAAAGAGTAGGTAAACATATTGTGTCCGAGGTTGTGTGGATAGCTGATAACTATATGCTCGGTGTTTCAGGATTTTGAATAAAATGAAGTTGATTTGCACTCTTGACAATATCACGTGCAGTGGTGGTAGCACTCTCCATAATGCGAACGAGCAGTTCGTCTCGTGTATAACTTATTCCTTGCAGACGTCATCTTTTATACATCTCAATAGAAAATAATCTAAAGGAGTGAACTCTGGAGGCTTTGGTGGCCGAGGAATATGACTCCGACATGCTAGATTAACATACCGATTCTTACAGCCGTGGAAACTCGTTTTTAAGAAAGTTTAGACAAACGTGCCCTCTAAGACGATGCGATAACATTGCTGAACCAATCAACTGATTGGTTATCGTACCACACCACAATTTGCTCGACAATGGCATGTGAATCTTCGGCGGAACACCACCGACGCCGATGTAAGTTGTGACTGTTATTATGAATGAAGGTAACTTCATTGGTGAAGCAACAATATCAATGGGATAACTCAACGATTAGTAATTAGTCACTGATAAAGTTCCAATCGCCCTACTTTCATCTCTTGCGTGAAACTGTTAAAATCGCTATAATTGATAAGGATAGAGGTCTTGCAATGATCGTTATACAGGGTAGCGCAAAAAGTTGCTTCTACGGTTTACTTTTCGCGCGATACGAGATTAGGTCGTATTTATTACCATGAACTGCAGCAGTCTTTTCTCTTCACTTTGGTGTATTAATTTTTTTTTTTGCGATCACGTCGTATTCCCATCTGACTCATGGTGTTACCTTTGATCTTTGCACTGCTGGTCACTCTGTTCCCACCATCGCGAAACACAACGGAATGCATCGCAACACCATGAAAAGGTCAATAACGAAACAGAAAGACTGATGACAAGCTTTTCACCACTGAACAGGGCGTCAATTCCCAGAATCACTGCACTCTTGCTCCAAACACCCCCGCTTCTCAGCGTAGTGCTGCTTATCTCATGGTTTGGGCTGGAGTTACTTACCTCTTCTTCATACATCCTAAGGTCAAGCCTACTACTACGAGGAAGAGAGTTTAGAGAAGAAAGTGAACCGTTTCGCCAGTTTCTACAATAAAAATCTCAACTGGACCTTCCAACAAGGTCCATTAGGCAAGAGTTTTCCAGTCATGACTGCAGACCCGCATCGCTTTATTCTACAGTCTCGTATTCGCCGAGCTTGAGCCTCATGAATTATTGCGTTTGGGCAATAGTAGATCCAAAAGCCTGTACCACACTTCGTCCAAATTTGGAGTAATTTAAGACATCTCCTCTAGGGATTATTATTATTATTGTTACTATTACAGTCGGGCTGTGGCACAGATCCCTTTGGTCACCGCGACCTTAATAGATCTGTTGTAGCAAAACGCCCTTGCAGTGTGTGCCCTTGCATTAGAATAGATAGAAGCTTTTAACGAACCTCAGTGCTACTCTAAGATTTTCTTCCTTCATTTCAGCAGATGCAAGAAATGACCTACTATATATATGTATGAGACTGATGGCAAACGCATTTGCCTAGAATCTGTTCTGCCGTCTTCAGATCTTCTTAGCGATGACGATAGAATTGATCCTCAGCTTTTACTAGTTTAAATAAGTGATATTTTAGGGTTACATGACCTGTCAGACATCGTGTCAGTAATCTAAAATCTCATTTGCTGAACGATAGCGTTACTTTCGCTGTTTTTGGCGAGCCCAATAGGGGTGTTTTCGCTTGTTTTTGTCTCGGAACACTTTTCAAATACGAGGCTTTTGGATTGTCCTCCCATGCCTTTATTGCTTGTTTTATATTGCTCTTTTAGAAACCACAAAAGGGACTAAGAACTATGAAAAGCACGTGCGCTGCTTCTTTTCTTTCCATCCCTTGGTGGCTTGAAACCGCAAAGTAACGTGATCATTGCGTCCTAACGAGGGAGCCGTTCTTTTACTCCAATGTTACGCGTTTCTTATCAACAATTCAGAACCACCTAAACGCGTATGCCTGACCTACGAAGTAATCTGTCTAATGTGTACTTGCTTTCTGAGAAGTAACGGTTTCTGTAAATGGTGACTTTATAAAAAAAACTCTAATAACTCTAAAACCGTTACTTTTAGGTACCTTAATACAATTTGCCTCAGAATTTAATGAACATTCCAAAAATGTATAATATATGTGTTACGCTTAAAAAGTGACAACTTTGGGTAGCTGTAAACTTATGACTTCCCCTGTAAGTTTCAATATAATTTTAAATCATGTCCACAATTGAACCTCAGAACAAAAAAAAACTGTTTTGAAAAATCTATCTCCATAAAGGTACAATTACAATGAGTCACCCTGTATACAGAATTATTACTAGCTGAATGCTGAAAATTTGTTTTGAAGGATTTTGGATGCTGACCCTTCGAATAAAAATATTGGCAAATCTGAATTAGCAAGTAAATGTTATCTTGCTTATTTTAAATAGAATTTTCTGCATATTTTTCATTTTTCTACATAAGTTGTTGTTTTGTTGTCCTATTATACAAAGTTAAAAAATTGTAAAATTATTAATACAAAAGGTTATTGGCTTACATTAACCAATAAGACGCAATAACTCACTTATTTTAAATGAAGCACTAGGTATATTATCAGCCACATGATTTGTCTCACGATTTTCCATAAGAATTAATGAAAATAAAATTTTCTCGTTTTTCTAAGCATAAATTGGAATATTAGATAAACAATTAAGTAAGAAAACAAAAATATTTGAAATATGAACATAAGCAAACAAACTGAAAGATAAAAAATAATTGTTAATATATTTATTTAAATTCAATATTTATCTAATTCACAATATAGAAACGTATTTTATCCTTTCATTGACTTTCTTAAGGAGCCTGTGGAACAATTTTTGCATTTCCCAATAGAAGCGTCAGACAAAAGAGTTTGATAATGGATAATTTGGGTATTAAACAAAATTAGAAATTAGAAACATTTGTTTCCGCTATTATCGAAAGCAATTCAGAGTTCCCAGTTAAGGATAGGTATCAAAAGTCCTCAGAAACAAATATTCAGCATTCAACTAGTAATAATTCCCAGCATTCGGCCAACCGACGTTTTAAACACTATACCCTGTATAAAGAGTGTATGAGCTACATCGGTGGGAATTTCCTCACCCGATGAGTTTATAAATTACTGTATTCGTTTAAAAGCCACAAAAAGCAGGCCATCTGTATTACACTTCTATAATTAAACGTACTATTTAAAAAGGAGTTGTGCAAATAATATTGTGTCGTACTTAAACATTCAGAGCGTGTAGTTGGAAGTTTTAATACCTAACAACGGAGTCGTAAATGGAGTAAATATAACCTACAGCGGCTAAGTTTTACAACTATTGACAAACCTGAAGGAACACGTATGTACGTTAAATGTGTCCTACATGATAATGAACATATTGCGTTCTATTTGCGTCCTGGTTGTTAGTAAAGAACTTCAAGTCCTAAAATAATATATTTTGAATTCTGCATAACTAGGGTATTTTTATAATCCACTACGCAGATATTTGAAGGATATTTAGAAAACAACGTATAAAGCAACTTTTCCCTACATTTTGTATATGTCGTAAAAAATTTACTCGAAACCACCAAGGGCTACGTCCTGAAACGGTTCGAACTCTTGACATAAAATGGATACAAGAGGTCGGCACATTTCCCTCATAAGCAAATAAATTTGCGGACGCCTAAAAGTTCTTTCCGTCTGCACTTTACGGATCCCATGAGAAATATCTTAGGGGTTAAGGATTGGCACATTTGGATGGAAGCGTGGCCCATCTTACGCATGTGCGCGCTACTAAGTGAAAAAGAAAACATGAAAGATGGTTTGTCTGTTGGTACACTGCTGCTCACTAAGGTACACATCTCGAGACAAATTATTATTTTTCGAATTGATGTTGCAAAGTGGAAAACGGCTTGCCCGAGAAGGTTCTCTGAAATTTATTGTAAATTATGTTATTACTAAATATTGTTGAGATCAACTTACAAATAATTTATTCAGCAGCTAAATCGATGGAGGCACCAAAGCTGCATAGGATATACTTTAATCAATTGGGATTAGAGCATATGTTAACTAGAGTTACAATTCTAAATTTACTTGTAGATATCAAAGCTTTCTTGGAGATTAGGTATGGCAAAAACACAGAACCTTCTGCTTCCACTTAACTCGGATCTTCAAGCAGAAAAAGCACTGACACAACGCAGTCCGCACCTTCACCGAAGGAAGCTCGAAGAAATTGCGCGATGACTGGAGGAAGTTCTAAAAACTTCTTCCACAATGAAATGTTTCCAGTGCCATAATTTTATTTGCAAGGTAATAACCTCTCAATTGCCGTTCTCACAATAACTCCTTCACAAAGATAACAATAAATATATTTTAAATAATAAAAAGAGGACCAAAGAAGTCCTGGTATGTTCAAAGTACATGTTAAACACGCGCCCGCTAGTGTTATAAAATAAGGCGCGCCCACTCGAAGATTAAACAAGAGGTTGAAGATGGAAAACAATATCGAGGATTACAGATATATAAAGCAATATACTCCTTTTTGTGGTACTTTGAATTGAAGTTAACATGAATAAGTCAAAGCAATAAAAAAGATATTAAATTAGAAAATAAGCGCAAGTTAACAAAAATTGAGAGAATAGGTTTGCATATAATGTACTAAATAAAGTACAAGGCTACCAACTCGCGTAAGTAGAATTCACAGCAAACTGAACGGTGTTATAAATGTTATGAATTACAGCAATAAAGTGAAAATCAAATCGAAGCTATTAGTCGACCTTTACATTTGAAATCAATAAAGGATACTATATACACCACGCGAGTTATTAATGTCAATTCTGAAATTTGCAGAATCATTGATTAATTTTAACCCTTTCGAGCCGGATTTTTTATTATTAAATCCTGATTAGATTGTAATTTTTTTAAACAACAACAAGATGAAGGTAAGTGAAATAAACACCTTAAAATGTTATTCGAAAAAAAAGTCCGCCATTTTGTATGGGACATATATATCCCAGTCAGACTTTTTTAGTGGGAAAAATATAACCCATTAGTCGTCGAAATGCAACTTTATTGAAAAAAAAATCAAATGTAGTATATCATTTTAAATGGAAAGGAGTGAAACATGTTTTGCATAGAGAAAAAACTGTTGGGTTACATATGTCCCAATAGGCTCGAAAGGGTTAAATGGAGCATTTCTGGAAGCAACCGTTTATGGTAAATCAGTTGATGATTTAATATTGCAACACTATTGAAATTTAAAGCGTGGTTAAATTCAGTATGATGTGTAGAGACGGCTACAGTGTTACATTGTCTAGAGCAATCCCACATTCCAGGAGGTGGATTCGTCGCTTGAAAAATAATAGATATTAAGGTGTGTGGGTAACTATTGTCAATATATCATAAAAATTTTTCATTTCTGCGATGAAGACTATGGTGAGAAATATGGAAAATTGTGTAGAGCAAAGAAACATAGAGACAAATGGACTGGTCGTAGAAGCGGCGTAATGGTTCAGGAACTTTCGTTGCGTGAGTATGATACAAAATTCTTCGCGTCACATCTTAAAGCATTGGATCTGGAGTCACGTCCCAGGTTTCAACAAGATAGGGCCACACAATCCATGGTGTGTTATGTTTCCCGGCTGCTTGATCTCCAGTTCCATTTCGTGACCCGCGTGTTTGCCCGTTCTCCAAGTCCGTGTGACTGTTTCCTATGGGGCTATCTCACAACCAAGATTTACAAACATCGACCTAGCTTTGAAAGTACACCGCAAGACATGCTTCGGAGAGTGATACGGAACTTCAATATTCGGTTGCAATAGTGTATTAACAATTAGTGCCATCATTTGCAGGATATTCTGTTTAAAATGTAATGAAATAAATTTCCGATGTTGCTTTTTTGAAAGAAGGAAATAAAACCTTTTCTAGTTTATTTCTTATTCGTCATCAAAGTTAAGGATGATTCCCTGCCCCATCCTGTATTTTTTAAGGCGGTGAGGATATTTAATTTCATATTAGTAAGGTAGATGCAATGAGAATATTGATTTAGCTTGCCGATTCCAGGTATATTTTGGTTATTCAAACGAATGACTTTGCTATCTAAAAAAAGGTATAGAATTGCTGTTTTCTTCTAGAGTGGAGTAAACTAGAGTGTTCCTGTTCAACCTATTGCAAACATCCAACGTGGTTGTGAATAACATTGGCAGGAATTGAGCAGATAACATCGTCAACATCTTTGTATGAAGGTGGTAGTTTAAAGGCGAAGCGAAAGAAAATCTGTTTGAAAAGGTGGTCTATTACAAGTAAATCCGATAGAACTAAAAGAATTTCCCATCGGTGTATCGAAAGTTTGCCGATAAACTTTATTTTGAAAGAGGAAAACACAAATATATAGCAGGAATTTAATATCAAAGAGAAATTCATTGCGAGGGATGGATCTGTGTATGTAAGTTCTATCGATTTATTTAATCATATGATTTGATAACTTCTAATATGTATATTTTTTAAAATATCATTTTATAATTGATTGCAATGTCTAGTTTTCTGGTTATTTGCCAATAACGCTCACTTTTTCTGAACACATGAGTGATTTAAAACTAACCCGGAACACGTTTAGTTTTAACTGACGCTGGCCATGGAAGCCAGTGATTGAGGGGATATATGTAGAGAGATTAATTCCCAGTGCTTATAGGCTTGCTCCAACAGAGAAACCTTTCATCGTTCTTGAACCGGTAATGAATCCGCACGATTCCGAACCGATTCCATCGACTATTGGAACATACCTTATACATATGATGTTAGTAGAGAGGAAAGCAACGTCTAAGGAAATCAGATGATAACCTTTACCTCCCAATAGGAAGGATTATTCCTGAATTTCATTTGAAAGGAGAAAATGTTATGCTAAAAAGTTACTTCAGGTCATTTTTAAGTAAAAGTAGAAACTGGTACAGGCACTTTCGTATACCAAGAGACCAGGCAATGAAGAGACTAGCAAACAGCGGCAGCGCATTCCCGCTGACCGGCCCCGAGGCCTCGTCTAAGATTCCTAAAGCGAAGATTTAAGGACAGCTATATCGGTGTCACGAAAATCATCGGAGAGAAGAACCGACAAACGTGTATTCGAAGGCTCTCCTGGGAACCTCAAAAGAACAATCGGAAGGATTGTTGGCAATGAGCAATTATGATGATTGTAGACCGGCACCGTAACTGGTCACTATTAAAAAATAAGCATTTGTACAAAATAAGGCTCTAACTGAACCAGTTTGTAGAGCATGCGGAAAGGAAGAGAAAACTCCTCTACACCTCATTAACCCAGGGAAACTCATAGAGGAAACTCATTAAACATAGAGGGGCTAAGAAATGATTCAGAGGGCACAATAGGTTATATCGACCGTAGTGCAGGAAATCGGTAGGGACCACCTCGTTGTGATGATAATGTTAATAATAATACACATACAGAGAAAGGCAGGTCCATCGAGAGGTCGACTCGGGGCAGGTTACTCTCACGGTACAACGGTGTATATCCCGTTTAGAAGATATACAACTTTCGGTTTTCCGTAGCTACGCCCTTATGAATGTCCGGGATCGGACATCATAGTTAGCAAAAAGCTAGATTGAAAACGCTCTATACTGAATAACAGAACTATTAATTCTTTAATTTATTTTGGTGGTAGAACAAAAAGTGTCGTAAATGGACATGCCGAGACTTGTGCAAACTTATCGATAATAGAGATGTTAGACAGCGTAATATTGATGAATTCTTGAATTCATGAATTCTTCGTACAGGAGCGACGCAACAGGCAGCAGCCCAGAAGAAGCTCCATACAATTGAGAGCGAAACGTCGGCATTCTCCTGCAATTACGACGCGGTTTCAACTCGGAAACCCAAATTCTTTATCAGATATAGAATATTGAATATTCGTCAAATGAAAGTGCATTTGTTTGAGGTATTCTAACTTTAAAATAGAATACGTATAGGCTGTAATTTACTATGTACGCCGTATATGAGCATCGTTTATTTTGGAGGAAATTAGATAGCACTTATTCACTGGAGCAAGGTATGTTACATTTTTGACTCGAAAGACGAATTACATCAATTTAATCCCGTCGAATTAATTAAGCCGAATAAATTTTCCGAGACAATGCCGAAACGAAAATTTTATTTAAGACCAGCAGGTGCGAATCTCGACGACAGGCGAAGAAGATGCTTCGCAAAACAAATGGAATTTAATTGGGAAATCCAATTCGAGATATTAATAATTCGAGAACGCTTTCCACTTCTGAATCGATAGATTAAAGGAGTTTCACGGTTACATCAGGCAAGTGGAAGGTGTCAGCCAGCAAGAGCCTTCGCATTTGCTTTAATAATGCATCGGTGCGTTAGGTATTCGCGTTCGTTTAAGAGAGAAGGGTAAAGAAGCATGCGAAGACGTCAACGTAAAGTCCGGGGTAAACTACGTAAAGTGCATGTTTCCTAAAAGGGATAATACGATATCTATGCGCATAAAACTGATGTGTGGAAGACTAAAACCGGGCAGATACGAGCCAGATAAGAAAAGCAATTTTGCAATGTAACATATCACAAACGCTATTAGGTCGTTTTGTTAAAACAATATTAATTGTTTTCAACTGTATAAAAATACAGATTTGAACCTGCTCGTTCAGGGCGAAAAATAAGTATACTTACCGTTCGACCACAAAGACGGTCGCGCATTTGTTATTTTAGCTTCTAATTTAAGCACGTTGATCATCCCTTTGTCTTCTTCTCTCCCCTTCTACTCTTCTTTTATTCTTTGATTCTCCTTTATCTCATTTTCTGTCTTCTTCTTCTTCTTCTTACACTTCTCCTTCCTCCCATTCTTCTGCTTCTTCTCGTTCTTCTCCGTCTTACGTTTCGCTGTTCCCGTTCCTCTAGTTCTTCTTTTTCTTCTTCTTCACTTCTTTCCAAATTAAATGTACATGCCTTGCTACTCGCATGTGGCTAAAGCGCTGAAGAAAATGAAACGGAAGGACCCCTAAAGCATTTATCACTACTGCTACTGCACGACGCTAGGTCTATTACTACTAGGGAATTTCATAAATATCAAAGCGAATCACAAGTCGGTAAAGTCTTTATTCAAAATTTGAAATCAAAAAAATTACATTTATTGCATTCATTAAAGAGAAATTAATGTCGAAGTAAATCGCTGGAACACATATATTTAAAGTGGCATATTTGAAAACCATTTGGTTGGTCGAATAATATTTTAAGATATACATAGATCCAAATAAAATTTGGAAATTTGGTAAACATTAAAAAGTCTTTGATTTATGTTTTATCTTAAATGTTCATGTATGGCATCAACAAAATGATGCTCCTGCACACACTGCCATATGCATAATTGATTATTTAAGCGATCGCTTTAATAACAGAGTAATAGGGACGGATAAACAGTGGCCAACCAGATAGATCAGCATATTTAATTTCAACAATAATATGTACGGAAGTAATTACAATTACAATAATGTATAAGAGGTACGTGAAAGAGTAATTCTACAGTCATTTTGGGGTATTAGTCAAAGTTTTGTACCTATTTTGTACCGTTTTGTACAAAAAATAAAAAGTTTTGTACCAGCTCCGTTTGGAAGATATGAGACATTTCCGATGGGGCGGCCAGGGATATGCTAGCTGCATAATGCGTACATTTCGGTTCTTTATATGCTAGTTGATATATTCTAATTTTGTATTGTTTTGTACTGCTCACTAAACGTTTTGTACTCGTTTTAAGTGGCTTATATCTGCTAAATAGCTTTGGTACAAAGCTTTTAATTTGCAGTACAAAACGTTTAACGAGCAATACAAAACAGTATAATACTAGAACATAACAAAAAACCGAAATTTACACATTATGACTTCTACTTCGTTTAAAATTGCCTATATTCGCTAAATGGCTTTGGTATAAAACTTTTAATGTGCAGTACAAAACGTTTACCAAGCAGTACAAAACAATACAAAATTAGAAAGTACCAATTAGCGTACAAAGAACCGACATTTACGCCTTATGACTTTTACTTCCGTCTTAAATCACTTATATCTGCTAAATGGCTTTGCTAATTTTTTTGCACGTCTAACAGGAAATAATTACCGAGAAAGTGCAAGATTTTCAATACTCGATTCAACCCTCGAAAACCGTTTCTCAGCCGAAACGGAAACCGATATTTTATATTGTCCTGCAAGGTTTACAAACTACCCAAGTTTCATTAAAGTGCTGGTTGTAAGGTATTACATTTTTAGAATATAGACCATCAACATAAGCATCAACAATTTGTTTACAATTTTGTATCACAACAGGGAAAACAATGAAATCATTACACCAATAGAAATTCATCAACTGTAGAGCACTCCAAACATATTTCAAAACTTTATGCAGTCTGTCTTTGTAAACGTTGCAATTTTAATGGGAACGTAGCAAAAGAAAGGTATTACTGCGCTTCAGAGCCAACAAAAGAATAATTCATAAGGAGATACCATCTTTCCGGCAAGATAATAAATGCGAGTATATCGTCGGAAATATTATCTACCTGCTATTCAGCTATAGGCATGAATGCGCCAACGACCTTTAAAAAGAAGCGGCACTGCTTTAATAGGTACTCCCATTTTACAAACCTCGTCTGTTAAGTTGGTACACGCTGAATAGAGGGAAAAAACTTTTCGTTAGATGATGAAGGGAAACATTTTCCTTTTGTTTACAGTTTTTTTAATTATTATATTCCGCTTAATAAACAAAACTAATTCAATAGCTGTGTACATAATGTCCGATACAGACACGTTCTTTACAACAGTATTAACTGAACGGTTAAAATTGCACAGGAAAGGACGAAGAACAAATTTCTCCATACACTTCACGCAGGTGTAGCCTTAGGAATTAACATATGCATTACAGTTTTGATCACGATCCGTATATTCCGAAGATTTAATCATCCATAAACATGTTTCCCATACAATTCAATAAAACCAATTACAAATTACAGACGGAATAACTATCGATAGTAAATATCGGAAGCAGACAGGCTAGAAGGGCAAATGACGAACTGTATGTAACTTCGTTAAGTTGCCAGATGGCCGGGACACTTATACAGAATGGAGGAAAAGGGAATGGTAAAAACAGTGGCATGGAAGGTTCCTGAAGGCAACAGCGAAAGGAGTAGGCCAAGAATGAGATGGAAAAAAAAATGGTAGAACAAGATTTGGACCTGTGTGTGGGCGGCAAATTTTATTTAGTACAGGAAACATTTACACCGAATTATTATTATTTGTCGGTGCATCACCCGTTTAATAACTACAATTTAATGGTTAATAACCTACGAGGGCTGTTCCCTTTTCGCCGTTTTTAATTTTTCAATGTATCCCCCCATAGGCAATATATTTATGCATCCGCGAAGACTATTCTTCGAAACATTTTCTCCACTCTTCCCGCGTTAGGTATTTTATTTTCAAATACGTCAACTGCTTCGTCGGCCGTTGTAAAATGTACACCTTGTCTTATTCTTTACACAGAAGAAAGCAGCAGTGAGTGCCCGAGCGTTATGTTGGTGTAAGATGATCCTTCTTATTAGATATTTGTCGTGAACAATTTGAAGAAGCTGAAGTAAATAAACTGTAGTGTAGTATTGAGCATTAACAGTACGGCGATCCTTCAGTGCTGCAAAGGAAACGTCCTGTAATTCTAAAAAATTTGGTTGTTTCGATTTTTTCACGTGCAGCTTTTCTTAGAGTATATTCGTTCTCAGAGACTCAAACTTCTGACTGTTGCTTCCTTTCGGGCTCATATCAGCACCTAAGATTCATCACTTATAATGACGTACACCAAATGAGACGATGCATAATCAAAGCGATCCAGTGTAAATCTGCACCATGTCACACTGTTTCCTTTTTGAACTGGATTCAAAATGCGGGGACGGAGCTGACGTATCTTCAAGTGTTTTGTGCAAAATTGTATCAATTACCTTCACACCAGTTTTTAAAGTTGCTTGGATACTCCTGGCAGTAACGCGCGGGTCCTCGTCATGTTCATATCATGTTTCGCAGGACACCAATATTTTCGGTGACTGTTACTTAAAGGTTGTCCCTCAGTCGATCACGTTGAAATTCACTATACCACCACTTTACGGTAGCTAAGCATCACGACTTGTTACCAAATACTCGATTGATTTCCTTAAAATATTCTTTACGGCTCTCAAGTAGTAGGATTAATTTTGGTTAATGTTAATGGTAAGTTATATGAAACAAAAGTCTTGAGGATAGTGGCGCACGTTTAATGGAACGAAAATGTTCCTGCTCTGAACTTTCCATTAAAACTGTGCCACTATCCCCAAGATTATGTTTCATTTATTCTTTGCGGCTTAAGTTACGGTTGAAGTTGGAAAAAATCACTGCTCGATAGTACCACTCCATGATTTCTTGGCGAAGGGATTACTTTAAAATTAGGTAATAAGCATAATTTGTTTAAAAATATTACCGCTTACAGCCCCCGTAGCAGTTTGATTAGACAACGTCTTTCTTTGTTCGGCAGTAATATTGAAAGAAACCGCAAATTCCTCTTCCTATTGTGTTTCGGCAGATGTGCGACCTTAGTATGTTCTACATTTTCACCTTGCTTCATTAAAACTTGAATATTGAAAGGTGTAATAATACGAAAGATGTTTGAGAATACATTTCGTATGTTGCTTTTTCGTTCTTTTCCAAACAAAACCGTTTTAGTAGGACGTATTTATATTAACATTTGGAGGCCTTTACGTTCAGGGCGAAACTTAATCAAGATGCCGCCTTTGTGATTTCGTTACTAAATCTTCGCGAAATTACGCTGCTTTTGATATTCTTAAGGCGCTTTGGATGGAACTCCATATTAGGTTTGTAGTGTTTGTTCGCACAACAGACGCATACCACCCAATACTTCGGCAATTTGCGAACTGGCCGTCGGCATTGTTTGCGTTGTTTAGGCATCATAAGCGCATGTATACGTATTCGTAGAGCACACAATATACATAGTGATTTATTCGTAACACAGTGAAGAGGATGATTGAGTTAATTTAATGTCCCTCTGTATCGACACTTGAATAAATTGTCCACGCGCGCAACCAAGCTATACACCATTACAGTTGACAACGTTAATCGATAAAAGGGAAATGTTTCGAAGCGAATAATAACGAATGTCCCGCTGCGTGACCATTTCGCGCAAATGAAAATGAATGATGCTCGCATTTCGAGATTTAAATGTCGTTGAACTCTTTTTTTAATTACCGTCAAAAATATATGGGGGCGCTCTAAAAAAAAATAGAAGTAGCTCGTACCGATACGTGCAAAAAATTGCAATACTGCAGGCTTTTATCGTGGATCTGTAAAAACGTATTTTAAATTTCAAATATCGGGTATCGTTTGTGAAAACGGGTAACCTCCTAGTACCAGGATTAATACGCAATCAATTTTACATGTACTCTATGAATAATACACTCCATATATCAAGTTAAGGTCATTCCTTTTTTTTTCTAAATTCGGGCTTTTCTAATGGTTTAGGGGTGCTAGGAGTTGAGCATCTGAGCTTCCCTCAAATTCAACTTCTTTCTTTGCAGCGCTCTTGGAGTATCATTGTTCTAAGATTTAAAAGTAGGTATCGGTAGATACCGTTAAAATTCTTGTTGACTTCCTTTTCTGCACAAAAACTTTGCACTTACTATTCTGTTGCTTATTTTAGGATCCAATTCCTCCTGTCGATCAGCTTTTGCTGTCGCCAATACCTCAATTTTTTCCACATTAATGTCCATGTCAAATTTTTCGAAGATATTATTCCACAAATCGACGTTCCTTTATAAAGTTTCTTTAGATTAAGTAATCCGCATATAACAATTCGGAAACCTATATCTACTGCAACTCTTTTAAATTTTGTACGGCATACTATCAAAATTTCGACCATAAGCATTGTAAACAACAAAGAGCTCAGGATGTTTAACACCTGTTTTTTGTAATAAATTCTTCGTGTTGTTCATTGTGTTCTAACTTTATTCCTTGTCCATTTATACACACAATTGCATGAATTAATTGCCAATCAACATTTCCGCTTTCTAAAATCTCCAATAATATATCACTTGGGGCAGTGTCAAGAGCTTTTTCTGTATCGATAAAACACAAGAACAAACGATTCTCGTACTGCAATAAAGAAAATCAAAATTGAGCAATTTTCAGAAAATTAAAAGAACTGGCAGACAGTTGAGGTATAAAAATAAGAGTGGGCAAGCAATAAGACAATGGTTTGGGCACGTGGGAAATTTTCATGATACTTTACGTAAGAGGACCGTGTTTGTAATGTTTTTTTTGAGCTGTTGCACTGTCTTGTAGAAAGTATTTATTATCGAATGTTTAATTCAGCGTGATGCAACTGGTTTAAAAAGTCAGTTCATGAAAATATGGACCGATAGTTCTTCTCAGCGAAGCTGCTATACAAACACCAACCTTTTCATAATGCAATTATGACATAAGGATTTCCACTGGACCATGTACGCATGGTTTGTTTGTTACTAAAACCATTAACGTTGAACCGAGCTTTGCCTGACAAGAAAGATTTGTCCAGGATATTTTCATAATTGATGTGATTTTCAAATCAATTGGAGTACTGCACTCTCAATACGTGATCAATGGGCTGAGTTCTTTTACTTTCTCAACGGTTTATTCCCATTTTTCGATAAATAGGATAAAGAACATTCTCCTATCTGGTAATGAAGTTGACTGCAGTAGTTAGTATTTATATGTAGACAAATTTTATTGTTATATGTGACATCGTTCCAACTATCAGGAAAGCTATAATACGTACAATAAAGGAATTTAATAACCGCGGTGTTTGAGAGTAAAGCAAATGATAAGTGTGGCGGCGTGTATCTCATCTTTGTGGAACATTAATGATAGCAAGGACTGTGGCGCAGTATGGTAAACAACACATAAGTATCGACAACCTCCGCACCACACAAGTTTAGTTTATTATATAGTAATATAATAATTAGTCAGGGACGGCCGTTTCGAGGAGGCGAACGGTCCTCATCATCAACCGGTGACCGGATCCATTCGGTGATGATGAGGACCATTCGTGTCCTCGAAACGGCCGTCCCGGACTAATTATTTTATTATATTACTATATAATAAATTAAACTTGTGTGGTGCCGATACTTATGTGTTGTTTGTGGAACATATTACAATTACCTGCTCTATCGAATCCAAAATATTTTAATATTTAATTAGTATTGAAACACTGAATCTTCTAGAAATACCATATTAAGGCGATTGCGGTGCTGTAAGTATTAAGTTCGTTTAAAAAATTATATGCTGTGTGTAGGCAAATTACAGAAGATGCGAATTTATCCTTAAATTATTGCTTTTCACTAATTTGGTTGCAATTTCAATGTCTATTGCCATACCATTACACTACATAAAGATATTAGTTATCCTGTATGCATATATGTCATAGAAGACGGCAAAATAAAAATGAAGACGTTGACTTGAAAACAAAACAGCGCCCTGGTCGATCATCTAAAATCGATGCTGAAAATAGAAACGCAGCGTAAATTTTGTGGACAACAATCCGAAAACTACATTTCATCATTTGGCAGAAGAAGGAGGATTGTTATACCTACATCGGTAAGCAATTTTTTAAAGAAATGCGGCGTATATTGCACGCGAGCCAAACAATGGATATTCGACCTCTTATTAATTTTCTCTAGAACCTAATTAAGTTTATGTACATTCGAATATATTTTTAGTTCAATGTATTGCGTTTTGTTATTGGTATTTTTTTATAGTATTTTATATTATGTTTGAAGTTAATTTTAATTTACGTGTCAATTTCGTTTGATATGCCTGTGTTTATTTGTTCTCACACATTTACTGTTATACAAATTTTTTGATTTATCAATAATTAAAAAGAAATGCAAAACCAATACCGCTATCATCGATTGCTAAAGAAACGACAGTTTCAAAAAGCTTCATATGACATCGAACCATTCCATAGCTAAATGTAAATGAAAGTTATTTCAATGCTGTTTATGTATTTATAGGAGACATCATTGAAAGTAACACATGTTTGAAAATATTTTATATAGTGGAGCAAAATTATTTATTGTTAAATATAGCATTAATGGTAATAATAATAATAATAACACAACTTATTTCTACTACCACAAAGTATATTAAAAGGTATCATGGTGTATTGATGCTCACATAAAGTAATGTCAAACGTTTCCATCTCTTAAGGGGATCGGGCGTTAGGCATGTGGTAATTGCGGTATATTATTCATTATATTATCTATTTGTATTTATCCATCAATAATAGACCCTTTTATTTTGTATTAATTACAATATATTCCACAAAGACGAGATACACGTCACTACATTCACGTATCTCCTCCTTTATTGGCAAACACCGCGGTTATTAAATTCTTTTATTGTACTTACATATGACTTTACACCTACACCTAACATTCCGAAGTCTCCCCAGAGTCTCTAGATGCCTTGTACATATATTTGTTATTTCCAGTAGAACCGAGTAACAGTTTCAGAAGTGGAATATACTATGCCCTGCGTTTTCTTTATGTACTTGCAACACTCTACGTCAGGTATTCACCATGAATTATGGATGATCGAACACATCAATAAGGGTTGTAACTGCAAGGTGTCGTGCTCGGTCGAATTTACATCGTAGTTATAAATAACGCGCAGCAGAGCTGTCTGTGGATTAATGGAGACGTCCTACTTGTGAAAGCAATTTTCTCATAATCAAATATGTAGTTGATTGCAAATTGAGAATCTAACTGTATCATAGACAGTTGCACAGTGGCGTCATGTAAAGCTTAGTACATTGAGATGTTATAAATTTAAATGTGGAATTAAGAAGTCCACGTGTGTGCAATGTATGTGTATATACAAAATCCTCTTTATTCCCTCTCTGAGTGTTCTTTTTGATTCCTTTTTGATTCATTTCTAGATGCAACGTCCTCTTCAATTCCTCTTTAAACTGTTTCTTTTCTTTTATTTCCAAATGGTTTTCAAATTGTTCTGATGTTATTTAATTTAAATACAAGGTTATCAAAAAGTAAAAGATATATTTCAACTTACAACAAATTAAGCCAACAGCAAAAACCAGCTGAATAAAAGAATCTCCTATGTCCAATATTGTTTACTACAACCGTTCAATATGAACTCAATTTTCGCAAGATAAAATCACCAAGTTATACCCCGTTTTATACTTCGAATTGAATGACAGCAATTTGCTCCCTAATATTTCTAACTCTTCCAGCGTTTGGTCGTATTCTAAACACTAAATTGTTCAAATAACCCCAAAGCCAAAAATTAGCTGGCTTCAGACCAGGCGGTCTTGGTGACCATCAATTTTCAAAATGTCTATTTATATCATTATCTTGAAAAGCAACAGTTAACAAATCTTTAAATGCTCGACAAATTTGTGCGGGTGCTTTATTCTACATAAAAAAAAATGTTTCCAACTGTGTCCTTGTTTTGCAACTGTGAAATTGCAAGTATCCTTCACAAGTAGCAAGTAACAGTTAGGACGTCTTAGTTCTGTATTTCGTCGCAAATATAAGGACCAATGATGAAATTAGCTGTGAAACCTCATCAGACGGCGACTTTCGTGTCATAAAAATCCTCCTTAATTGGGTGGATTTTCTGTTTACCATATTCGGTAGTTTTGCATGTTGACTCCGCCATTACTACAAAAATAGGCATCACCTGTCCATAAAATACGGGATAACTATTCAGGTTAAATATCAATGGTTTATTGATAATCATGTGAATGTAGATCGTGTTTCGCATGATTTTGTGTGTTTTGACGAAGATTATTATTAAATAGTTCTTGAAAATAAGTTGTGACCTTGATTATTCTTCACAAGTTGATTTTAATGAAATCTTCTTTTGGAATAACGAATGAATAATATAAAAATGCCAGAATTCCAATAACAATAAGAGATTACTCAAATTAACAAAATCATAGAAGAAAAATAACTAATTCAAGTTCAAAATGAACTGAACTTTAACGACGGGATCAACAGTCGAATTAATTACAATAACCATCTTCAAAGCAGATTACCTCCTACATTAGTTTTCAATATCCAAGCGTGTAGAAACTCTAACAAACGAAGACAGCTCCGCTTTATTCGCATTTTATGACTGAGGCACTCAGATATCTAACGAATTACATTCGCGATTATTTAGACACTCCTGCTGCTCGAATCATTCGTTTTCGTTAGTGTAACATGTTGGAATCCGGTGGGAGCCTTTTAAACTTCCGAATTGGCCGACACCTGCGATGCGCAGTCGACTGGCATGCTGCTGTTCGCTGCTGCTTACTGCTCGTCCATCATTAATTAGATCGAGGATCCAACGGCATAACTTCAGATTTCAAGAATTGATTCCGGCAAATTGGAACTAACTGTGACGGAAGTTTTGTTATTAGGTCAGGAAATTTACGTCGCAAGTCGGTATTAAAATCTTCCAATCCATTTAGACGGTTGCAGTTCGTCTAGTCGACGATTAAGTAGGTCAACGGGATGTCTTTATCAACATAACAGCTTGAATCTAAACAAATCAATATGATTACTGACTCTTTAAGATCTCAGTATTTACATAAACCTTCGTAATTATGTGTGCCAGGAGACTTTTCTTTTCATAAATATTTTCTATTTGTACTATATATATGTAGATTTCCTGTTTGTCGAGCGTTATAACGTAAACCTAAAATTCAATTAAATTAATAACCAAGGAATGCATAGAGCCTCAGAGCAAAAGGTTTTTATCAACCGCGGATATACGGGATTAGTTGCAACTTCGCAAGGAAGCAGTAACTTCATATACGTACAAAATAATACGAGTAACAGGGTGATGTGGAAATAAAGTTTGATCAGTTTCACAATTTTGAAAATCACTGGCGGTCCACATGCAACATTTCATCACCATCTACAATTAGGGTTTAAAAATGTGAACCCTTAAGGCTACCGATGCTAAAATGCTTTAAAAATATGCAACAATTGGCGTCCGCACTGGCAAACTTAATATACACTATGATGCAAACTGGTACATTCGCGGGCGAACTCAAAAAATCCAAAAAATGATTTACAGAAAAAGAGATCGCTCAGATGTAAGTAACTATCGTTCCATATCTTTATTATCTAACATATCAAAGTGTATGAAAAAATTATTTACAAGAGGACGCATAAGTACATTTTTGCATTTAACATCATACATAATAATCAAAATTGCTACGTTCAAGGAGTTCAAGCAGCAGGGCAATATACCAATAAATATGGGAAGAGGTACGTTGGAGATTTTCATGGAGCTGTCTCATGCGTTTGACAGTATTAATTCTGAAAATCTCTGTATTCGAATATAGAATATTGGTATCAAAAGAAAGGCGTTGCAACTGATTTAGTCTTACTTAACTAGTAGAAACTAGATAGTCACATCAACAAATAAAGTATTGCATGTTTTCCTACAAAGTTCTATATTGCGCAGATTACTTTTTTTCATATACAGCAATAAACTGCTGCAAATGTCAATCCATTCAGTAATACTGTTTGCCGACGACAGCTCCGTCATTTTAAAAACTAAAAAAAACTAAAAAGGAGTAACGATATCATTGCACATTGTCAAGCGTGGTTCGTAAGGAACGACTTCAAATTAAATTGAAACAAAACGAAAATCTTTTTCTTCAATTATTCTAAGCGGGAACATCAGTTAATAAATTGCAAATCACAGATACTTACCAATATATACAGCGTTCAATTCTTGGGAATCTCATTTGATACTCAACTAAATGTGTGAGCAATACTTCGCCTACGTCCACAGTTGTATCCGGTATTGAGTCTTCTTTTTTGTCTCTGCGGAAGCCGGTTAGGTGTTTGTAGTCCAAAAGATGTCTCTTCGCAGGACGCTTCTTTTGCGTGACGCATCCTTTTCTAATGTCTTTGTCTTTCTTGTTATTGTTTCTTGTCTTTTTTCTCTGGTTATTTTGTATTTATTTTATACATGCAATTATATGTTTGTACATGGGCCATTCTATGCACACGTTACACTACAAACACAAATAAATCTGTTTATCTATATTTATTTTATATTTACACTTCCCCATTGTATTTACTTCACTAGGTAAGTTAACCAGTAACATATCACAAAATAAGGTAAACGGGCGCAAAATAGTACACAAACGAATTTCTTTTTTTTTGACAACCCAGATGGATTTCTCCGGACAGGCGTATCAGCCCCAGATCATCGTATCGTCGCCGGGCGACCGCGAACACTATCCACAGCTTAAGAGATTTCTCATCAATATATTTTTAAGGAGGGCAGAGAAGACCGATGAAGAATATAGGATGTCCTGTAGAAGGTCAGACAGACGTATGTAGTTACCGTCAGACTGAATGATACTAGGGAAGAACAATTTCACCGAATTCCACAACTGAATGAGAAAAATAGACCAACTCATCCTACCAAACAAGGATCTATTTCCGAAACTGGATACGGAGGATGCGTTCGAACTGAAATGCAAATGTGGGAGAGCTACAGGAAGAAGCATTCAATGCAGCCATATCCGCAGTAGCTAGACACCACTGTCAAAATAGGAATCAACATCTATTATAACAACACCAGAGCCACCAATTACCACCAGAGAATGGTGGGCTGATCTCCGGAAATTACGAGAAACTCGAACAATTCCAACCAGGAGGATGGATGCAAGATCAGCAATACTGGGGAGTCAACTCTTTGAAAACGGTCGGTAGAGTCGGTAGAACAGAACGGAAATAAAGAATGTATATAATGAGAAGCATGAGACAACATCTCTCTTAAGAGATAAAAACTTTCTGAAGAAACTGACAGTATGATCAGCGAAACGTCAAGAGTACGCTCACTGATACAGCAACACCCGAAGATACTAATACGGCTTATGCATTTGTAGAGAAAGCAGGTAATAGACACCGATCAAAGTTGCAGTTCCTATGTGTTCAGTGTTAGTGAAGTGTTGTTAAGTTTTACAACAACACTTGTTGAATTTTGGCACTAGGTTTGTCCTAGGTTTTAAAGTAATATAATAACAACAAACAACGTATTCGAGATGAAATAGTAGTAATAGTATATTAATTCACGCACATTGTCCATTTTTTACTATTCACTATCGAGTTAATCGAACGTTTACTGCCGCTTAGACAAGATTTAATTTTGGTGGGTGCGCCGGTAAAATACCCCAAAGTTTTGTATAGCAGTAGCAACACAATTGCATAATGTCCATTATTCGAAATGTGTTCGGAGATTAATTAGTGGTAATCGATTGCTTATAATTAACGCAATAACCTTGCGCTCTTTTGCTTACAAAATATATTCTCTAGCAAGATATAATCGCGTGTCCACCTAATGCGTGGGCGTACAATAATTCCTTTCCTGAGCAATTTAAGGAAAACGTTTTGAAATAGCAAATATTTGGGCATTCATACTATAGAACACAATATTATATCTAACCATACAGGATTTTCATACAACACACAATAGCCAACATACAGTCACATAACGGTACAGTGACATACGAAAAATATACCCGAGAATACTCTTAAACTCTTAAAACTATTAAATATAGAACATTTGGAACCACAGAAGTCCTAAGGGATTAAGAAATTATTCAGAGGGTACAATAAGTCACTCGACCGCAGTGCCGGAAGCGACTAGGGACTACCTCGTTGTAATAATAATACAGGACGTTCGTCCGCTGCGCACGATGCAAGTTTAGTTTTTTAAAAGGAACATCCCCTATATTGCTACAGTTTTAGATCTCCCTCTTCAATTCATATGAGCTTTAATTCATGTTCCTTATCCATATCTACTTTAGTTTTTGAAATAATTGATACAATTTTATATTTTTGCAAAGTGTCGCTGTTTCTTTAACAGCCGATATATTAAACGCCTCAAAGTTTTAGTTGATCGAGTACTTCTTGAAGTTTCAGGCAATATAGCTCGTTAGCAGATGATAGTATGTCGCAGTGGAAAATATTTTTAATAATATTATAAAATGGCATCATCCTGTTTCTTTTACCGTAATTAAAAATGTTGTGCATCTTTAATTTTTATCCTGCTGATGGATTCACTGTACATGAAGCGAAGAAATCGTCCAGAATTTTGACAAGAAAAATTATGAATTTCAAAAATAAATAGAAACTATGACCCAAAATAGCTAGATCGTATGGTACAATGGTAAATACATAACAAATATATAATCTTTTAAGAGTGAATTTAATGCCAATACAAAAACGAATTTACTACATTTAGATGTGTAAACACTTACACAATAGATGTTGAAACAAGTAATTATTTCCAGTACTGCTACTAACGTAGTACCATTTACTGAACAATGACATAATTAAAATAAAAAGAAATTGTATTACGAGGTAGAAGCGAAACAGATTAGAAAATAACATGAGAGGCAAAGGAATGATCCATTAAATAAATGAGTTGGCGGTACAACGCATGATTAGAGTTTGCTACAGCATTCCACAGCAGATCCGCCGCCCTGCGCCAATCCACTCTTATGGCGGCAAATTTTGCAATGGCGCCCATATATTTTAGCTGGCACAAGCTAACCGCTTTCCAGCGTTTTATAAATGACTAAACTAATGATTTATAACACGTCGACTCTTTCTTCTGAGAGTTACATTGGACCTAAACTTTGCAGCGAGGATTTAAAAAAAAACGATGAGTTTCTTTGGAATACTTCGTCGCTTCTATGTGTTTCATCTCCTCTTCCATAGGTAGACAACATTTATTTCCTTTTCACTTAAATCTACCATTCTGAATAATTAGTTCAAAACGCTCCCAGGATGATTTTAAACAGTTGAACAAATTACGGATTTATTTGCCGATTTTAGTTTTCCAACATTTATTTTCACTGGTAATTTTTTTATTGTTTAAAGTTTTTTGTCTTCTATGCGTTAGGTTCTCATACGCCCATACTCTTAGCTTAACTACTGTTCTTTTTTTTAATTTTAATCAAACTAAACGCTGCATTTAGTATAAGAGGTAATAAATAATTTTTGTACGCTTCTTGTACGCTCTGTAAATTTATATATACATAACGTAGGCTTACTCAAGTATTGTTGAATTTGATTTTAAAATAGCCACGAATTTATTTAATGCAATATAAGGCGCTTTGCTTAAAAACTGTATGTATAGTACAATAACTGCTCCACATGACAAGAAGTAGTGGCAGTGGGTACCATAAAAATATGACAATTATAGAATCCTAACTGACCTATTTTTGCACTTTCCAAAAGTCAATCATAACGGTAAATATGAATTTTATACTCTCTTGGAACAAAATTTAATTGTAGGATAACGTCTATAGTAATGGTATTCGGGTTAATTTTATTACATGCGTGCGCTAATTTATGGTGACAATTTAAAAAATACAAGCAGAATTCTATTCGTTAGTTTAGTTACTAAAAGGACAGGGGAGGCGAACGTATAATACTGATATCTGATTGCACCCGCTGCTGCAAAAACTCAAAGGCCTAAGTAAGTACGAACTTATTTTAAGATTATAAACACGTATTAAGAAGAAAGAGCAGAAACCCAAAACACTAGGTGAAATCTGAATCTGGACTGTTAAGTATCAAAGACAGCTTTCATTTTTCATTCTATACGCTACAGTATAAAGAGAGCTGTAACGTATTCATAGACGAGTATTGATGTTTAATTGTTGTAGGTATCTGCACGTATTACATAACGTAATTATTCCATACATTTCTCTATTAATACCAAAATTTATTCATAAATTACTGTCCAAACCCTTGTGGCAGTCTGTATAATTATTGATAAAAGGCTTCGGCCACAATCACTTTGCGGTCGTTGGGATAGGTAGTCTTAAGGCCGCCCGAATTAATTGCAAGGATATACGAAACTATTAGTTCGTAGTGATGAAATAATTAATGTTGGCTAACCGTTGTAACGCATGGAAACCCATTACTATGGAAATTCATAACGTAACAATTGTTTCCATTCGATCAATGAAAATCCTATAATTGGAGAGCGATTTCTACTGATTGGTAGCATTTCTGTCAAGGTAAACCATTTGAAAGAAAATATGGTCTACTCGAACCTAAAATCAGTATTATTAACAATGTTATCTAGAATTCAAAATAAGCTCAAACACAACCGCTACTGCAAAGAAAACACGGGTTAATACTGTACAATGTTTGACACGATATAAAGGGCAGCATCACGGTATTTGACTCATGACTCCTTACTTCTGTAGCGCTTTCCATGTGAATTATTCACGTCAAGAGTAAGAAAGGATCCTCAAGGAGCTACAGTATCAATAGAAATATTATTACCAATTAGATCGTTCCCTCACTAAACACAAGAAGGGCATATTGTTATCAATACACAAGTGCATTGTGAGGAATCAAGTAATAGGCGTTTTGGCAATACGTATTCCGGACTTGAATCGGAGCTGGATGTTAGAATAGCCGCAGTCATAATGATTAACTGGTTGTAAAATAATACCTGTTTAACTATACTATATTATTTAACTTTAGAATCACATACAATACGTCAATTGGTTTTTTCCAAATTTAATTTTCTGCAAATTTTATAAATTTCTCCCTGTCCCAGACGATGATACGGAATATAGCAGCTTTTTCTCAAAATTTGTTTCACATTCTTTTACATACTCCGCCAAACCATAAGAAGGAACCATTATGGAAAGCGAACAAGAAAATAGTGTCTTTTAAATATATAAATTATTTCAAATGCAAAATGAGCTGGTAGGTTTTTTTACTTTGAGCATACAAAAAATTGTAATCGGCGCCTGCTTACGTAATATACGGAGGTCACAAAATGTTCGTCCCCTATACTATCTGTTGAACGACAATTTCTGAGGAACTTGCCTGTACCTGGAACTGTAATCTTGTTCAAAAGTAGATTAGAGGCCTATTAATACAAAGTCCTTACATTTGACGGAATTTGAGGTGTACCTGTGACGCGTTTCAGGTGGAACAGTTAATAAGTTAGGTGGTAATGACATGGAGTATTTAGAACAAAAAATATAAACATGGGTCCACTTCTTACCAGTTATATACATGTAGCTTTTTGTTTGAAATTGGGGGATACATCTAACAAATGACAATGAAAGCATAAACAGAAATGTTTACAATAATGCTGCACGTTTTTACTCGTGCTGAATACGCCGACAAGGTCAGTGCTTTTGTTGCTTTTAGAGGATATCTCATATGATTTCCCAAGCATAGTGTATTAAATTCCAGAGCGTCTACTGGTGCTTTCATTAAACTGCGTCAGATTGGTGCAGTACCCAGCCGTCATAATTCTTCTGAATATGCAAATGAAAAAAATCTGGATTAAGTAGAAGGAATTATTTAGTACGTAGGGTGTAGTCCTTCAACAAGCACACGAAGAATTTCAACACGTCTAGATAAGGCTTGGAAAATGTGCAAAATGCATATTAAGTGCGTATGTACATATTTTTTTGAATAATGCGCATGCAGAATAGAAGCATTTTTGAAAAAAAAATGTATGTTTTAATGCATTTTTAAAATGACAAGAAATATTTACAGCTTGTCAGGTAATAGGTTCTACCATTTTATTCCTAATCATTAAATCTAATTCGTCTGTTAATGGTGGATAATTGGAAAGGGGATTTGTTTAGCAACTTTTGTTTAGTTAACCAGCATGTGGTTTATAATCTTCCTTAAGTTTAAATTGATTAAGTTTGGATGTTAATTTCGCCAATCCCTTAAATATTATATCATATTCAATTATTATTATTCAATAAACAATGTTAATACTAATTGTCTAATTTACATTCTTTGTCATTAATTTTACATTTTAGCTGCACTCGCCTATACGTAATTATGTACTACCGTGATTTGGAATTAATAATTGTTTGAGACAAATTATGACTTAAATCTACTGACTGCGCCATGTTTCTTCTTCTTCACATCATCAGACACTTACTGAGTTACTGAGATAAGTAACAGAATAATTTTGTGTGCATCACTTGAGTTTTATTAAAGACGCCTAAACAACCCACCGGAAAAGATACTTTTCTCAAAAGGTAGATCAATATTAAAAACGATTTGAACAGTGTAAATTTATCCGCTTTCATACAATTTTCGCTAAAAAGGTGAGTTTCAAAAAGCGTATTATTGGAGCCATAATTGATATTGTACTGTAGTACATAAAATCTTCTTTTCTAAAACTCCAAAGTTGCTAGATAAATGCATCCTAAAATTTAAATATTTATTTTAGTTTGTACCTGTAACATAAACATATTTCTTGCAGATCAATATAAGAAAAACATTCAAATGTATCTAAATGTTGGTGTACCAACGTTTAGATGTTATTGCAACAGTTATTAACCATTTTCCGAACCAGAAAATTTCTTCAAAGATTTGTTGGGTGCAACATTCCACTTTACAAATTGGATCAAGCATATTGTTCCAAAAACGCATTACAACACATTGTAACGAAAACTAAGTTGCCTTCATCGTCAAATTTACGACAGAAGTATCTTAATATAAACTACGACATTGCATTAGCAAACATTAAAGAAGAACTGAGAAACAAAGGTTTACGGTTTTTAGTTGACGAAACCGCAGATAACAGATTAAAAACCATTCAAAGAGACTTTAGTTTTAAATGTGGATTTCATTGCTCATTGAGCGGGCCTGAAAATCGAAAATAAACGTTATATTTTGAAAGCTAATTTCAGTTGAGTGAATTTTTTGAATAGATCATTAGTGGATCGGAGCAATTTATAATGGCCGGTCGTACTTTCGCCGACGTTAATGTAAATGAACGACCAATATCGGCGAAAACGAAGTGCCACGCAATTATAATTTTCAACTCGTAGGCGAGCTGAAAAATAAAAATTTAGCAAATAGCGCCAACTGCTTGACGAGTATTGCCTGGAATGCATAAGTTAAGATGCACATTTCATTTATAAGAAAATTACGTGGCATGCTGATTTCTTTATTGCATGCGGAGTCGTCGATTTCATTAGTTGCTGCGTTTCGCTGTTTCGATAGCAATCTGCCAACTGGTCGAATAAAGTTAGCGAAATTTGTAAAAGTTTTGTATAATACTTTACTGTTGTTATATATAATACGTTACAATTTATTGTTGAAAGAAACTTGGGAAGGTGGAATAAAAAGAATGTTTAGTAGTCCTAATTAAATAGTTAGTAATCGGAAGAAGAAACTATAACAAAATAGGGGATAAATGAACTCTTTATTTGCCACATGAAAACAAAGTTTCTGGTCATCTCAGAAATTAGACTAACTATTCCCGGTCGAAAAAGATAAGCTCTTTCCAATGGCAACAAGAAAATTCAAGTTCGTGTCCCTTTCGAAACACGGCCCTTTGAAAATGAGCCAAAATTGACGGATGAAACTTTTAATGGAATTTGAACGTGGATAACTCAGTAATTATTTGAGCACGTTAATAGACTATAAATGAGGAAAACGTCAACTATAGAAAATCATTCTGTCAGCCGCTGATACAAGCCGCTGAAGTGTAACACAAATGTTTCACAACAAGACTTATGAGCTACTTTGACAGTAAATTGTCACAATAAAAGCTTTTAATCTACAACTGTTGTACTCAAAAGCTTAAACGGGTTCATCAAATCTAAGCATTGTAGCCATCTCACATCATGAGTAGTAATGAAAAAAACTTTTGCAGAAACTTGGCTAATGGCCCAACCATACTACTTATGAGGCTGTAATTTGGCATAACTCCCTGCAAGACCTACGTGTGCATCCTATAAAAGTTTCATCACAGTTGGAGGGGGCCGAAAAGGGACCATATCGTAAGCGACAAAATTAACAACTTTGTAAACCCAAAAATGGAACAGATATAGATATTTTTCACAAATTCTTTGTAATAACATTTGTGTTCAAGTATATAAAGCACGTCCTCATATTTTATAACTCAGACCGATGTGTGTACAGCAATGTCAATGTCAGATGGCAGGAGTTTCCCTCACTTCGAGCACGTTTATTTAAAGTACGAGTGGGGACGTACGAGAGTCCTGACATCTCAGATGGACATCACTATATCCATACGCAATCGCTAGATTACACGGAAAACAATATATGCATTTCTGTTTTCTGTCTGTCCCTAGAATTCATACAAGAAAATTTATATTTACCCAAGAAATGCTTTCTTATACTAACAACCACTTGCTGCATCCAATTGCATTTATAGCGTGGCCGCACACAATAAATTATACGGTGACTCACGTGATCAATGCTTGTCAACATAATCGCGTATAATATTTAAGCAAATATGCTTTAATAATGTAGCCCTCCATTACACTGAATTGCACTGTTTCGTAAGTAGACGATAAATTATTCAGCCGTATCGATTTCGAATATCTCTAGTGAACCATTTTGCAGCAGGTGGTATAAAGAACTAGTACGTGCATTGGTAAGCGAAGGTTTCAGTACAAGTTCCGCTATAATGTTGAACGTGTCAAAGTTGTAAGAGAGTGAGCAATCGTAATCGTGAAATATACATATTGTTAATTCAGTATATTGGAGTCGATGGTCTTAATTACGTACTAAGCGTTATTGTGCTTTTATCGATTTCATAAATGGAGTTAATAACGTTTTCTCATTAATACACATGCAACGAGGTAGGTACATTAATGACCGAAGAATGTCTCGCAACAACGTCTAAAATATGAATAACTTCATTGAAAAATAATAATAGTAACATGACATTGCCAAAACACGCAAGTACACAATGTTATAAAAGTACAAAATATCAGAGGAAGGGTAGCACAATCAAAAACCCAAATATAGAACTGGGAATAAAGCCGCATCTGCTCTGTTCATCATACAATGAAACTTTGTCCTCTTTAACTTACATTTTTTTTTTAATTTTTATTGTTTATTGGTGCTGGTAATTGACTAATTAACCAGTCAACAAAAACAATTCTTTCTCTTCATGTAGATTTGAATAAATCGATTCACGAGATGCGTTGGAAGTTACATTATTATCACTTCTTTTACATGAGAGAAGAAACGTTGTTTCTACAAAATGTAGGAAATTGAATTAATAAAAAGTAACATCGCAAAATGTTAAAGAAAAGTTAACTAATTTAATGTTTTATAGGATTTACTAATATCAATTACTAAAACATATTCTAAATCTTCTGCTGTGGAATGTGTTCGTCTACTTGTTAAGGTTATCGGTAAAAAGTGCATCGATTTTGTTACATACAGAGGCTATATACATTCTAGCACCTAATATCTTTCAGTTGCATTGCTTGTGATTGGAAGTATTTTATTTTTTGAGATACATCACGAAAACATTCGTTAACAAAATATAAATTACTTTGAAAGACGGATCCTATAACAGAGTTTTACATTTGCTTATGCTTTGCGCATCCCAATTTAAATAGTTTATTACTTCCGCAACTGTCTGAACAAAATGAACCGGCTTGTAGCCATGTCCATCTTGTTACGACTGGAGACGAGGGTTAGGAAAACGCTGGCCATTTTTCTTTGTATAAAGCAACCGTTGTAGGCGCTTTGAAGAAAACTCTTTTGATGTGAATTCGTTCACGTTCGGAAATTCCGCAACACTATGGAGAGCGTAAGCAGTGCACGTGTAATATATAATATATTTTCGCAGATGTCTTTGAGTAATTTTCCAACTTTAAACATATAAGCTGCAGCGTCACTTTAGAAAAGCAAAGCTTTCTCTCGTTTCGCCACACTTTCGACAATGTTGCCAACACTGTTGAGAACTACTTCCGCCATTGCATTAGCATTTACCCATCCAATTATTTTGCTGGGTTATGGCTATCGCTTCTTATTTTGTTTATGACTCTTGTATATATTTTTGGAAAACAGTTTTTTCGTAATATTGACTCGACGGGAATACTTCTTTAAATGGTTTAAATGATTCGTAAATAGAGATTTTTTGAACATCTTGAAATAATGAAACAAATTGTGGAATAAATCTTTGAGTCCTGATAACTTGGATATAATCATGATCCTTAATCCAGGTATTCATGAGTTCTTGGCGGGGATGTTTGCTATGTGGAAAGGATATAGAAAAATCACAAAACGAATTAGAAATTAAGATTAGAAAACAAAGCCGAAGATGAAACGTGCACAAACAGTGTTTCTGGGGAGTTATTTTGTAAGCATAGAGGTATTTTCGGCTATCTAGCACGCGCTGTCTTGTCGCCTATGCACTGTCGCTCTAAAACAAAATTTGTTACATTAACTTCACATTTAAGTAATTCATGGGGACTCTGTGTTAGATAATGGTTAGGTAGTAAGTTAGGAGAGTTGAAGAAAAGGTCTAACATTTTGCGCACAAATATCTTTATTCGTATCTTAAAAACAATTCGTCAGGCTGAGTTAAACGACAATACGAAGACAAGTTCAATGAATTAAAATTAAATTATAAAACATTTTTTCTACTAGTAACTAATTTTTTTAACTGTTGTATTAAAGTAAAAGAATTTGATGTAGCTAGATTAGTAAATTGAGATAGTAAAGTGTCTACTAAGGAGCAAACAAAATTGTGAATTGAAAGGTTCTAGAAAGATAAAAAATTATTATTATTCTAATTCTTATTAATTAATATAAATTAATATAGTTCTTGCAAATAATAAAGTAACTAGACTAAGTTGAAAAAGTAAAAAGGTAACATAACTGTGCATACTCCAACGTATACAAGATCATAACAGAACTTGTAGGAACTTATTAAACTAATTAAAATTAAATTGTAAGAAGGAGACGTCACAAACACGTTAAAAATTATTGTACAATAAACTTCTTCGTTCGGTCATCGGTTGAGGATGAGGACCATTCCTGTCCTCGAAACGGCCGTCCCGGATTAATTAATTAAACTTTTGTGGTGCGGAGGTTGCCGACACATGTCTTGTTTAAACTTCTTTGTAAAATTGATTTTTTACTATGTTTAAAATGATAAGGCGTCATTGTAGACTGTGATCTCTATGGACGAAATGATTAATTCAGGTGTAAAAAAACTATCGAACTTAAAAACCCAAATACGGTGCACCCAAGGAACAAAAGTTTTCTGTCAAATTAATGAGTCAAATTTCAAACAAAATAAGGAACAATTGTGTTCGTTCAAATGTTAATTGAATATTCAGAGAGGAGCTTGCATTCAATTTCAGTTGTTTGAAGATTTCTAAACTTCCTAAATTATTAAGGAATAATCCTTTGTTGCTGTATACAGTATTTAGAAACCCGTGCATATATCAAAGGTATGACCATTATTTACGAGATATCGTGCCAAATATAAGAAACCAGAGGATTCTGGTTGTATACATTGTAGACGTTCTTTTCTACGGGTTCCAAAAACTCGAAACGTTCTGCCCAGAAAATTGCAACTACAATCATTACAAGAAAGCATAGAAACTCCTCTTTTCTTCAACTTTTCAATCTGATATTTCTTATTTACTAGTATGTTTCGTAATGGATGTATCGTTCTGAAAGACACTTGGAAATCATCTCTAAACAGGAACGCTACCTTATAGGAGAAGGAGCCGATGTAAGGTATAGAGATGTGAGGCTTTTGTGCATCAGTTGCTGCAATCGCACATGATCTAGGTAAATGGCATTCTTTTTTGGGAAGATTTTATATAAAAGCTTATCTATCATAGACGGATCATAATAGTTAGCCTGATCTATCTGCTTGATGACCTTAAGTTCTTTATTGAAGGAGTCACGCAACAAGGGTGTGTTAAGTTTATATATACAGTGAAAATTTTAAAGCTAATAAATATGTTATATTAGAAACTTTGAATGGCTGATATTACCCTTAAGATATTAAAAAGACCAAAATTGCAGTCGTTCAATTCAGTGTGCCTTGTTCAATTGGAGTGTTACTTTTTTTTTTTTTTTGTGAGTAATGTGCTTCTCATTTAATTCTTTGAGCTGATCACTTTATTAAAGTGTTCGATGGAAATTTGATTTATTTTTTGATTAATATATATTTTTTCCGGCAATTTATCTAAATATTTTGGGATTTGGCTTTTACTTCTGAACATTTTCGTTTCAATATGTCAAAGGTTTCCTTGTATCGCTTTTTCGAACCTTGTCTATTCACCGTCAATGAATTATTTCCTTTGAATGTTTCTCCCCAAAATTTGTACATTACTTCGGACCTACCTTATTGATTTTTTATTTTAATCATTGATCCAAATTCATGGTTGGATATATTAGTTATTCTTTTTTCGAGACTAAATTGTTAATTGTATTTCTTCTAATACGGAACTTTTTTCATTTTCTTTCCATTTTTTCCGTCCTATTATTTTCTCCTCTTACTCTCAAAATCTTCCGTATTTTGTTTTATCTTTGTCTCTTCAACTTTCATATCCATTATAATTTCTGCTTTCAGTTTTGCGGTTGTTCTTTTAAGTTATTTCGTTTCCAATCCAGTTTCGTTTTAATTATGAAGAGACTAATTACACAGAAAAATTAAGTATCTTCGAGATCGCCTGTATAAAACATTGAGATTATGTCCGACTTTCTGGTGCAACGCAATGATTTCGCATAAAGAATTCAGTTTAAAGTGCGCATTCTCTACCTCGTAAAACAGTTCAACTAATATTGTACGTGCGGTGCCGTTTTTACATGTCCAGAAACTCGAAAGTAAGGAAGTCTGTATTAGGTCGTGATGTAGAACGCTAAAATTTTTATATCTGCAATGTCAACAGTCTGACGGGAATATTCCGGAGGACTGATCTAAAATTCTCATTTCGCCAGCTTAAATAGCACTTCTCCAACTCTATATATTTTTTAATACCGCGTAAAGTAACAAATCTAACCGGGTGAAGTGAAATCACGCTGTTGCAAAACCACGTTCGACTATTATTCCCTCTAAAGTCAGTAAACTTTGCTGAATGTATTTATAATTTAAATTTATAATTCGCGAATCTAGGTCGAGATCATCAAAGGTTGTTGATGTTGGGGTAAGAATGTAGGTGTTATACTGTGTACGCTCAATACGGCGAGCACAAACAAGGAATCGATTTGATGGTTCTGATGCCCGCCCCAAAACAGACTGTTTATCTGATAACAGGTATACAGGGCTCAATTAGAGGCATGTTACCGCTTCTATAACGCTACGCACTGTTTAACGTTTTTAGAACAAACTTTACTGTTTGTAAAATATAAAAGAAAATAAGTGTAAAATTCATTAAACCTAATAGCATTTATTTTGATGGCGAATTGCGAAGGCTTTTTGTGAAAATGTTATGCACTACAATAACGATAAAAATTTTATAAAAAAACATACTGTTTGCTGATGAAACTTCATTTGTTTTTACATGAACGTCGTAATCTATCTATGTCACGATATTAGTCCCGGTGGTCGTCAATCAGCATGCTTGCCTTTCGATACGAATGACGCGGGTTCAAAATGGATATAAATGGATATGTCTTTTTCGCGGATAAAAGTAAAACCGTCTGCCCCGTATCAATACAATGTTTGGCACGTTTATTGTGGAGGTTGGAACATCTGCGGATCTGGCAAAATTCTAGTGGAGTCGGCTAGTGATGATAGTAATCGAACTAAACGTTTGGAGAGGAGGAACAATGACTACAAACAGATAATTGCAACTTTCGCAGAATGGTATAATACCGTCCGTACAAAACCTAGAAGATATTACGTTAAATGGGGTACTATGTCAACAGGACCTAATGCTGCAGCAGTGCGAAAATATTTGGAAAACACTTTCAGGGATGAATTATTAACTGTATTCATTACTATTCGTTATCGCACTAATGACTTTTTGCTGTGAGGTTAAAATTACTTTACGGATTTCAAGTTAATAAAGCGAACATACAAGCTAACTTTATTAGCTGCGTTACAAACATTTGAAGTATGGTAAAATTTAGAGAAAGGCCATTATGATCGATGGGAGATTTTATTATTTAAAAAATTTATTAAACAAATCAAATAATTGGCAAAAAATAATGCTAAAATAGCTTCCTCGTGGTATTCATGGATATGTTTTTGCCTACCGTGATCCCAAGAATGTTTTTTACATCAAGTCAGACATCCCTTGGCACCCTCTAGCACCCAGAAACATATGTCTGCCGTTCAGAAAGCAGCGACATAAGCCGGCTACTGTTCCCCAAGCCATCCCTTCAGCAGTTCTTGGACTGCTTAACACGAGACACAGTTTGTTTTGAAAAGAGCCATAGAAAACAAGTAGATATTGTGCACATAAATATCATTAAAGCATCGAGTTCCTTACTCCATTTTGCTGTTCCAATTACACCTATATGGATTACGTTGCATATAAAGTTATTAAGTCAAGAATATACGGCGAAGGCCAAGGGCCAAACCTCACTACATTTTTATCCAACTTGTTTGTTAACGATGTCACTGAGGTATTTTCAAATGATTGCGAATATCTGCTATATGCCGACGATTGAAAATTTTCTTCTTCTAAGGATTGGTATTTTATAGCACAACATTAATAGTCCTACGGATTGGTGTAGCAGAAATGGCTTGGAACTGAATATTAATAAATGTAGAGTGATATTTCATTGAGGGTGCTACAATCTTCAAAGATTCTGGTGTAATATTTCATTCCAAACTGACTGCTAGTCACCACATTACCAATATTTCCATAGACTGTTGCAAACTATTAGGATTTATTGTTCGCATTTGCAGGGATTTCAGAAGTATATAATGTTGGTACGACTATATATAGTGCAGTGCCGCCTGTGTACAATAAATACGTAAACTAACTGGAATCGGTACAAACAAAATACTTGAACTATGTGAAGCATGGACAATGTCCAAACCTACACGTTTCGTAGTCAATCGACTTGGAGAATTTAACTTTGTATCGTTGGATAATTGTCGAAAATTAGCTGATCTTTAACCTTATCTACGGTATGACAGACACTGCGGCATTCTTGGAAAAATTGAACATTTACATTCCTTGATTCAATTCTCGGAACTGGCAGACTTTTATGTGAGATATAGCAAACATAAGCTAGCTTATAAATTTTGAGTTTACTGACAATCACGTCAAGCACATGCATATCGCCAGAGAACGGCCATTTTAATCTTTATTGTAATTGTAATTTTCCTTTTACCTTCTTTGATTACTTGCGTATGTTGTGTATAAATTAAGCTTAAACGCCGAAAACGTTCATTAAACGAAAAAATAACATGAAATTTGTATTATGGCGCATCGTGGCTAACTCAAAATAACCACAAAGCTATAGTTCCTGCAATATTTGGCTTTCTCGACCGACTTTCTACCCGTAATGAATTTGTAAGAGGAGTTCCAAAGTTACTTAACGAATAACTTTCACGCCTTTCTGGAGTTGAAGAAAATTACAGGACATTCGTGGCCGCTTTGCCCAGTCGGCGCGGTCGTAGGTCGCGGTATGTAAAAAAAAGATCATCATCAGAAAGGCTCCAATGCTCTGCAATCGCGGTTTGCTGCCAGTAAATAAAAAAAAATAGATTAAAAGTTGGTTTAATTAATCGTCAACGGAAAAATAAAAAAAGAAATAAATTAAAAAAAAACGGATAAAGTAAAGTATAGGAAAAATTTCCTTGCTTGAAATGAATTGCAAAATTAGGTACCTCAAGAGCCACCCCTAGAGTCGGCACGGAGTTACTGTAGCACTTATCTGTCGTTTCTATTGTAATGTCACCCACGGCAACCTGTTCTCTCCAGCGGGGGGACGTCAGACGTGCTCCGTATTCGGTACTCGGGTGTTAGACTGGAATAGGCTCTCAAAAGATCAAAATTCGGGTCTTGCGCCCCCCAAAAGTTCAGTAAGACAGGTCCTGGATAAAATTCGCCCTCCAATAGAACACTAGGATGGGTCTTGGATAAAATTTAAAATCTCTAAGAACGGAGAAATTAACCGTAGGACAAAGATTTACACGAAAAAGGAAAAGCTCAAGTATGTACATACCTATTACAGGATTAGAGTTCTTCCGTAAGCAAGGGTTGGGTCAAACGGCGAAGTTCGCACGCTAAGCCGTACAAAATTACGTCTACAGCACACTGTGTTCGATACTCAAAATTTGTAACGGAATTAACTATTCACTTTCTCTGGGTGAACTTATAGCCGCAACATAAGCGTAAGGTCTTCCTCAAGGCAAAATTTCTACGCCAGAGAGAACTTCGGCACACACCCAACTCGTAAGATGACTTAACAGAAAGAGAGCTTCAAAATTGTTAAATCTCATGTTCTAGAATAAAATAGTTTTTGTGATAAAACATACCAATCGGAGAAACTATCACAAATTACTTAAAATGCGTCAAGTTACGTCCTCTATTGCTTAGAAGGGAAAATAGACCACGAAAAATTATTTCCTTAAGAAATTTAGAAAAGTAAAGATAAATGGAGACAGATACTTATGTAAAATCTTCCCGAGAATTGTCGAAGCAGTAAATGAAGGTGACTGCAGAAATTGCACACAAACATATACTAAACTTCTGAGAAAATATTCTATCTTAAATATCTGATATAATTTTGCCAATTCAGTAACATCTTGATATTTTTGATCCCTAAGGGCGGGTGTTTCTCATTTATTTTTTCTCATGTATTTGTATTATTGTGTTTCCATAAAGTTTTCCACTTGTCCTGATACAACCTTAATTGCGTTTAACACATGGTAATAAGGTAGCAAACGTAGAATAAATGTGTCCTATTCCATTGTACATATGTTTTTCCGTAAAAACAATGTTTAGTAGATCACGTTGTAATTTCCTTCAATAGGAATATTTTTTCTCTTAGCTAAAGGAATATGTTATTTTGTAATAGAGATCCACCTTGCCTTGTGATTGTAATACAAAGTGTTGTCGATAACTATTGCTGACTTTGCTATTAGGTTTGGTAGTAATCGATTGAGTAACCACTCCTCACACTCTTCACCAAAAATTTCATCGAGAGCATTTGCAGTAATTTCTTTGCATAGAAAATAGTGAAAAGATAACAAAATGCTGTAGTTTCACGATTTCTAAGTCATTATAATAATTCTATCTACTTACGGTAATCAAGACAACTAAAAGATGTAATAGTTTTTATAAACAACTGATTCGCTCATTAGAGTAGTAGATAGAAAGGAAGACAAAATGTGAAAATAAAACACTGAAGAACATAATAGAATAGAGGAAGGACTGAAACTGATAAGTGACATAAATGTTATTGACCAGCTGATCGGTAACTTCCCTAGGAGAAAGACGCGGCGACAGCACTGATCTCAAGCAAGGATAGTTTTATGCGAATTTTTATAAACTAGCGCTCTAGCTGAATTTATTGAATTTACGTAATTTAACGTTAATGACGAAAAATATATGAAAAGTAATTGAGTTATGTAAATATAACACAATGGTAACGAATTGTAATAAGAAAAAATCCGTAGTTCTTGTTGCCACGTCTAACCGAGTATCGTTTAGCCTGTCCATCGCATTGTGGTTGTGTTAGCTATCGTCCAGAACGCGTGCTGGTATTTTTCAATAGCCACAATGCGTTATAGCCAAATATTGTAGGAATCATAGTCCAAATTTTGCTTTGTGGTTGTTTCGAGTTAGCCACAGTGCGTTTTGGTTGTTTGTGCGAGTGCTATAACACGATTTTCACGGTGTGTATGATCATAAAACACCACAACGCATTCTGGTCAATTTTTTTCACTCAATGATTGTTTTTAATAATGTTCTTTTCCTTTCTTTTTTATCTCTCCATTATATATTAATAAATTTAGATATTAATAGAAGTTACCCTGTAATTTGTTAAACTGTTGGATATATTATACTTAAATAAATATAATAGAATAAATACAATAGAATAAATACAATAGAATAAATTAAATAATCTGCCTTTAACATGCAAAAAAATCCAGTTTGTAAATATTTTGAAAAAAAATTTTCATGTGATTTTATGAAGACTTTCCAAATTTTAAAAAATATGTGAATATGAAGGAAAGAAATAAACAAGAAAGTTTTTTAGAGATATCACCTTGATAGATATACGATTTCCCTTTCTGACATGTTTTCATTACGCGTGAAAAAAATAAACAGTACACCTGCTACATTCGTGCAACGTCAAAGGTATCAAGAGTACTTCAAGCATGCTCAATAAATGCTATTTTACAGCTTTCGAGTAGCATTATATATACCTTCCTCTGCCCGAACGTTAAAAATATAACGATGGAAATTCGTTCGTACAGTGCTGATGGATGACTGGAGTGAAGTACGTTGAAGGTCTTATCGAAAACATTACCGTTATGCGACAACCAATTTATAAAGCGTGTATGTGTGCTTCACTGCTGCTACATGCTTTTAACGATAATTGGATCCGTGCACGTTGGAAATTTAGATTGAAATTTATAAATAATAAATCATCAGCAGGCGTAGAAATATAGGAGGCCTACAGGGGATTTAACAGTGCGGTAGCCTATGGTACAGGATCCGCAGGAATTAGCATAGTAGTATGCTTAGTTTTAAACTATTCTTGTGATAATCAAAATACATTTTCTCTATAATAGTAAGTAACGTAATCAGTGAGAACCTCCACAGAACTTTCTACTCCGTGTTGTTATTTCGTTCACAATAATTTCTACAATTAGGGGGCCTTCCCCGTAAAATTCAAATCCAGAGATTCCGGGAAAGAAGGGTTATTCCTAGTATTCGGGGATTTCCCATGCAACGGATACCAGCCACATGTTAGAGGCCAAATTATAACGACGCTGGTCTCACGTTTGGTGCCAAATCGCAAGGATGCTGGCCCCACGATGGTTGCCAAATTACTACAGGGTTAAGGGCAAACTAAATGAAATTAAGAAGGAAGGACTACTTACTTTTGAAATACGTATTTTTTAATATTTATGAGATTCTTTTAGACGTTTCGTAGCTCGCGGCTTTCTCAGGTCGTGTGGATCTCGATTAACTAAGTACTCATGCATCAAGAAATATAAGAATTGATTAAAAGAAATAATGTTTTATTACAAAAATAGTGAATATGAAAGATGGTACAGCAAATCTTAGTAAATACAAAATATACAAAAATAAGATTTATTACTGAAAATGGGGCCCCCGAGAACAGAATAAAATTAATATTTTATTAAACAACTAAAATTTGGAACAAAAGAATATATAGTTTAAATGTTTCAGTACAACAGATATGAAATTAATGTAAATATAAAATTAAGCAAAAGAAAATATGCGATTTAGCACGATGGGTGGTGCGCCCGTCTGCGGGAAGCCGATAGCGTCTCGCTGACTGGAGTAGGGGCAGCATCTTCTCACTTCCCTGGTGGCGGTGAAGGCTCTGGCTAGCAGCTCTCCTAGTGGTGATAACTAGCCTTACTTTAAAACACCTACATATTCACTAAAAACCACTATTTGTGCTGTGGTTAAAGCCCTTGCGTCGTAGGGCACCTGGCGTATCTTTGTACTCCATCACTATAGTGCAATACCACGTACTTCTTATAATCTGCACCGTGGCTCTTCTGGTCACAGTGGAATGACAAATATCTCTTTCTACGAGACAAAAGGGACTTACTGCCCTTTACTCCATTTTCCGGGCAGATGTGCGATGAAAAAAGCAGCTGCACAAAAAGCTGTTTCCAATTCAATTGATGTCGGTGGGATGGTTATTGGTTCGTTATACAATTTTTCTAAATTATCTGTGCAATTTCCAGTAGCTTCAACAATATTCATTTCTTTCGATATATTAGTGACATCATATCACAATTTTACTTTTTTTAATGTTTTTCGCTATGTTTCCAATAGTACATTTATTTATCAACGATAGAAGTTGAGCAAATGCATAATACTAACATTTCGAGTGGGAATATTTTCGGTGTCTTGAAAGAATGAAAAAATGTTAATAAGAATTAGACCGATTCCCGAGCTTGTCATCCATGGATAACGGGAAATATCTTTTGAAATTCAGAGTACTAAGTGCGGGAGCGAAAACAAAAGAATATAATATCAGTACATGCTGCAGAAAAGTTGAAATTGGTAGAGGTTATAGGAAAATAAAAGGCTGTTTTTCGATACAACTAGGAGATGGTTACCTATAGTTATACAACAGGAGGTTTATTTTATTTCACATTTTTATTTACCCGCAGCACACTAAAATGGGAAAAGTTACCAAAGTGCAATTTAAAGTAGATATGAAATAAATAATTTCCGCTGCCGAGAGTCATAAATTCTCGAGATATGATGACGCCTTGTTCCGTTGTGGTTGAAGTGTCATAGTCAAAGAACGGCGGTTTTAATGGGGCATATACGCTAGTCCAGCGGCCGAACTCAATTCTCACTAGTAACAAGCGGCTAGGTTATTAACACCATTGCAGGACCACTGAAGCCAAGTCAGTGTCGTGGTGGCGATACGCAAGTTGCGGAAATTAATATGTCGAGTTCATAAAACCAAGTCTCAAACCTATCCCCCATTGTCATTTCATACATAAGAATGAATAATTAAATATTTTTCCAATTGTTCGTTAACTAATTGCGTTTTTTTCGATGAAAAAACATCTTTAAAACTCGAGAAGGATCTTTCCACGTTGCAACTTATTCTTTGCATAAACGGATAGTAGAGAGCTAGGGTAGAAAATTGGGAAACGGTATCAGTAGTAGCAAAATCGTTTTGCCATATTCGTTATTAAGCCTGCAGAAACGAGTTGCGTTCCATAAAATTAGCAGAGACTAGACAGACTCGTGTTATTCGTCTCAGGAGAATGGTTTCCTCGTGAGTCGACAAAACACGACTCTGCCTAATCTCTGCTAATTTCGTAAAGTGCACGCAAGGTGACTTACTCGTTATTTTAAAATCTAGATGTTCATCCTTTACCCGTGCAATGCTAGTTACGCTCTGAACATATGAACCGCGATAGTGCGACGCCTGCATGAATTCGTTCCTATTATTTTCGCCGTTCTCTGATTATAGTTGGACAAAAATGAGTTAAAGGCACCGACTTTCTTCTTGACTATGCCACAGTAAACTTCTAAATCCTTCATCTAATGCTGCATTACGGATAATTACATGTCTTAACATCCATCTGCGTACGCTTTCCCTTAAAAGCACACCTACTCGGTAGTTTCTACTCGCCTGAAAAACTTTTTTCAAAGCAGGAAATACGCAGACATTCATTATTCAAAGTGAACGCTAAAAGATAAAACTTCACAATTCGGAGCATACCATTCGAAACAAGTTGGAGAGAAAATAACTTTTACTAAAAACCTAGAAGTGCTTTAAAATTAAAATTACTCCATCGCAACATTTTTTACAATCACCTTTGAATGTAGTTCGAAAATGATTGAACTGAATCATCATAAGCATGTGCGCTAACATATCTCGCTCTACCGCCTACGGTGGAAATACATTCAATTAGATAACCACCGAAAGCTTGGGTTTTTAGAGTATGTATCTCTGTACCGAGAAAGACGTAGACAATAATATTTTTTTTTTTGTGTGATGACGGCCCAGCAGGATGTTTAAGCTTTTTCTAACGCTGGTCATAAACCATTCTAAATATTGAATCGTAGTTAATTGTCTTCCAGCTGCGAATGGTGACGCGGGAGTGTACCGGACCCATAAAAAAACTTTGACTCTAGCGGGATTTGAATGCTCAGCCTAACTCTGCCCAGTCAGGCCCAAGCTCTCTTGCCATTACACTACCGAGCTTTTGAATAACAATAATAATTTACTAACACCACAAGAAAAAATGAGTGATTTCTTTAACTTTTAAATATCGTACTTCATGAAAAAAATGTCCATAATTTAAATTTAATCATTATGCGGATTAGTTCTCCTTTCTTCCTCATTGTAGGTGCGGTGGGGGGTAACTTTTGCAATTTTAAATAGGGATTCTATGGTAAGGATTTGCCTGAAATATTTTTTAGATTTTTAATAGACATAGGCACTGTAACCGATAAAACTTAATTCGTTTCAATTTCTCCTACTGAGAACTTCTGTATACGATTCTGCAATGCGTTTGCAATAAAAAAAATGCCACGGTTTATTGTAACTAATCAAAATTAGAACAAATTTTATTCATTTTATATCATTACCGTCAGGATGCTTGATTTACATGATTCCTCTCGCCTCTTCGTCTTTCATTTAAAGTAAGTGAAGGCTACTTGAATGGTCAAATGTACCAAGACATTCTAGAAAACAAACTGCAAACATTCTAATAAGTGAGAGGGAAAGGGACTCGCATAAATCAAGCACCCTGATACGTGAGAGGCGAGGAGACTCAGATCAATGAAGCACCATGGAGGTGGTACTACGTCCACGTTGTTATTCTTGGGTTACACTAAAAGCAATTTATTCAAAGTTATTTGAAATTTGTAAAGTAAATAAAATTTGTTTTAAGAATAATTTTGATTAATTACAATAAAAACGTGGCGTTTTTCTATTACAAACGCATTGTAGAATCGTATGCATAAGTTCTCAGTAGGAGAAATTGAGTTTCATGGATTACAGCGCCATTTATCATGAATCGAATTGCTATAGAATTCGAATCTGCAATAAAATACAGGGGTTCCCATTTAGAATTTTTTTTATTAAAAAAATTACTCGACTGTTCCTCGTTACTCGTTCCCTAAAGTTATTTTCTTGGCTGCAACATAATCTTTAAAAGCGATTCCCTTATTTAACGACATGCTGTAGGTCTCGACCCAAGAAAATAATAGCACCTCGAATTATTTGGAAAGGATTTTCTTCTAAGTATTACACAAGAATATTGTCTTCCTATTGTGTCTAATCCTGAGTCTTGCAGTTGGCATTCGTTTATTTATCAGTCTCCCATCTATGTATATTGAATCCTGTGTAGAGTGGTTTTATTTACACTCATAATATAGGCAGCGCTTCTTACTGATAAACCAACTTGCAAATAAACAATTATTTGTGCTCTTCAACGTGATTAAGTTGAAGCATTAATGTTTTGTATTGATAAATATCGGAATTCGGTTTCAGATTAGAAGAAGAAAGCTCTGCATATACTTTCTCAAAAATTGCAATCACATATCAGCAACATAGTGATAATAATAATAATAGAAAAAAAATTGGAAGAGCGTCCCTTTTCTCACAAGGGACCCTCAAATATTTTCTATTACCATGAACTCACACGAAGTCAACCTCAATCCTTTACATAATAATCACAATGATAATACTCCATGCCTTCACATCCTCCAACAGTTTTCGCCAACAACTTTCGGGGTACCTGCCGGCCATAAGTTATTATAACGCCTTCGTACGTAAAGCGTCTTAAGATGTCCTTAGCATTAACCAAATTTCGAGCAAGAAACACTACGGAAAACACTCCAACACTGACGAACTCAGAGTTCTGCGGTCTTTTTTAAACAAAACCTATCGAATGAAGTGTGCGATTTAAGCTGTGGTTAAATCAATATAATTTGATTTTCTCGGAGTTCATCATTTAATAACTTGTTTCCCTGAAAAATACGTTATTCATATTACAATATTTGAGAAGGCTTACTTTGAGAATACATGATATACAACGTATTCTTGATGTTCATTTTAGCAGGTTCTGGTAAGTCTTCGCTTTGGTTTTCCTATGTGGCCTCTTTTTACAAAGACTGGAGAGCAATGTGTTTTCAACGCTCCAGCTTTTAACTTTCCTTATCAAAGACACACTACTTTTTAAAGCATCTGCTACCCGCTGTAATTAAAAATACATATCAATATGACAAAAATCAAATGCAATACCTCTTGCATTAATGTCCCAATAATGGCCCACTGTATTCGAAAGTAATGGAAGAAGCTAAATAATTTCATTTTGAAATCGGGTGACTAAAATTGACTTAAACTTTTAGAAAACCATCTTTAATCCCAAATAGTCATTACATAAAATTTAGAAAGCAAGTAAGATTTCATGCAAATTCCTTAGATTTGCCGTAGTCTGCCGCATCGGGAGACTTGTTTAAAAAGATATATATAAAAAGAGATAACATAAACTTTACTACACAAAGGTAAACAACGTATAAAACGTATAGACTTGTTTAGGAACTTGTTCACAACTAGAACCATTTTCTATTTAAACATGCGACGCTCCTAGATGGGGTAGTTACCTGCCTTGAATTCCGATGTCGTTGTTTGGTCCGCGTGACCTCGTTCCTAAAGTTTGCAATGCCGGCAACACATTTTTAAATGAGAAACGTACACGCTACAATACAAGTGTACGAGTACATACAAAGTGTAGATAATCACGCATATACTTTTTACAAAATGGAAAGTTTGCATACGCATATCTGTGTATTACATGCTAAAAGCGTGATAAGCTAACGCGCCGAAGTTTATCTGGAATTGAGTTTTAAAGAAATCTAGTTTTACAACTTGAATTACCTGAGTACTTGGATCTTGTTTACAAGACCACCATGCTAAATATTTTTAATTGCTTACTTTGCTCTTGCAATGAACAAGACCCTTATTCTAGACATGCAAGTTTAATTACATTCTTCTTGAATAGCATATTGCAGTATTTACTGAGAATTACCAACGCAAAGCAAATGATGCATCCCTTATTTTGTTTACAGGTTATGATTCCATTTAATGATTAAATGAAGATCACAGGCATATTAAAAAAAGTTGATATTTTAATTTGGGTTTATAAAGGTGTAGGTCAACACTTTTAGATAAGAAACTAGTGATTATATAGTTAACAGCGCCAGCGTAAAGGTAGCGTTTCCTTTAGCTTTATCTAAAGCCGTACATGCGTAATTTATTCAAAAGTCTCAAAAACTCCACCAAGAAAAAGCAAATAGAAATACGAAATGCCGTAGTTTCTTTTTGTGCAACTATAGCAGATTATTATACTGTTACATTATTTTCATGTGCGCAGTACACTTCTGGAGTTTGGTGGGCTTCTCCTGATTTACGCTGCATACTTAATACAGTGTTGTTCTAACTTTTTTCAGCCATCCAAATAACAAAATTTGTTGAACTCTGCAAAACAGGCCTCTATTTCGGCAAGGACCTCTTCCTTTGCCGTGAACCGTTCCCCGCCAAGCCATTTTTTCATGTTTAGAAAAAGAAAGAAGCCAAGGGGCCAAATCTATGACACCAATTCGTACGGTGATCAGACTAGTTTTGCTATTGCAATTGCTGATGAGTAAGTAGGCCTGGAAGTTATAGTGATACTAAACATTTTTTCTTTGCTACAGGAGGCCTTTTTCTCTGTAGTTCGGCGTCGAATCAGTCCTTCCCATCTTCAAATTCTAAATTAAATTATGCATTGTGAATTCCAAAAAATCGTCGCCATAAGTTTGCGGGCTGATGAATTCGTTTTTGCCACCCTTGATGAAAAACCCCCATTCATATTGCGGTTAAACATGTCCAGACATTGCTTTGAAGTTATCACGCAATTTTGTGTTTGACTAATCGCGAGCAAAGGCGGCACCCATCTCGCCGATAGTTTTCTCATACCCAATTTTTCGTGGTGGATGTTTTGCTGACATTCAATTAAAATGTTTATCATATTAGTGATCTCTCTAATCCTTACCCAGCGGTCTGCTAACACGATATTATAAACACTACTGCTCAGATTTTCCACCTCAATGGGACTGCTTGCTGCTGCTTGGCCGCTTCTCATCAAACATGGATGTTCGTCCATAGTTAGATTCATGACACCAGCATCTGATGGTGGCCATCCGACTTCTGTTTGGTTTCTGAGCACGTTTTCTCATGAAGAAGGAAAGAAACCAAATCACTTACTAGTGTTATTCTTTTTCTGTGACTTCACAAATACATGAACTTGGTCACTTTCAACAGTTTTCAAAGCAACATTAGTTAATAAATCTCTCCGAAATTTTAATACGTTTTTACGACTTCGACGAAAGAATAGTACGCAGCCGATAATGCACATTTTGACACAAAGCGCCATTTGTCTCCAAACATGGATATTTCTAATGCGATCCTCGTATTTAAATTCGCCATCATTTCACACGATGATTGACAGTCGACGATTACAGCTGGACAATTTAACTTTACAGAGTCTAGCCGCATTTTGTAAATTCAAACGCTTTCGTTTTTTAAATTTTATCAGACCTTCTCCCTAGAAATATATATGTGGAACGTCGTACAACGTACAGGCATATATATACGTACTTTATATTGGAGAATACTACATCTATATGCAAAAGGCAAATACGTACTGTAAAATTCGTCTTTACGCTTCTATAAATAAATGAAAGTATCTTTTTAAATTCACGTTCGATATTGTGTACTATTTCGTCTTACAGTCGGTTATGTAAAAACTGTACAATTTCCAAGGAAAGAATAATGGCATTATATTTCAGATGGCAATTGCATTCATTTTAAATGTGAAAGGTCTTTCTGTAGGCTAGCTGGTTGTAAACATAAATTTTCTAGCGGTATAAGATTCAGCTGTAGGTTCCATTTTAACGTTCACAATTTTTCTTCCTAAGCTGTTGCAAAACGGTACATTAGCGTAAAAAAATTTTAAGTAACGAAACAAAAGGTGTCATTAGTAGCCGTTTCCAGTTCCTCAGGAAAACAAATATATTTTACAACATTTTGCCGTTTGCGTGTCTCTGTTTACTGTAAATAATGAAGTGGAAAATAGTAATTGCTGGATGGTATCTACATATGTTATGTAAAAATAATGTACTAGGGCAAGAAATAATAAATTTTACGTATGAACTAGCTAAACTTTACAGACGCAACCGTTGTTGCACCCTCTAATGAGACACATACATCGTGGGACAATAATCTGATATTCTTCGATGGGATCTGTAGACATCTACAGGTGAACCAAAAAACACTGCCTAGCAATGTTATATTCTTCTAAATGGAATACGCTTGAAACGAGGTAACAGGGTAAAATGGGCTATCGCCAAATACAGGTACTGAAAGTGTCGATCTTTCGCAGAAAACGTCAAAAGTACATGTTCTAACAGTCGCTAACTAGTGTTGAGTATCAGGCTGTCATTGCTTCACGTGTTCTGTATCGGCAAGATTGTGCTCTTCTTTTGACTGGTTATTGTAACAGTTGGCCGCTCTTGTTAGCCAAATAAGTTTTGCTTTGATAAATAGCAACGTAAGAACACATACTTCACCTTTTGTTGTGATATCGGATTGTAGAGAGCTGGATTACTGAAAGCATGGAGCAGGCGGTGCATGCAGTTATTAGTGGTTCTATGAGATCTAGATATAAATGAAATAGACCAGATACAAGTACCTCAACCGACTTTAGAACGCTACGTACGTAAAAAACGTGCAGATCATTATTATGCAGTGGTATCCAGTAGCTTATTTACATAAAACGGAGGCTCAAGCTTCGTACATTAGTTTTCCAATTAACTGAATGCAACAACCTTCCTCATCCATTCAAGGATGAAACTGCCGGACTTGATCGGGCGCGAGGTTATTTGCCTCGTCACCCAGTTTTAACTCCAAGAAAACTTAAGGCAACATCAGCAATCGGCAAAGAACTGATGACTTGCTTATTAATGTCATAACTATTAAATCGGTGGTCATAAAAAAAGAATGGAAACCAAATAGAATAAAGTCGAAAAGCTGACTAACTGTAAGATACGCTTGGATTGGCATCTCATATAGATAACCAAACAAATAAGATCTCTGTTCCCGTTGATAAAATCAAAGGATGGTTTTAATAATAATAGTAGTACACTTTTATTTGTCTGAAACAAAGAAATTATGCTAACGATCACTCAAACTAAGGAAGGTGCATTAAAAGGAAAATAAAAATACAATTCTTTAACTATAACTAAGGCATTAGTGTTTCATTGAAAACGTCACTGGAAACCTATTCACTCGAAAGGAGTGGGTTGTTTCAATTCCTGGAGATCATCAGGAGCTGATAAATAGCGTCGTACTCATCTTCTTAGAGCATTTTGAGGTACTCAATCGGATATAAATCTGTGATTCATATTGGCCAGTTCGTGATTTGAATATTGAATTCTTGTAAGTAATCCAAAACTCGTTTAGCTATGTGTAGTTTCGTATTGTCCTGCATGAAAATGGAAGTGTTGGCTAAAAATTGTGCAGAGGGCGTTACGTGGTGCTGAATAACGGGAATTGATAAGGAATAACTGCGGGCTTTCTACTACTCAATCTTACTTCCCCCAACCTATTACTTACAGAGAGAGACTCTGACATTTTTGACTACTTTAAGCTTATTACCGCGTTTTGTGCTTGCTGTACCCCTATTTCTGAAAGCTTACAATGGCAAAAAACGATAATTTGTCACACTTCTGTAACTTGTTTCCTACCTTGATCACATCTTTTAGAGTGCGATCCGGTTTTTCTAAAATTTGCAACCATTCGATTGACTGTAGCATGATCAACGCCCAGTAACTTACAGAACGCGTTGTACGTCCTCATTCTAACAAAATTGATGGTCTTACACATTTAGCATCAGTTAAGTGATTACCAATTTCAACATTATTACCCTAAGTTCTATACATTCAAGAAATTAAGAAGAAAACAAATGATACTCGACATGTAACATACATTCCTCAAGAAAAACTATATAACAGAACTTGACATTAACTTGCGGCCATTTTCGCCACGAAATGCTAAAATAAAAGCTACTAGATTATGTTCAATTAAACCAAAAGTTTCTAGAAAATACAAGACCGATAGAAAATATATCAGAAACATTAAGTGGTGTGTTAATTTTTAACAAGAGATTATTTACTACTTACTACTACTTGTTAAGCATGTTCTGAAACATTTGAGTTTACCATATAATTGCATTAGAGTGCCGAGGATAATCTTCGTTAAGTAAAAGTTGAGGCAATACAAGAAGATTTAGCAATTTTACATTCACCGTAGCAGCACCTTCAGCCTTGATTTTTTAAATTTTAATCTTCATATAAACTTTCTATCTACTTTTCGCTTCTGCGTATGTCAGCAATAGGTCAATTTGGCAAATACAATATCGTAATAAATAAATAAAAGCAATAGTATCCGTGTTCTTTCCGAAGGATTGATTCCGTACCATCCGATGTAAGCGCATCTAGACTTCCGTGTCGTCACGTTAATTTGGAAATTTGTTACAGAAGCACACCACTCCATAACTTAATTTAATAGCAATTCCATGTAACGCTGTAAATTCAAGGAGGGGCTTACTGGTACACAACTTGCAGTTTGACTACAAGTCGAATTCGCTTGGAGTATACGCGAGGGATAATTCTCTAATTCTGTATTAACCGAAAACAGGATTAGAAACACATTAACTTACTTACAATATTGTACTCGTTAATCCCGTCGAATAAATAATGAATAACCCCGGAAGGATAGAACACGGGAACCTTGTATTTCCCTTTTTCGTTGCTTTGTGGCATACAATACGGTCACACTTAATTGTTGTTCTGTAGTAGTTGTAAACATATGTACGTTCATACATTTGTGTACATCTTGAAAGTTACCTGTAACCTTGGAGTTGTAAAGCCTACAGTATACGTATATTGTTAGATGTAAGTGTAAATGTATCGAAGGCTTTTGAGTAACCTGATAATACTAAAGTAGAAATATCTTTCGGGTGATGTCGCATAGTTAATATTTTACTTGACGTTTCGCTGACCATGCTGTCAGCTTCTTCAGAAGATTTCTAAAGACTGATGTTGTCTTTTGCTCGTCGTTATATATCCCATTTCTGTTCCGCTTTGCTGTATGACGACTCCGTAGTGCTAACTTCCACGTGTTGCTGATCTTGTATCCGTATTCGCGATTGGTGTTGTTGGTGTTTTATTATTTCTATCGATTCGCGTATTATCCTCGGGTAGTAGTGGCTGGTCCTGGCTAATACTTTAACGTCGCTGTAGCTTATGCGGTGGTCTCCTTGTTGGTGCAGGTGTTCTGCTACTGCAGATTTTTCAATATGCCTAAGGCGTGCTTCTTTCTCGTGTTCTTTCACTCTGCACTGAATACTCCGATGTAGTTTTTTCCACATTGGCATTTCAGTTCGTATATGCCTTTTGCTCGTAGTTTCGGTAACATGTCCTTGTTAGGAAGGAGTCGCTACTCGATTTTGGTCGATTTTGGTCACCGCGTTGAATCGGGTGGTGATGTTTTTTCACCTAGGGTCTTTTTTAGCTTGTCGGTGACTCCGGCTATGTACGGAAGTTATGCGTGTCCTGCTGGTTGTTGTTGGTCTTCGTCTTTTTTCTGCTCTCGTGGCTTCCTTATATCTTTTGTACTGTAACCATTCTTCTGCAAGGCATATAAGCCTACACTCAATTAGTGATAATACTAAGGTAGTTACTAGTACTTGATCAGTGGCTGACTGAACATCATCCGTAACACATACGAGCGCAGCAGCGCGGCTAAATCTTTCCCGAAATCCAGACTGTATATCTGGTAAAATTTAATGTGTAGTTACATATTTCCTTCATTTGTTTCTGTATAACCCGCTCCAGAATTTTAGATATTACCGGAAGCAAACTTACTAGTCTAAGATCCTTAAACTCCTGCACCTGTTCCTTTTTCAGAATCGGTATAACAACCGCATTCAGGAAACACAGTATACAAATTGCATAATATCTATCCCGTTACTACAGACTGCCGACGACTTGAAATTGCTTATAGAATCCACAATCAGTTGAGTCTGCCAGAGAGAAGTTGAATCTCTCGTCGGATGGAAGAATATTAGAATCATTTTGTAGGATACTAATTCATTCACATTTTCAGAAGTTTCTGAGTATGAATATGTAATACCTTTAGCGCTCGGTATCTACAAAAACAGAAGCCGCCACCAGAAACAGTTAAACGAAGTACAGAATTAAAAAACTTCTCGGATCGGGGAAAGCAAAAATTCAAAGATATAATTTACAAAGTTCATTTAATATGATTTCAAGAACACACGACATTATTTTTGGACAACATTATCTGGATAAATGAAGCTAAATTTACAGGAAGTGGCCTGCTTAACCGGCATAATTGACATTATTGAAACACTTCAAATCCTCGCACATTTAGAACGCAAAATTTGGTAAATTAACATTCCATCAATGCTTGATTGTTTCCCAATGGTCGTACATCTCCACAGTTGGATGAATTTTTAAAAAACTGCATAAGCTACATTCCCATAGCCAGGTACTCCTTTGTTTTTGAAGAAACCTGTGTTGCGATACACATTTTCCTAAATTTCTTGAAAAGCATCAATTTTAGATGCGTAATGAATATGACATATTGCCCGGACGTTTTCGATTATTGAAAATATTTTAGTTCGATAGTACATGTAGGCTTTAATATACTGCCAAGGTTTCAGAATTTTTCAATATGTACTCTTTCACATGGCCGGCTAAGTTCTTCTTAAGCAATTACATTATCAATTTATTAAATGTAAAGAAAATTGACATATTTCACATTGTAAGTCGGATTGTCGAGGATTAGGATTAGGAGTCCCGCAGAGCTCTCTGTTAGGTCCTGTACTATTTCTACTATACTCTAACGACCTAAGCGCTGCTATTTATGATACCTTTTTAGTTACGTATGCAGCTGATAATATCTTTCTTATTTCTTATCTTCTTAATTTAACTAAAATCTTAGTAAATGGTTGTTAACGCTGACATTACCGTACACATTAATCCGCAGTAAATATGGAACAGAAACGCACCATGCAATCAACAACATAAAAAGGACAAAGAAACTGAGCGCCCTGAAAATTAAAAACATATTTTTATTTGCAACTGGATGTAGAGGTTTGAAGAAAATGGAATCATTTAAAAAGACGGAATAATAAAACATGTACCTACGTGAGATGCTTTGAAATATTATTTCAAAAATATTCAAAATTCATATAGTTTAACCGCTGATGAACCTGTAATCAACGTTCATAGTTCCGTAATTTCGAGGAAACATATGGAATCAGAAAGAGAAGAATAGTTTTAATGGGTCCCGGAAGTAGGAAATTAGATATCGTCGGATATAGTCGAATACCGCAGAGTATAATGGAGTAGGTAACCGTGAATCTGAAAACATTTATCGCACACATGAAAATCTGTTAGACAAGTTAAAGCGTTAAAGGAACTTAATCTTATAGACAGGGTAGACGATGCTACAGTGTTGGTATCGCCCTATAAAAATATAATTAAAAAGGATCATGTAAGCAACGCAACAGATCAGGTCTTTTTGCGGTATTTACGGTATCGAGTAAATCGAGTAAAAAAAAAAAGTTCAGGAAAAATGGTACAAGATAAAGCATTAGTGCTCGTGGATTGTCCAATAGTGTGCACTTGTGTTCAGTACATTATGTCAAGTTAATATGGACATATTAGTGATTCAACAGCCTTTAATAATTATTTCCATTTGCCATTGGCCACCGGACATTTCGGATCTTGCGAGAAGTTTATGTTCGATATACTCGACTGTCTGAATGATGTTTACAGACTTTAATTCAAAAGTTTGGACAAACTGGCTTAGTTACAGATAAACTAACATTAGCACGTCATCGAAGTTCTCGATCAAAGATCAATATTGCTGCTGTAAATCAGAGTATAAGAGATGATCTGAACCTCTCTATTCGTGTCGTTCCCAAGCACTTGGCCTGTTTCAGACGACTACATGGAGAATTTTGCATGCAGATCTCCACCTGAAAGCTTATATAGTTCGAATTACTCAAGGTCTCAAGCCAAATGATCGCCATTTGCGTAAAAATTTCACGAACTGGACTCTTGAGTAGTTGGGGGATGATTCACGTTTTGCAGAAATGATATTGTTTCCCGATGAAGCTATTTCTGGCTCAATGGGTTTGTAAACAAGCATAACTGTAAGATTTGGGCTGATGGAAATCCTCGAGAGATTCACGTAGCTCGTCTTTATTCTGACAGGAATATCTTTGGCTCGAACCGAGAATTGTTGACATAAACAACGATTTCATTCAACAAGATGGTGCGACGTGTGCAACAGTTTCCTAGATCCGTTATTTCGAAGTATACTAATCTTAATCGGCCAACAAGATCATGCGATCTCACGCCTTGGATTTCTTTGTATGGGGTTGTGTGAAATCTCTGGTTTACAAAAATAAGCCAAAAACAATTCCCGACCTTCAACGAAATATTCAACGCACTATTAGCACGCGATATGTGTGACAGAGTAGTAGCAAATTGGACCTCGAGAATGCATTCATTCAGGCGAAATCGATGAGAGAATTTAGACGATATTACTTTGAAAACATAACGGCATTAATTACGTGTAATGAAACTTTCGGCAAACGCTGTCACTAAATGTTGCTATACGTCATCGGTAAAGTTTGCCTAAGCCATCAGGCTAAAACCAATTGTCTCGGCGCACGTGTAATGGGACGATGGCAGAACTTCCCAAAAAAAATACCAAATCATTCTGAGCATTTAATCAAAGTGGTAACAAGTACGGGCCAATTTAAAAATCGTTCACCCAAACGTTTATTGAAAACAGTTGCTGATGCCTATAACCGAGGCAAATATGGCAATTATGGCTATTAAAAACTCCCTCTCCTGAAAATGGTGAAGAGCATAGCAGCTGGAAACTCATCCATTGTTTGCCCTGAAAACCAACGAGCAAATTATGCCGTAATAGGCGAATTACCTGGAAGTAGAGCATGGATGTTCTGTAGGTGAAGGGGATATAATTGCTGTTTGTGCGATAATTCTGTGATCGATGCCTACAAATTTTGTGTATTCCTAGGAAGATTTTCTTCAAAATGTCGAAGAGCCTCTTCGCCAAAATCAGGTGTACCTACTGACTACCTTCTACCAGTGCCGTGTTTATTAATTTTTAACGTATCTTCTCGAAATCATCAGTCAAAGGAAGCAAACGTTGGATCACTAGGAACAACTCTTCCTGAATATATTTCGGCATAAATTCCGTGCACCTACTAAACTGCACCCTGCAACCCAATTCCATGTTTGCCATTTTAATTCCAAGTAACACACTGTATATTGCAAATTATCGCTAATACTAGGTAAGACGAAGCAAGACCTTTCTCCACAAATGTTTTCAATTATTAGCAATTCTTCAAAATTTTCTTTCGCATACAGATTCCAGTGGATATTTAGTGCTCCACTCTATGTGCACTCTATGGCTTGACAGAGACTGCAGTAGAGGTAATAGAAAAGTATCCGACTAAAATCCGAAGATTCTTGAATTCTTAGCAGATCGCAACACCGATTTAATCCTCTAAGATTACTACAGTACAAGTTGTAATGGGACGTATACTGAAAGGAAACTATCCAATCCCTCTAAATGCATCTATTCTCAAACAACGAAATTATAATTCTGTTTACCAGGGATCGAAGGAATAAGCAGAAACGCGGAAGTAGAATCACGATATTTACTAACGCGACAAAAAAGACACTTTGGATTTACAATCGGAAGAAAAGGAACAGTCATGGAAACAACTACTTGCCCCAGATCATGCCTCATCTAAATAAAAAAGGAAATGATAAGCAGAAATAAGAAGTTTTTCAAGCTACTACCACAACAGATATCTGAACAATAGAAAAATACAGACCAAAAGGAACGTGAAATCTTTGTTTCACCATCCGTAGAAAACAAGTTGCTCGACATTTTCAAGACTTCGTCTTGGAAACGAAAGGGGAATATGTTATCAAAGCAACACTGTTACCACTGCTGGTGCAAATATTTGCAGGATTATTAGGAGGAGACGCTAAGAGTATACAATTACGAAACACAATCTGCATAATTAAAATTAAAAGAAGGACTCCTACTGCCGTATTACTTTTTTAAATAACTAGATGAGAGTCTTTTGGAAAGGTTTAACGAAGTGATGTAGCACGTATGTACGATTAGATTGCAAATTTTTATGCATGTCATCAGTCCGTACCGGTACAGTAGAAAGAACCAAATTAAATTAGTCCATAAGACGAAAGAGTAACAAATTTACAATTTACATCTACTTGCTTTTACATCATTTAGTACGTTTTAAAGGGATTAATCATCTTGCAATGCTACCACCTATATGGACGCTGAAACTAAATTCCAACGAAAACACTATTTGTAAAACTTCAAAGCATCCAATCATAAAAAGTTATTAACTTCGGTATTTGCATATAAATTGTATATTCGCGCATCAACGCAAATTTCCCACGGACAGACGGAAACTAATGCATTCAAAATGAACGCCCAAGGTTTCGACTCCAAGAGTGATGTATGTACACAAAAATTGTAGCCGCAACTAAAACTATTGTAAGCGTAAATTTTGTAAGGAAATCGACGCATCCTTGCAAAATGAATACCGAATCCTTCGACGTGTCGCTTTATGTGGATTGCCATCCACTTAATAATTTCATTGCTGCTATTATTACTGTTAAGGGTCTCCGTCGTAGTACTCGATAGTCAACGATCAATTTTTCTACCTTCTACACCAGCACTCCGTGTGTGTGTGTGACATAAAAATATTGGTAGTTAAGTAGTTATTTTTATTTTCATCTATATACATATGTATCAACACTTAAGGAAAAATTAGCTTAGAAATATAAAAATTGTAAAAATCATTTCTCCACTCTTTCCACGGCTTTAGTAAATATAATAAGAATACTATATCAGGGCAGCGTACTCTAGTCGATTCCTTACAAGGCTCCAGTACAAAGTTCGTAAGACGCTAAGTCACGAAAGCTTTGACATATTCTTATAAGAAGACCCAACTTTCCGGATGCCAACAAACAGAGGGTAGAAATATGTTCGGTAAAAGAAAGTTTAGTATCAAGCAGCAGTCCCAAATCCTTTATTTTCAGATCTTTGGTTACGACTTCAGATTCAATCGCGTAGTTGAATTGAACAGGACTACAGCACTTGGTGTAAGGAATCACTACACATTTGTTTGTGTTTAGACCAATCATTAATAATGAGCAAATTATCTTGTAATAGCGCATAATTATCTATGGTCTTAACGGCACTGTATATTTTAAGGTTATCTGCATAACCAAGTTTATACGAAGGTTGAAAAGCAGTGGGCTCAGATTGAAACCTTGAGTCATTCCTGAAGGTATACAGAACAATTCCACTAATTTATAATATCCATTATAAAGCATATATCCTCTTCTTTAGGACAGATATGAGACTAATTGAACAAAAGAATGGCACGTGCGAGTGTACTCCAGCTTAGCAAGTAATGTCTGGTGATCGAATCGAATGCTTTAGAAAAGTCGTTGTAAACCATATCGATTTGGTCTTCTTGATCAAGTTCCATAGGAAACTGTACTACTAACATTCTTACCTTTTATGGATGATATATTCGCTGGAGTGAGATATTTCATAATTTTAGTATTGGACTTATGCTATAAACGAATTGGACTAAATGAAATACCAGAAAATTGAAATACAATTTACTTGTAAATTAACCTGAATGTAGAGTATTTGTTACTATGATACGAGGGTGGTTCAAGAAGTCCTTAGAAAGTCTAAGAGATGGCGCTCGTAGTATCGAAAATACTTTGTTTCTAGTAAGGATCATTAGTCACCAGATAGCTTTCAGAGACGTATTTATGTAGAAAAATGGAAAAAAGTGAGTTTCGAGCGGTGATCAAACACCTATATTTAAAAGGCTTAACACCGAAAGAGATCAAAGCTGAATTGGATGTAGTTCATGGCACATTTGCTCCTCCGTTAGCAACTGTTTACAATTGGATAAATGAGTTTAAACGTGGCCAAAGAGCCACAGAAGATGAGCATCGTTCTTGACGTCCAGTGGAAGTGACTAACTTCGAAATGATTGACAAAATCCACGATATGGTTTTGAATGATCGACAAATCAAAATACGCGAAATAGTTGAGGCCACAGGCATATCGCTAGGTACAGTGTTTTTAGTTTTGCACGAAAAATTGGGCGTGAAAAAAATTTCGGCAGAACGGATGTCGCATTTGCTCTCAGTGCAGAATAAACACAATCATGTGGTCGACTCTGAGGCTGTTTTGACGCTTTTCCGTCGGGATCCTGACGAGTTTCTCCGTCGATACCTAACTATGGCGAAACGTGGATATACTACTATACTCCGGAGACAAAGAAACAGTCAAAACAGTGAGTTTTTGAAGGCTAACGGGCTCCGAAGAAGGCGAAGGCGATGTAATCGGCCGAAAGGCGATGGCCTCGGTTTTTTTGGAATCATCTACATCAATCACTTGGAGAAGGACAAATAATAACTGGAAAATATTGTGCGTCAATGGTTCTGGATCCTCTTTCATCAAGACAATGGTGCACACCTGCGCAGTTTCGATTGTCCTAATTATGGAACTAAAGTTCAAATTAGTGCAATATCCGTCGTATTCACCGAATTTGGCACCAGTAACTTCTTTTTATTTCCAAATTTGAGAAAATGGCTTGGCAGACGACGGTTCACGTCGAACGAGGAAGTTATCGTCCAAACAGATGCCTATTTTGAGAACCTTCCGAAATCATACTTTCATACTACTTGAGGGCTTATTAGGCATTAAATATAATCTTGTAAATTAGGTGTACTGTATTTTTCCATCAAATAGCGAGTAATAGTGACTACAGTGTAGATTTTATAAACAGTCAACAGACAAATGCAAAGCGAACAACTTAATACTTCTACAAATTAACCAAAGAAAATTGACTTATCAAGGACATATACGTTATAAACAACATCCTCCATCAATACAACATAAACCAATAAATCTTTCCGATAGAAGTGGTGTGTATGAGCTAGGATATCCGGAGTGTGTGACCCAAATTATATAAAAGAAACTTATAGGAATATTAAGAGTCACAGAACATATAAAAGATAAAGTACTATTAAACCTAGGTAAACATTTGCATCAATTTGGACATCATGTTGTTGGATAAAAATGGCGTAAAAGTATTGCATGAGCAATCAAAATCAAAGTCTTACCTACTTGTTTTCTTAGAAACCCATGAAGTTTTCAAATTAATATAACAAATCGATATAAATTGTCTCAATGACTAAACTAATTTAAAATTTAAATCAATATTTGAATAGTTACGTTACTTATGCTACGTAATACATTTTTTTACTTATGCAGCCGTTTTTCACTTGAGTATTTCTGTAGAACATTTAATATTTGCAAATAGCCGTTCTAAACAACTTTTCTTTTCCTTCCTCGTTACTGTCGGATCTATCCATTGTTAGTATAAACATCCCTGATGGGTTACGAAGAAACGCCCCCGATGAAATGGTGTACGATGAACTGGTCCCGATAAATCGGTTAGGATGAAACGTCGTAGCCCTATGGAACTATCCATCTAGCATACACATTCATTGACTTGAAAGAAGTTCACATTTCAGTAGGTATTCTAGTTCATATGCGTTCGGATAAGTGGGGTCTAGTACTAGATCCAGTGAGAATGTGTACTCGGAGACAGTCCTGGTCTCAGAAGAGGCTACAGTGGTTCCAGTTGTAACAAGAAAGTATTGGTTGTCTCGTTGCTAATATGTTGGTAAGCATTTGCTTCTACTTAACGGGCTACTGCAAACGTGCTCAGAGTGTAGAGCTCTAAAGTTACACAATTGCGATATTAACAGTTTATTAAGAGAGAGACGTTAGGGAAGTATTGCAGTAACACATTTGCAGATTGATTAATTTGCAAGACTCCCTACGGTCAACTGATTTGCCAAAAAGACATATCTAACACAATAAGGGGATAATTACGCTTGCGGGGTAATATGGCAATCTGGATTGAGTAATAGGACTCTGGATTTCTTTACGTAAATAAATAATATGTTCGGAACGCAGACAGTGTAGACAGGTATGTAATGAAAAACGATAAAAGATTATCTGCTGGGTAGGCAAAAGCTTTAAGATGTTTTTGCTATTACTTGAAAAACGGCAGTGTGTACAGATTTACCGTTTACATATCCGTGGTGGTCTGGACTAATTCTATATCATAACTAACTTGATTGAGCCAAAGTATCACAGATTCTACTAACTAGTAAAATACCAATCTGTGTAACAATTGTAATAGCTGTAGTATATTTCGAAGTTAATTTTAGTTAGAGGATAAAATGTCACAAGCTACGCAAAGAATTGAAAGAGCTCTCATAACTTAACTTCATTTTCAGGTGAGTATCCAAAATCATTACGTCAAAAGGCGATAGGCAGAAGGTAAGTATTTACGCAAGTAATTAATTTCCCTTCACGCACGAATACCGCGTATCCTACAAAGCAATGAGAATATCACGTTGAAAATTTGGATATCACGAACAATCATCTGTTTTCTCAAAGTATTTAGAATTTGAGGTAATGTGCTAACTCGAAAACATGTGTCAAGGAGAATTACAGTCAACCCCCCTAGAATGCGATTTTCATATGACTCGGAGGGAAAATTGCTACACGCTACTCTTATAGCACGGTTTCCATGCAACATTCCAACAATATAATTGGCTTAAAGCATAACTTTTTCTGTATATATAAAATATTATTTTAAATTTCTTTAACCTTATCTCCTAACACCTTCTCCAATACACAAATATATTAAGTAAGTTCGTGCGCAGCTACTGATGAGGCAGCTAGGACACTTTTCATTACAGTAATTCCATCAATGTAATGATGAATGTATAAATGCATAAACTACAACTACTTCGTTGAACATCTGTGCTTTCTTGCACAATTTGTATATTCATTGAAATGACTGAATTACAAAATTTTTTAGGCTCGTCATTAATAATAACTGCGTGCGCGTGAGCATACCCAACATCATGATTTCCCGAAACCAGCTGTGTAGAGCTATAAATGCATGGACAGGTCAATTGTCATCTTGATATATAACATTTCTATCAGGAAATGCAGGTTTAGTAGATCGCAGGAAACCGTTTTATAAGATTGTATCCAATACTAAACGCTCTCCAAAAAAATACGTCGCTACCGTAGACGGGAAGAATTGGGCTTTCCTACGATAACGATTCTGAGCGCGATTGGGTCGTCTCGTATTGTTCAAATTGGTTATTGCTTGCACTATTTTTCTTTCACCTGTTTTGCAGCAAGACCGAAATTGACTGAAGGACTAACTATTAAATCTGCTCTCATATTTCCGGCGGACTACTGGCCTTGCATAAAAATCCACACCCAAACATTTACAAAGAATTTTCATCTATTACAATATTTTTGGATGTAAGTTTCTTAGAACCTTGAACTTATTGTTAGCGATCTGTATATTCGAATTCTTCCATTGTCTATCTTCTCCTTAGAAAAAATTGCTTTCTGCCAAAATATTAAGTCGGAGAGGAAATCCCAATCCTGCATATTTTTTATTGCAGTTCCTTGTAGTGCGAACATACCCCGGGAAACTAATTCTATGAACTGCACTTATCTCTGTGTCAAGTGGATGGTTTTGTAAGAGCCCTAAGAGATTTCTATATTGATCAGGAGTGGATATTTTCTTTCAACCGATTTCCCTCTGCTTTTGAAGAATTTCTTGTATCTCCCATAACTCTTTAAATGGTGCTTCTATTAACCATAAATCCTACAGCTAATCTTTTGCCCGAGCGTCCTTCTTCTATTAGCGTAATTATTTGTTTTTTTTTTTTATACAATGCTTAATTGCAGCATGTCTACTTTTATATTGCATCTCAAACAAGGTTAGCTTTTTAAAAAATCCACATCTACATAGAGAAAAACCCAAATGTACGAGTTCGTTGATGCCACAACCCTACATAATACATAAGCATGTCTAACGTGAATAAACCATAAGAATTCTAAAACAACTCTTCATTAATTTTAATCATTTACAGTATTTACGCTTTTATAGGTTAGTACAGTTTTAAATTAAACAGCAATTCATTACGCCACTTGGGGAAAACATAAATCAAACATAATGCTGTTTACTTTGTGCAATATTAATCTAACAGCTGAGTTTCGATAACACACACTTAAATATTAGCGTTGCATCCGCTGATTGCAACGCCGCTGCCGCGCAACCTCAACAGGTTTATGCAAATAGAGTCATAGTTCAAGGACTTTTCGCGTTCTCCAGGGATTGCCGATATAAGAACGTGCTTCGATATTTACTCACGTTTTCAGGAAATTAACGGCACTGCTCGTATCTGTGAGGGTCGAATTTCAGCAAGTTAATTTAATAAGGTCGAATCGCGTTGTTGGATAAATGTAGAGCGTCCAATAGAGTACGAAAGAGATTAAGTTGCTGTCGCTTACTGAGGGTAATCAATAAGGATGTCGTTAAATTGAACTGCGTTTATATTTCTAAAAGGTCACTTCACTTGAGTGTCTCCATTTTAATGACGTAAAAATACACCGAATAAAAATATAAAAACAAATGGATGTTTGCTGGACATCTACTGTAAAAAAATATATTCATAAATATACACCAACAATAAAGAAGACAAAGTTTGGCGATTTTTGCAGCAATATTGTAGAAACGACTTCATATTGAAAATTTACATAATTGTAGAAAATTGGACCATCGTTCAATTAAAATATTGAAGTAATTTTATTGTAGTAAAATATGTTTCGAATCCATTGCAAGTTCACAAAAGGTAGTCTAGTTGCTAACACTTACCCAAGAAAATATACTGTTTTGATAATTAAGTAAATTTGTTACGACTTCCGTAGTTATCGATAACACTGTACTCACCAGGTTGAAACCGCGTCGTTGTCGTAGCTTCTGCCGATGTTTCGTCCTTACTTTTATGGAACACCTTCAGGGCTGTTACTGTACACTGACTGGGGACTATTTAGATACTTTCTCCTTCAGAATTGTAATCAGCACGTCTTTCGTAAGGGTTCGCCGTTGTAGAATCTTACTAAGGTCTTTGATAGTATTGAACATAATTTTCTTGAAATGAAGCTTGGGCAAATTGCACTCGAAGCAAGTGTAAATGCTGGTTAATTTCGTACCTTTCCAATCGAGAACCAGTAGTAACCAAATCTATCCTGAGAAGATCATCGTTGAACGTGATGAGTCCCAAGTGTCAATTTTGGGCCTGCTCACATTTTCCCTTTATTTAAATTACTTCAACTGCATTTTAGAAAGTACAAAATCAGTACTATACGCCGACGATATCGGTATTATTAGTAGTGAAAACGATTTCAGCAAACTATCTCAGAGTTGCTCCCATCAAGCGGATTTATTAGATTGGTTTTCGGAGAACGATGTTGTTATCAATCCTATTAAGACGAGGACCGTATGCTGTTCCATTTACCTGCCGAAATTAAAAAAATACGTCTATTAGAACATTCAGGAAAAAATTTAAAGAACTTCTGATTAAAAAGACCCACTATTCAGTTAATGAGTTACTTAACCACACTTTTTGCTAATTTCTTTCTTTTTGACGTATCCTATATTTCTTTGTCTTCGGGGTAAATAAATTTACCATTACTTTATTACTACCTAAGATTTTGTTAAGGTTCAATGGAGTGGAAAAGTCATGGATCAATGAGCTGTGGCGATTGCTACGGAAATTAGAATCAATTATGAGGAGAGAAGGGTTGATGTGGCGGTTAATGGTAGCTTGATCGCCACATTGATCCTTCTCAACAATTTAAGTCGCGAAAATGGCTACCCCTTTCATCAAGCCTGGAAATTCCAAGTGACTAAACCTCTTAGCAACCACCAGAATTTATTGATCCGTAACTTTTCTACTCCATTGACCCGTATAGACTCCTTCGAAACCACTAGTCCTCAATCAATGTGCAGTAATAGCCCTGGAGATGTTCCATAAGATGAAATGTCGACAGAAGCTACGATCGATAGAATACACAAATCCCTCTACCTATCTGCATTCATAGACTGATTTCTCAAAGCCACCAGCTCGATACCACCGTTTAAAGATATGCCACCCTCCAAAGAGCATACGTGGAGCCATGAGCCATGCCATCAAAATACCTTTCTTCGCGCCTCCATTGTATCAAAACTCTGCCGTCAGAATGATATAGAGTGAATCTGGAGTCGTTAGACAAAAAGGATCTTTTACAATCGCGAACCTCCCACGGTAAGTGTTCTGCAGCCCACTGCCTCCTACTGATTTTGTGCGGGCATATGACCCTTCTTTTAACCCTCAAACCACTAGTAATAAAACTATATGCAATAAACTAATAGTGTAGATGGTGGCACACAACCTCAAAAGAAAACAAGCGTCCGCTCAATGTCGCGAACATAACTTTTCTAAAATAACGCGTTGTTCAAAGGCGAATAGGGTAACCAATTACTCCAGTATCTATTCTAGGGTTGATATTTGTTTCCGGAGCAAACCTCATTAGAGCTTCTATTTATTAGTTTCATCTACAATACAAACCAATTGCTTATTTCTCAAAACTTGATCTTTTACAAAAAAAAGATGTTTGTTGAAGAACTAAGAAAATAAATACATAAACAATAGATTCCAACGTTTTCGATAATATTATTCCTTTCTCGAATATTTTGGTTCACGGTTTTAACAGATTACATATAAATGATCCCTGGTACATATCTTTACCTGTTCTACCTTGAAAACGTAAAGTTTTGTTATTGTAATGTCCTGTGAGTATACATAACAACACAAGGACAAGCGTATCATAACATATTTTACATAACGGATATATAAACAATGTCTACAAAGTATAAACAGAATACATACTTTGTTTATACTATAAACAAGTACATTAGCATAAAAGAATTTTACGGAATTGGTAATTCCACCATGTATTTGCTGCTTTGGTTCAACCGTCCGCAATAACGAACCCGAATTTTATCGGGTGTGCGTGCATGTACACGTACTGTGTATGTGTGTTATTATTAGTAAAAGCGTTTTATATGGAAATGGTGCTGATATAAAGCAATATTGCATGTTAATCGGCATAATAATAAATAATTAATTCTGTAAAAAATTATCCTCCAAGAAATGTGTGTGGAAATAAATCAACCTTGGCGCAACTTGGTAAAATCCTTGAAATCCACGCCCACGATGAGACCTTATAGTAAGAGAAAAACCGCTTTGAAAAATTTCCGTTTATAAACGCGCAATCCTTCAACCCAGCGCAGTTGATTCTCCCTGTATAGTATGACGACGTACCTCAATTGATTTAAATTACAATCTGTAAAGGCCCAGTAGCCCTCCGATCTTTACGGTGTGTGTATATGATGGCGAAAAACTAAAGTAGACTAGCTCGCGATCCATTTAATTTGCCGATTTGAATTCTAACGGTTTTTACCATTCCCTGTGAGGGTAAGCAATTCTAGCCTTGTTTAAATATCTCCGATCAATCACGTTATGAAGTTTACCATGAAATTAACAACAGTTGAATCAGCCTCGAATACAACATTGAATCTACTTGGTGAATTCGGAAACCGGTTCTCAAAAATCACAGAATGTCATTGAGCGATTGATAATTGAAATTTCAATCGAAAACAGTGTTTATTTTTTTCAATTACAGTTAAGAACGTCCAGCGATAAGAGGGCTTGCGTTTGAGTGAGCAGGGTTAGGTCTGTGCGTCGGAATCTTCTTACTGTATCCATACACTCCCGACTCACCATTCACAATTAACTGCGCTTTCGGTAATAACAAGTCTGAGAAACATTACACGCACAATTTACAAATTAGAAGGCTCCTGAGGTTATAACAAGCTTTAAAAGCTTATACACCCCGCCGGGCCGTCACCACATTAAAAAATGATATGTAAGGCAATGTCACATACAATTACATCCATAAACACATCTAGGCATACCTTTGGTAAGATAATCAATTGCAGGCGTATTCATGTCATATGGAGGACACGATAAATTATGGATCATTTGGTCCATGGTGTTCAGTAGGCAATAGGTATGGAAATCTTGGGGCCCCTGGAAGTTATTGCATGGAAGAAAAACTCTCCATGTTCTTTTCGGAGGGTGTTTAGTTTTAAGTGATAATGCATTATTTTGAAAGTGTAATAATTCTATGGCCATTTTAACGTACACTATGTTAATCGACTAGCTTCGAACGTGAATAATGTTACCTGCGATATTCGGAATTGCTAGATGTGTTCCTGTTCGGGTTTGCTTATGACCCATAGTAGCAGGAATTATGATTCTATAAGGAAAAAATTAGCGCATATCAGGTATCGAAAAAATAAAGTGCATGTATGCTGTTTTACTCTAGATACATTGTCTATGACAAATCGCTCATCGTTATCGCAAAAATGTCATTCACTTACTTCTCAGTCGCCTTTAAATTTGGTCCATATGTTACGTAGAATCAAATGCATTAAGTCAATCGTGTTAGAAGTGTTGGGACAACGAAACTTAAAAATATTAATATTGCTGTGCTTTTTAAAAAGACAAAGCTAAGTATTAGTATAAGCATAGTTTAATTTCTATCAGATAATCTCTCAGAAATCGTTTAATAAGACTGATCACAATCAGTTTAGAGTCTTTTGTTTCATGTAGTAAAAATATAGGTTAAAGATAAATTATAAAATCATTGATCAACGAAAGCTGTGACGAAGTTTGAAGGGAAAATAAAAGCAATTCACAATATACTACAAAAAAAATGGAAATCGGCTAAATAACGTGCCACGTTAACATCACCGGAGCATGTATTTGAACCACAATTACATCTGTTGTCGACTACTCCAAGAAGAAATTTTCACTATGTAGTACTAGAACAAAACGACGAAAGGTATAAACTATAAAACAAAGAGCATCGTCTTAAAAAATTGTTTAAAAATTGTTCGCCGCTGTGTGAAGAAGACAAACGGGTATTTGCTGATTTGGCGAAGCAAGCTACTGAATACTTTTTCCAACGATTGCTAAAAGTTCGCTAAATTAACAAAGAGGACACCCACGTTATTTGCTAAACGATAGTGATGACAAGAGCGAAAAATATATCCAAGATAACGAAGACGAGCTGTCCTTTTATTTACTCCGATTGCAACAATCTATTGAACAATTTCTGTTGATTGTTATTTATAATTATTTTAAAGGTGCCAACGATATTTTGGCTGCCAAAGATCAAAGGGCACTACCTTGTAGCTCAGCCTCATACCAAGAAGCAAGGGATTTGTATTTAAAACAGAAACATTAATACGAATTTTAACCTTGTTCATTACATAGTGCTACAAATTATAACATTTGCATATTTTTGTCTTGTTAAGCTGTAATACAAGCCTTGCTTTGGCTTAAATATGCAGTCTTACAATTGTTTGAATTGGTTTTATCTGTTTAAGCTCGTATTATGTTAAAGTGATACATTCTTGCGAATAGTTTGACAAGTCTGTCGGTCACAATTTATTACTTTTCCAGAAACCAAGTTTCAAATTAAAGTGGACTTAATTAGTAGGTGCAAGTGACTAAGAAGAAGCAAAGCAAATTGAATTTCCCGCTGTAGTGTCATGATTAGGTTTCCGCTCTACGAGATGGTGTAGTTTAGTGACTTTACTACTTTACTACTTTACTAGGGACATTGCGTTCTATCAGGCCAGGTTGTCTATGGCGGTATTTACGCTTAGCTATAAGGGCGAAAGGACTAGGTTCAACCCAATACCAATTCAAACGAAGGGCCACGAGCACTGCTTCACTCACAAAGTTTGCAACTATTTGCTAAAAAAAAATCGTGAATCTTATTAGGCAGATTATTTAAAATATGCACTGTTTAAATATCTGATAAGAGTGTTTGTTCATTATCATACTACACTATCTTAATGGGTTTGTTATAAACAGGGAAAACGTAATCATCACTTCTGTTTGAATAGAAAGTTGCTTGTTCAATGAATTATATATAAAACTTTACAATTAGGGCACAGTTTACGAATCCTACATAAAACCTACATCGCTTCTACTTTCAATTCATGAATTATTAATTTCATACTGGGAAATGAACTTGCTTATAAGGTGCATGATTAGCTACATTAACGTTAGAATATTACCGTTATGTACTCATTAAATATAAACTCATTGATTTTGTAGTACATTTGTATAAATTTTGTAATGCTCTTAGGAATCCCACAATCAATATTACTGATTATTTTATGAATAACTTTTACGTCGTGTACTATTGTGACTGCGATGTATATGAACCGTACCTTTTTGCTTACTTTTTTTTATTTAGGAACGTAACACGTGTCCGCAATACATTTTAGTATAATGAAAGCGTTGCATGTCCTCGAAAATTTACAATAATTACTTCTTTTTAGCTATTAGCGGATCGATACACTTCTACTGGTGGTGAATGAGATATGCATCGAAGGTAAATATACCGCAATTGTTATAACAACTTAAAAGAAATTAAATAATAATTTCGATAATAACATGAAATTATATAAGGCTATTCGAAACTTTTTAGAAATTGCTTGTACGTTGATATGGCGACAATTACAGTAGTGGTATTCCCGCAAGTGTTTTTAGAAATTATTTTACTAATTCGGAAAAGTCTTTTTCAGGTTTTCGCTTTCCTCCCTGAAGTGGTGTTTGCCTTTCAAAGCAATCGTTTACGGCTTTTATGTCCTTGTATATTTCTACATAAGCTAAATTTTTTTACTAGACAACAAGAACGAAATAGATAGATGCCTTTTATTCAATTTACGAAGAAATGGCGAAAGTGAGAAAATTTGTTTTCAAAAAGGACATGAATGCGTTACAAGTTCGTCTTCTCAACTTTATTCTGCTGGTGTTGGATGGTATAGTTTTGGAGTCACGTACACATCCTTAAAAAAACACCCTTATTGAAAATCGAGAGCGCAAACTAGAAAGAAAACCTAATTAAACATATTCGCTGCAAACTGTTGGTGTTAGTGCTAGCAGCATGAATACATGACACAGGTAGGTTTGCATTTATATTGCAAAATAAAATAAAGTAAGTTTTCTGATAAAAAAAGGAGGTTTTAGAAAAAGGACTATTCCACCGTTAGGAGTGAATGTGTTAATATTAGCATATTTACAAGAGCAGACACAATATCTTAGCTGTAGAAATGGAACCACAGAAATAAACAATTTAACACTCATTGTCAAACCTATACGTAATTGTATTGACAAGTAACATGATTTAGATCTTAGCGTGGTTTAACGTATGGTGACAGGTTTATGAAGTTCGTTATAACCTCAGGAGCTTTTAGTCTGTAAATGGCGTGTGTCAAGTATTTGACGGCTTTGTTACTACGAGGGTGGTTCAAGAAGTATTTAGAAAATCTCAGAGATGGCGCTCGCAGTATCGAAAATGGTGTGTTGCTAGTAAGGTCACTAGGCAGCAGTCATCACACGGTTTCATTTTTATTGTCGATTTAAGCGAAGAATTTTTGTTTATCTAGAGAGAAATGGAAAAAAGTGGGTTTCGAGCGGTGATTAAACAGTTATATTTGAAAGACTTAACGCCGAGAGAAATCAAAGCCGAGATGAAGCTCATGGCACATCTGCTCCTGTGTTGGGTAAATGAGTGACCGTACATCCACAGACAATGAACATCGTTCTGGATGTCCAGTGGATGTGACTAGTCCCGAAAATCCACTATATGATTTTGAATTATTGACGAATTAAAGTGCGCGAAATAGTTGATGCCACAGACATATCGCAGGCTACAGTATTTTCAATTTTGCGCGAAAAATTAGGAGAAAAAAATCTCGGCAAGATGAGTGCCGCGTTTGCTTCCAGTGGAGAATAAATAAAATCGTGTGGTCGAATCTGAGGCTGTTTTGAGGCTTTTCCGTCGCAATCCTGACGATACATGGATACACTACTACATTGCGGAGGCAACAGTCAACAATCAGTGATTTGGCGAGCGGACTCCGAAGAAGGCGAAGACGGTGAAATCGGCTGGCAAGGGGATGGCATCGGTTTTTTTGGATGCACCCGGAAACATCGCCGATTACTTGGAAAAAGGACAAATAATAACTGGAAGGTATTATGGGTCGTTATCGAGAGAGTATAGGTTGATACATGTGAAAGCCATTAGAACTGTCAATCAGGTTACTTACGAACCTTCAGATAAAAGGACATTTGTGGAATATACGGCGAATGAAATATAGGCGTGTTATGCTCCGTCCGACTAGTAAAATATGGCTACTTCATTATTCTGAATAAATACAAACTGTCATAAATGGGAGAAAAACGATTTTTAGCGCATATATCCACATAGGGGCAGCCAGAATTTGCAATAAAATCGCCTAGAGCAAATTATTCCATTGGCATCGGTCGGATTCAATAGATTCATGATGAATAACTGCAAGTTATAAATTATGTCCTTGTGTCCGCATTAATATGATATTGGTTACAGCTAACTTATCGAAGATGTTATGGAATTTGTTGTGAGTTCCTGCATTTTAATCATTTTTAGACTTTGGTGCACACTCTATGTACATTTTTATAACAACTATATGTTACTATTTTTAACCATATCTGAAATGTCAGCATTTTTTGAAAATTTCTGACAGGTGGGCGAATGCATGTGAACTATGAAAGTATTTAACTTGGAAAATTGAAATTTTGCTGAACTGTTGACCGTATATGGTAGGATTAGAAACCGAATGAATCTTTGAGAAACATACAGCGTGCCTGACAATTACACTTTCAAATGTAAGAAATGGAAAGTTGAATTGCCACTTTTTCTAGAAGTTTTGTCGAGGATCTCAAAATGTGTTGATGTCATCGTAATGATGACTTAGAGATAGTACATGAAGAGTAAATCTTGCTTCCCTGAGCAAATTAAAATTTTTTACCGGCAATTATCCTACTACAGAAATCCTAAAATAGCAAAAAATCCCGTTTTAAAACCGTTTCTTGGCAAGCTTCACTATTCCTTTAATATACATTAAATGTCGATAAAGTAGCTGAAATGTCGACCACTTTTTCATATATCTACGTCTCGTTTCAAGCTCTCTTCTGTCTTAGGGAGTTGTCAGAAGATGTGAAATAGGGTGCTGAGATTCGATGAAATTCGGTTCTTTTAACTTCGTTGTAAAATTTATCGATTTGAAAGAGGGAACCAGCTTACATGCTTACCTTCACATAAGGAAACTTTGATGCATCACTGCTTTTACTCGGCGCACGAATTTATCCAACCATAAAAGCTTACAAATTATTGGCAAAGTTATATTCTCTTATCTTCTTTTGAAATATAATTATAATGTGATAATTTGAAATATATACAGCGTATGGAAAACTTATCTTAAATGAATAATTGTGCAGAAACCACACTTGTTGATACGTAGAGATTCTTTTTGGGTGGAATATTCGCCATTTTCTCTGTTTTTTTTTTTCTTAAGTAAGTAGTCTTCATAAACAAGTCGTAATCGAAGGTATCGTTTATCGTTCGGGTAGTAGAAAGGTTTATGGAAAATAAGAGAAAGAAGTCAAGTTACCTTCTAATGGGTAAGTAGTGATGACGTCATGAGTTGACGTTATAATAAAAATATTGAATTGATGCTCTTTATGTTGAGGTCCGATTGATATTCTTGTTTGTCTATTATACACTTGAGTCCACATGTCCAAAGCACTTTACTTAACTGAGAAAATATATAGAAAGCTAGAAGCTTCTTGCAAGCCAGTATGAAACACATCGACCTGAGCCTCCTACTAATGTTTTCGTAGACCTACCGTAATTATACGTCTTGTAATCTGAAAATCAAGTGAAATGTAAGGCTTTATACTCCGGTATATACAACATATATTAAAATTGCAACATCACATTTTGAGAGGCTGCAATCCATTTATCATTGATCGCTACTCTTCATTCAATCAAATTCCAAGCATATGCGAAACGAAAACGTCCGACATCAGGACAGCTATACAGGATAGTTTCACCACTATTTCCTACAAGGAAATTATGTGATTGGCATGAAGGGTAAGGTAATTATGGATTGATTGTTCAAAAGAATGAATCCAATTCGATTAGCACTTTACACTTTACAATTACTCAAATTATTAAGACTTAGCAAAACAAATGAGTCAGCCCTTCAAGAAACGCAATTTTTGAGCATCGGCGTCGGGTACTTACCAAATAAAATGTAATCTGTTACTAACCAAAGAAACTTAATCGTACTGTCTACATAACCGCAATTGCCGACACTAACATAAATTCCAAAATCCAAATATCTTCCTTCGTTAATTCCCTACATTGCAACATTAAAATTGATCTCCTACGCTACATATAAGCATTATGAGGTGAATATTATTATAAGTCATTATAAAAACAGTGAAAGAAAAAGAATGTAAAATCTGTGATGATGCGTTCGAATTAATTCTCCAAACGTTTATTCCTTTTTGACGGTGGAAAACGTGGTTTTTGAAAACAGCTTCCTTTGTTTGACATTCAGGAGCAAAAAGAAACCGTTTGGCGGTAAATTAGGAGAACACAGGCAAATACATTAATTCGATATTTTACTACTTCAAATGTTTTACGTTCTGCGCGAGAGTAGGTATTGTTTTGATCAAGGATGATGCGTTATTAGGAATCGTTTTTTCTGATTTTCAACGGCGATTTGTGGCAAAGAAACTGTCGTTACTAACTGTTCTTCGATGCTTCAGGGGAATGCTTACGGCATATCCGGTGCAACGCAAGAAACAACAATTATTTTCTTAGAAATGCTTCGCGAATGAACAACTTATGTTAGATTCGCTCTATTTGGGAACACCCCAACACTTTAGTATTACTTAGTTTGCGGATCGTCCGAATATATCCAAGTTTTGTCAGCTTTTTTTGAGCATTTCGTCACATCAACAATTAATACGCGCGCTTGGGTCAAATTACGCGGAATCCATCGAAAATAGATCTTTTCCATGTTTTTTCGAAGAACAACAGATCGACCTTCACAAAATTCATCACTGACGGAAGCACGGCCAAGATGAAATGAAACTTCAATTTTTTCACAAAATTGATTTTTCTTAACGCTCACTGTAAACAAATTGCTTCGATAATAAGAAATGCAAATTTTACGAAAATAGCAATGCCAAATTTTAATAGCGCTATCTAATGGTCGTTTGTAAAAACTTAAGATGAAGATTTTCTCAAATTTTTATTAGTGTTTTCTAACACATCATTTGCTCGTGTTTTAATTATTAAACTTCTGAAAAACTATTAAGTTGATACTTCCAATTTCACGAGAAATCCATGAAAAAAGAAAAATAAAACATTACATTACCTATTTATATAAACTTCATTTTGTCCCCTCGCCAATTAATCTAACTACGACTGATTTCGAAAATATCGTAAAAATAAACTAAAACTTCGAATTCATACAGAGTAGAGAACTTGGTAGCGTGACGCGAGTTCCTTCGATGGGACATATAGGTTAGCTAATTAACTGCGCGGAAACCAATCTACGAACGCTATTATCGGTGATTTGTACTAAATGGTTTTAATTTAACAAGCGCTAAGAAAACGTCGCAGATGATCTGGTAATTCGTTCTCAAACTTAGTAAACTTTCAAATACAGCGGAATTGTGGGATGATCTTCAACGTGTTCTCAAGTAACACCATCTCTGGAGTAGGATCTACGTCTTCTTCACCCAGTAGCGTGGATTGATACATGGATGCTAGGAAGCTTCGAAGGTGCATAATATGTTACCGACCGTATTCAAAGTATGAAATTGGAGGTCGGCTAACTAGCATAAGATTTCATATGCACGGCAGTATTACTATATTGTCTCATCGAGCTCTGTTAACACGAGCTCTTTTTGCCTAGGGGAGGTTCATTAGATGTATTGTAATATGGACACAAAATAATTCTTGTAACTGGTTTATTTCTTTTCTAAAGAGGATTATCGTACTATATTATTCGTTTTGTGATTGAATCCCGCATTAATATATTACAGACATCCTGTATAATATGTCAATTAGAGAGTTACCAGAATTATTGAAAGCAACAAAAGGTTTACAAATAAGGTCTAATGAGAGTGAATGTTGATAAATAGTTTAAGTAGTATATTTGCAGTTCCAGAAATAAATTAAGTTAAATGTTCATGATCATCACCAATAGAAGTATCAAAGCAAAAAATTACACATTTCAAGCTTAAATAAATTAAATGTAAAGGAAAACATACACAAAAGAAGAGGAAAGCCTTATGTTAAAAGATCAGGTACAGAGTTCTATCAAATCACCACTAAATTTGCCTCTCAAGGAAGATGCATCAAAATTATTCCGTGCCATACCAGAATTATTGACATAAAAATTTAAAACAAGAAACAGTTAATCTTCCAGAATTTTTTCAAGAAAAAACCGTTATTCCCAATCAACCGTTCCCTAGCAACCTGAAATAAGTTGGTCCATTTTTCCCTACACATTACCACGTATGTAATAATAAAATTCTTTTGTTTTATTTGTTAAGAGTATTAATAATTCTAATAATAAAAAAATGTTTAATCTACCTTAATATTAAGGTTAGGATCATTTCAATAAATAATCGGTTTAAGTTTGACGCGTCTAAGTTGGAAAACTTATTAGTAAAGTTCTTCACTTTCCATGCACTTCATGAAATAGCAAAGACTAGACAGACTTATATTTATTCGTCTTATGAGAATAGGTTCGTGTTGCTTACTGATTTCGCCGAAAGTCGACAAAACACTAGTCTGTGTAGTATACGCTAATTTTGTGCAGCAACGGAAAAACATGAATTTTAGTTATTAGCAAGCCTGCAGAAACGAATATACTAGCCTCTGCAGATTTCGTGAAGCGCAACTCCTGTTTGCAGGCTTACTTATTAGTCACTAACCATAAATAGCACTAGACACCTTGTTAAACAATTAACGTTTTTTTTATTTATCTAGAATAATAAATTGAATATTGTTCCATTTATTGAATTATGCGCGTTTGTTGTAGTTTGTTGTAGAAAATAGAAGTTGTTATATTTTAATAGCAAAAAACCGGTAGGTTCAAATCCGAAATTGTAACATCGTGGACCTACAAAAGGTAACAACCCCGCTTGTATAAAAAAGGAAAGCTTTACATCTTTTTTTTTTGAGGAACCATATTTTATTATCATTTAACAAAGACATGCCGTGATAATATATACTAATAATACAAATCATAAACATATATGTATATATATTATTATTATTATAAACAGTCATTGATGAGCTCGTTGAATATATAATCGGTCATTGTGGACCCCAAAATGAGGCGTATCTCGGCCTTAAATGGCTAGAAATAATTAGTGGACCCTAAAGCTACAAATTTCGCGGGGGGCTCCATAGCGTACTATTCCTATAATTAAATAGACAAAATAGTTCCGGGAACGACCCTGTAGGGGGCGCCCCGATCAAATTTTATATACGAATAGATCAACATGACGTTATTGAGCCCGAAATTTGGCAACAATTGCGTTGGGCTTTATAATATATAAATGTATATTCGTAGCGGATTTATATATTTCGATGAACTTTCTAACCTAGGAGTACTATTAACCTAAATGTTATCGTTTTTTATATTTTACTATCCGTATTAATCTAACTAATTCGTTCGTTTACCTCGTGTAATAAAACATACTACAATATAGTTTTCTGGCAAATTCAGCAGGGACCTTTGCTGAGGACGAGAAAGATTGTTTAAGTAGTATTATGTTTCAGCACTACACCAGTTAATTGATAGATAGGTTTTTAGATAATATGTATTTTGGTGTGTTCTGTTCAAGTTTTCCTTAGTATTATTTTTTACGCTTGCGAAATTTCATTCTTCTTCAACAAGGTCTATAAGATTTGAATAATTCTTATGTTGTTTTAATGTAGATAACCTACACATCAACGTATTGTTTTTCCATAAGACACATCCCTCTATATCGAATATAAGTGAGAACGACAGTAAAACGAAAAGAATTACATGCTTATATTGCTCGGTTTGCGTATTCAAAAATTACACACACAACCATCGAAACGATTGCCACGGTGACGTCTTGCATACATAGACAACCTAATTTGATAGAACGCAATGTCCCTAGTAAAGTACTAAAGCCACTAAACTACGCTATCTCGTATAGGGGAAGCCTAATCATTTAGGTAATATGCCGCTTCGGCGGGAAATTCAATTGAGACTAAAAGCATGTAGCCCTTTTGCTCTGACTTCGAAATGTAATATGCTGATTGCCACACTATTCACATGTACGTATCACTTTAACAAAATACGAGCTCAAAGTTATAGTAGGTTTATGCTAAGGCATAGATAGTTATAAAACCAATTCAAACAAATGCAAAACTACATATTCAAGACAAAGCAAGGATTGCTTTGTCTTTGCTAATATGCAGATGTTAAAATTACGGTATACACTTCATTAATGTTTCTGTTTTAAATACAAAATGGTCACAGTGAATGAAATTGAAATTAATGTTTTCATTTACTATCGACCTAGTCGTTATATATATAACATTTTTATAGAAGACTAATCTTTCATATAAATAATGCAAATATGCAATACATAGATTTTTTCCACATTCCCGTACTTGTATTAATGCACTGAAATGATGGTCTTAATTTCCTAGTAGATGGAGCGTCTTGAATTTGCAAACAATTCAAACTTATGATTTTGATTTGGCTTTCATGATATATCCAGCAACATATGCGGCCACTTGCTCTTCAAACTGCGTTCGAGTGCTCATATCTTCAGGTAGAGAAATACATACTGCTTCATTTTCTTCTCATGTACCTTCGTCATCGTAGATGGATATTGGAATGCCAAAATAAAGAAGAAACCTGTGCAACTATCACCTCCACAGTACTACCAAGAGAATGTTTGCTTATTAAATTATTCACAAGTGTGCGTCCAGAAAAGTTTTGCAATGGATTCTGGTTAAGATATCGTACCAGTTAAATACATGAGAGAACTCCATATGGAAGTTTCACTGTTCAGTTTATTTTAGCACAAGAAAACGCTCGAAAACACTACTACAATAACACTACGATGCAAGGAAATGAAATGATCGACTAGTTTCATAAGAATCTCAAAGCGGCACCGTATTTCGCTTTCTCAGTCAACTTCGTGACAAACGCTAAATACAATTAAAGTAGTTGCATTCGCCGGGTCTACATATATACACACAACGAATCATATGACTAATTACTATGTATTAACACCTTTAAACTTCAAAGCAATTGACGTATGTTAAACGTCTAATTAAAAACTAAATGCATCTACTATCAGTAAGAATGGCGACTTATTTGCATTGGCTTTTCCCATTGTAAAAGGGATTTCAAAGATTGCTTTCATCAATGCAGCTCCATTCACGAAAACTACATCGCGTTACGAAATCTGTTGACTGGCAAAGGACTACACTGCGTGTAGAAAATCGTGAAAGGGGTGATTGGTAAAACATTTACTCGTCAGAAGATTATGCGTGCGCGAGGGTGAAGGCACAATTCCCAATACTAGTTCTAATGTATTCTATGTTTGTTAAAAAACATGGTAAGTGTATCGCTCTTCAAAATTTGAAGCGCGTGCTGTTAAAACGCAGTAACTTTGGATGTACGTAAAGATAGTTTAAATAAAGATTTAAATTACAAAGTGCATATTGATTTAAAGAAAATACACTTAAAAAATGGGTTGAACAATTAATTTTGAAAAAAAAAGAGGTATAAAAACGAAATCATATCAATCAATAGGTACAAAAACGAAAATGTACAATATAATTATGTAAACCTGCTTAATTAGAATGCCTAAATTTATTTGGAAAAGAAATTACTATAAAGAAGCAATGCGAATTTTGGAGCAGGTTTAGAAATAGCGACAAGGCAAGCGTTTCGACAAGGATTTCAAGCGTTGCCCCGAACATCAACTTGTGTCTACTGTGTACGAAGGAAATTCAATTAACACCTGGCCATGGCAAGGAAAAACATTTGTATGTGTAAGATTTATTTTATTTTTGAAAGTAGTCTCCTTTGAAGTCAATGCCCTTAGTCCAACATTCTTCTTTCTTTTATATGCCATCTGAAAAAACGATTTCTCCAATCCCGCAAAATAGGCGTTGTTCCTGCAATTACTCCACTGTTTCAGCCAAATCTGAGCCATTTCTACATATTCGAAAAAGGGAAGTTATCGCTGCGGGCCAAATCTGGCGAATATGGTGGATGCGGAAGCAATTCGTATCCTAACTTATGGAGGATAGGTGATAGCAATAAAACTATGGAAGACTGTACATACACAATTTTCATTCAAAGGCTTCTTTTCAGACGCCTTTCGGATAATTGAATTAATTTAAAACTGTGAAGTAGATAAAGAATTTAATCTAGATTAAATATATTCATTTTATAATCCTGTGTACCAGTTCCAAAAGTTATCGGTAACTATCAGGCAGATACCATGCATTAATTGAATTGTCTAAACGTTTTAATATTGTTATAAATACAAGCGTAATAAGTTAATACTTCTCAGTTTTCCTGCTTGCGCTACTTGGAAAGAAAGAAATTCTGTTTCTCTTTACACAACCTCCACGAAATCTATGAATCCTTTAGGTCTATTCAATAATGGAATCTGTGAACATAAATCGGAAACCAAACAAAACAAAATTGTCAATGAAACGTCCGCTGTATGAAGAAAACGTTACATGACATGTGTTGGAAGTATCCCATCAAAATTATAATCACGCTACGAGATAGGCGTTGCGACTGAAAAAAAAATCGTCAGAATGTGAAACAGAGTAGGAAAGGTAATGCGCGAGTGGCGCTGTTCATTTCATAGAAATTCGGTGAAAGTTCCATGGAAGCAGATGCGGATGGGACTACAAATGTAGTCGTTTGTGTTCGCGGAGGTGGACTGAAAAGTATACTCCGCTACGGGAAAAATTTCGAGAATGAAATCAATTGTGGCAGGTATTTGATATTACGCCTACGTTTGATTTGTTTCGCCCAAGATTTAGATTTTATTTGCAAGATCAGTGATAACTGTGAGGACCTCAACTTCATGCTTTACGAAGTTATCAGAATCGATACGAATTAGATAAATGCAAAGGTTTCATTCGATACGCTATCTCAATAGTTTACATACTGCAGGAAACTGATTTACATTCTATTGAAGTTTCTAAACAACAAAAGGACCGGGTTAAATGTAAATCTTTATTATATCCTTCGCTATTGTGTAATAGAAGCAAGTAAAAACAATAACCCCAAATAGGATTGTTCAGTGTGTTTATTATAGAAAACTAGACGAAATCCCAAACTCAAAGGGTTTGATAAGGAACAGTTACAGAGTTATAACCTCAAAGGAGTACCAGATTCGGAAGTTAGCAATTTATTCTTTCGTTGGCAATACCGCACTTGAGCAGCTCGTAAACATTCACTACATACACTACATACAGTATAATCGGGGTGAGTTTTGCCATGGTTTGCAAATTAGATGTCCTTAATATCGGCAATTTCTAGGCTTGATTCCAAATTCCAAAATACGGCGATATTCACGTTGTAGTGTTGAAAAACGTGTTCGCATCTACTGGAAAGCCCTTCTTTGACGCGGGAAAGCGAAACAATTTGTATAAATCGAGGTCTCGTTTAAGTTTCGCCAAACAGCGCCAAAATGTCCGCTATAATTCTTTCACTACCTCCTCGTATTACCGAACACTTTTAAAGTAGCCAGCTGTTAAACGCGTCTTGATCTTGCCTCACATTTTTTCACGAACATGCTCCTGTTGCACGATAAAATGAAACTGTATATAAGACAATTGAAAATCACTTAATATGCAACTCGCTTCTTTCTGTTGTCAAGTAGTTACATTTTGGCATATTTAATCCCATCGTCTACAATCCTTAAATGGGTGAACAACTTCCTAGTTTTTAAGATATAATTATTAGCGTGTAGAGTTCGCTGTTAAGGGACCACAAACAACAACGCGATTTTATCAGTAGAAAATCTGATGATTGCTGCACCATGTTAATGTTATTCCTAATCAACATCTACGACTTAGACCGGGAAAATGCAAGCAAATGAGTATAACTATTCCGTGAACGGTTCCTTAATAGAACATTCCACATGAATCGGGCCCCTGGACGTCTCGTATGTCTCTGTTCTTTTGTCTTCTGGACGCAATTTGCAATTAGTATCAGATTCTCTCAAACTAAACGATTTTATATAACGCAATTGCGCGACTTCCACAACACGCAAATATTAACAACACTATTTTTCCTCTTAATTCGTTCTCGCCCCGAATAGAATATGAAGTCTGGTACGGTTTCCTATTTGTGAGGTACATATTAACGCCATCGATTACTGAAATTTCTACATTTTCTTTCTAAAGGATTTTTCTTCCTGCGAAATTACCAATATAGCCTCTTGTTGCCTGGTTCGACCTGTACCAGATGAAGCGTTACTCTGATTAAATTTTTTTGCTTAAGAATAGGATTGACTGTCGTTGGCCTTTAGATAAACGTTCCTAAACTTAACGGTCGATTTTATTTTTTCCTTTTTCATTTTAATTTTCTCAAGACGTCAGTATTTGCTGTTTATTTTATTTTAAACTGTCGAAAGAATGTCTAGGAGCAGTCCCGCACCTTTCGACCACAAAAATTAATCAAAGAATTAAAAAAATTGACACTCATTAAATTAAAGAAGCATGTGCTAGATCAATTGATAGATATAGAATGTTACGCTGTAGAAGAACTTTTCAATAAAGATTAATACTCTGCATTTATTCTTCTCATAATTGTCTACACATTTTTCACTATTTCTGATACGTTTAATTATGTAGGTACATGCACATTCTTTTTGACATGTGGCGGACTTATTGTAAATAAAAAACATTGTTTTTTATTTTTTTTTATACGGCTATTATTTACTTCTTTCCAGTGGAAATTTCCTTAAATCATCTTGCCGCAATAAGCAAAAACGTCGCCTAGGGATAGGGATCCTGACAGTAATTAGACAAAGATGCTCTCGCTTTTTATGATGCCACTTTCTGACGCCAGCATTAGTCACTTATAAAGAAAGTACTTCCCTGGCTTAATGGAAGGCCCCGTGTCTTAAACAATCGTTCCCGAGTCTTCTTCCGAGTAGTCTGCTTTTTGCTGTAAGAGCCACCATAGTGATACTTCAGCAATATTATGTCGATATTGTGTGTTCTAGTTATTGAAGCGGTCGTCAGTAGCCAGTCTAATTCATTAGGGTTTGTTAGACGCTGAGCAGGTAGGGCTACATTTGAGATTTCGGGGCGAAAGGTGGTGATGTTGAGACTCTTTTGAATATATTCTTACTCCAGTTCTCGATTCATCCACGAGAAAGATAAAATATCCTCGTAGCGGTGTGTTGGAGATTTGGGATTTATGCTGCTCTCAGAAATCATTCACATGTGTGTCCAGAAAGTTACATCTTTAACAAGCAAATTAAGAGGTGACAGGCATAGCATAACTTCCACGACCAAATTTAAATTATGTTAATAAATTGTTGGCTTCCTCTCAGGTCCATTAAACCTGCACCATATTACCTGCAGTATAGTAGATAGAGGAACAGGAGAATAGAAAAGTATCATGGGTGAATTAATCAATATCTAGTTTGTCATACACTTCGTGCTTCAACCCCAATTTAAGCATAACTATAATATTAATAATGTAAGCCGATGCATCTTTAATAAGGTACCTTGACACCGTCCGTTACACTAATAGCTTATTAGTCGCCCACAAACTTCTAGTTTGAGGTCAAATATACATATACTTTGAATTTACGTATATGCCGGTGCCAATTATTGAAAATTTGTTTGTACGTCCAGAATCCATGATTGAAATGTCGTTTTAATCATGGATTCTAATAGATTCAAACTAGTACGTTTGCAAATTTCATTGAAAACGTACTGGTTCGGAAGTTTCTAATCTGTCATGAATCACACAAAATAACCTGACAAAATTGGAATGTTATCAAAGAAATAAAACTAACCTGATATGTTATCGACTGTAATCATAGTTCTTTCTTCTCCGATACATTTGCACGTTACATTAATCTCTCTCTTCTGAAAAAGTTCGAAACACGTTCTTTCTAGTTCTCTCTATGAGATATTTCAAAATTAAAGAAGTACTAGCTTCAGCCATTCAGAAGCCAACTAAAAGGTTTAACAAGAAATTACGCAAATTATTACATCTTCCTGATTATCGCTAACAACTGGTTTATGACTTATCTCAAATAGTATTTCCCGCTGTTGTTTAAAGCATTAAATCCTAAAGAATGCGTTTATTATTATTAATTATATATATAATTATGTTGACATTTAACACGAGTATTGTAGTATGTGTAAATGTAGCTATTTACTGTCCAATGTACTGATGTGTTGCTTCATAGCAGTAGACAATTCTGTGAGATGGCAACAATTAATCTTCTGGGACAGCTATTCAGAACTTGTATGTCATAAAGTCTATACATTCAACCATAACAATGTATCTCATGCTACTAATCCGCCAAAGCAAACAACAGGAGATCCTTGAAATTCTGTTTTTATTAACTGCCATATATGCGTAGGTAGCGTGAAAAGTTTTCACACTAATACAGGAACAGGTATTTTTTGTCAAATTTAGTTTCATTTCCTAATGTGTCTATACACTTCACAGTGGAGTATTTGCCCGATTTATATGACTAAAATTCAATTGCAAAAAGTCATTATCATTGAAGATTAGATACCCCCTTTTGAAGTTGAATAGTGTTGGAACATGATTTATACACTCAAAGAAGTTATATATTGTTGGAAACATAGGAGATCTTGAGGAAAGTAAGTAAGAATACATTTATATTATACCTGTTCTATACAGCCTACTTTCCTCATTCGTAGTGACATTAAAGGGAGTGAGTTAGATATCGTTAAAATTTTTTCTCTATTCTAAATTGTTCTTGTTTTCTGAGGAGTCTCGTCACTTTTTTTCATAAATGAATAATTAACACTTCAGCTTTCAATATTTGCTGAAAACGCTTCCGGATTCCTCTGGTTTTATGCATTAGCGTCGTCTATGCTCACGTCATACGTATTTTATGTTCAATTACCTTATTTTGTTAAAATGAATGATTATATTTTCAAGAAGCATCAGGACATAAAATATTCACTGGGCGAGAAATATTCAACAATGCATAATTCAAATATGCAACAATGACGCAATAGAAAAATCAAATAAATGTTCACGAATAATTAGATTTAATTGAGGATTATTTCATTAGTAGAGATGATCTTACCAAAGACCACAAGAAGGATGTAAAAAGAGATTTTTACGACTAAGGTCGGAGCGTAGATGAATAGAAGCAAATTACAAAGAAGACACTTTCATGGGAAAGAATCAAACATGGTTAAATATTACAACATTCAACCTATCGAAGCAACCACAAATTGTAGGTCGTCCATCGAAGACGTTTAATGATTCCAGCGAAAGAAGTAAAAAACGCATCGCTGCGTAAGAGTAACGAGAGTGACGAGTAAAATTTCACCATGGCAAATAATGGCGCATAATTTCCGTAAACAGCATTCTTGTCGGCTCTTATTTGCATGGATCACTAATACAAACGACTGCAAAATAACAACTGAGCTTCCAACTTAGCCGAGATTTTGTAAAGCATCTTTCGATGCGTACACGCAGAATTTTTTTGACAGGTAATGCTATCATCGTGTTGGGGTTTGAAACTTTTCAGACCACCCTCGTGTAATTATAAATTATTTGCAAAATACACGTATGGTAATTATATCCTTGTCAAATTTAGTGAAATGCCAAACATATTTCGTCACATTAAACGAGAATTTATTCATATATCATACGAGTAGACAGCTTGCATACTATACATATGGTAGATAAAATTCATTTGCTTCGTCAATGAACGATAGCCGCACGCTTCGTGTTTGATCAATTTGCGCTACCACATTTCATCGAACTCATTAATACTAATGTTTTGTATGTTGCTTCTCGTTGATTAAATGACATATGTTCATGTGTATGGTATACGCACACAAACTCCCTTTGGAATTATATTACAAGTAAATAACCATAATATTACATTGTGTGGTTTTGACATACCGTAACACATTCAACATAAAAAAGTCTATTCGTTGTTGCGTTGACACAAGCTAGCTTCATTTGACTGGCCATATTCATACAAAATGACGATGAAATTGTAGAAACCGGATTCAATTTTCCTATTATGCAATACGTTCCCAGGCTCTAAATTAACATTTGTCTCTGTGGTGTGAAATTCGACAACCGAAAGGATATCGTTATAGAAAAGGTTCAAAACATTAACGTTTCAAATTCTTATGTTACAAAAAATGTAAGAGAAATTCCTCTTTTGAATTTTATCAGCAAGTTAACGGACAGAATTTAATCATTCGTTAAAAAAATTATTTTAGGTTCGAACAGACAGAGAATTCTTACAAAATATACTGAGTATGGTAAAACTAACAAAGATTAGGTTGAACTTAACACTAAAAATGCCAAGTTAATACTACCAATGCTTAGATAATACTACTTCCAACATTATTTCTATTCCCTTTTATAGGTATCAAGAATGCTTACTTCAGATACTATTATCTTTTGCGAGGCGCTTCTATTGTTTGCAGAAGTAATGCAAGACGTATATCAATGCAAAATATATGCAAAGCGTAAATCGTTAGCAGTTATTACTTATCAGCGGATATGACTAGCATATCACAGGCGACATTCTCAAGTCTACGTGCGAAATTGCAATGTTAAACGTTTTATTTAAAAATGTTAATAGTTACTTTGATGATACATACGTGATGTCTGTCTAAAATATTGTTATTTATTATAACAAGAAATGTCTACGTTTCTTATTATAATTACGGACTTCTACCTCAAATTTGCATAATTTTAAATACCTTGTCTCCGGTTAATAAAATATTTAACTAAGCTATGCAATACTTATTTTCAGTCTGTAAAGATATTTGGTGTATCTAAACAAGTTTTTAGGAAATCACCCAAGTCCACTATTTTTTTTTCAGAGTAACTGACGCTACTATATTGTACCCTAAGGATCGATTGAACGTTGAATATATTTGATTTTTTGTGTTTTACGCTTCATACACTGAGTGATATTGATATGGCTCTCTAAATTCTTCTAAAGCGCAAAGTATCTATTGAGAACCAAAAAAACTAAAGTTAATAGTAGGGTACTGCTGCAAACGGAGAAGAATCAGAAAAATAGCACCATAATAGGGGAGTCAGCAGTATGGGTTTTCTATTAATGTGACAGCGGGTATAATCGACTATTACTGAATTGGTCCATTTCAATTGTCCGTTCGGCTGCCAAGTGAACTCTATGGAAATTTCTTGGAAAATGAACTGAATACTTTATTAGGAAATTCCCCATTGAACATTATTCAAAGGATCTAATACATGCATGATGGCCGCACGTTTCTCAAAGAACAATAGAGCAATAGAATTTTTGCAAAGACGATTTGGAAATAGGTGGATTGGTCGCGAGGGAGTTATACCATGGCTTACTCCTAGCCCCGAAAAATGAAGCATATGCCGTGAAACTAAACAAGGAAGAGCAATTATAGAACAGAGTTAGGGAGTGTGCTAATAGATCCAGGCGTACATCAAAGATGCCTTCAATCATTAACATAAAAGTTGGAAAAATGGCTCCAAAAACAAGGCCATCACTCTGAATACTTTCTTTAGAGCGGAGTACCTTATATATTTTTTTAATTTGATCATTGCTTCTTCTTTGTTATGTTATGTTGTTTTTTTTTAAGTACATATCGACCAAATAGCATTTCTTTTGCTTTTAAATATTTAAGAGAAATAAATTCTCTAAAAAAATGTTGCCTGAAAGGCTTACGGACATTTGTGTAAGACCTTTTTCTTTATTTTATGGTTTTCTATTGCGCGATAATATAACAATATCAGGAGCTCCTCCTGTTCTATTAAGTAAATAAATAAAGAAAAATTTTTGTAGAGTACGACTAAAACTAAAAGCGTAAATTGTAGATAAATGTCTATTTCAAAGGCATTTTACAAAGCAAACAAGTACACGGTTAAACCGAATTAGGCAAAAAGGAAACCGAGACACTACTATACAGTACTATAAAGTTATTTTAGGCTGTAAGAACTAATTCCTAATAAACATCTCTTAATTAAGCTTTTAAACGAAATAAATTCAATTAGTTGCGTTTCTTATATACAGGTAACAAATTGTAGAATTTACAACAATATCAACCAACTCAATTTCTTGAAATATAAAAGGAATTATTGCTGTATTGGCTAATTGAAACGTTGCAAGCAATATGTTCAACACATTAGCTTACTAATCACTGCCACTGTGCCAAACAAATTTACACGGCAAAAAACGTTGATAATGGTTCACGTGACATAACGTTATGTGTGCTTTTGACTGTCTACATTTGTCGTACATTTCTACTTAAAAGTACCTTTACTTTTGATAAATAAAACCAAGGATATTATAACGAAAATGGAGAGTACGGGATACTCGGTCCCCCGTTATATATTTTTTCCAAAGAAAATTTGTTCCGTCCTGGGGGCTATCTAGTATACTTTAAATGATGTTCTAAAAAATATGTATCCGCTATAGTTTCCGATATATTACAGAAATCTGGAAACCATGGAAATTTTTACGGGGAGCTGCTAAAAAAAATTGTGTTGTTGGTACACCAAGTTACAGTGTCTAGAGTTTCATCAAGATCTGAATTTTCAGGTTGTCGCTCTTCCCTTGTAAGTTGAGCTGGTGGACTCTGTACTTCCTTTCGTTAAGAATAGCATATAACTATTAGTTTTGTTGATATTTAAAACCAATCCAGTTGCACTCATCCAGTTACTGGTGTCATAAAACCCAGAATTAGCTGCTCAGAGAAGCACGAAGACGTTTATATTATTATCATTAACGAACATTATGGCCTGAACTACATATACTTTAAACAATTTTAGGTAGACCCTTGAGAAAGACGCCAAGCATCAGCAGCAAATGCGTCAATAAATCAATACAACCTATATTAAATCACGAATTTCATTACACAGAACCCTGCTTACTAATTCTGCATAGGATGCTTTCTATTTGCAATAACTTCAAGGACTTACTTCCTTTCTTGGTAGGGTTCGACGTTCCTCGTAAACTTTACTTTATAACAACGGCTAGCTGCGGCGTGTGTACACTTCTGGGGTTTCGTGAGATTAGGTTACCCATACCTAAGAACTTCCTAACAAGAAGTTGTTTTATAGTAATGTACTTAATAAGATAAGGTTACAATTACGTTTTTTTTTTCTTTTATAACGTTGATTGTGCAATCAATCAAAGGTAGTTTTCAAGTTACATCGATTTTGAAATTCGTTGTTATGTGAGGTAGATGAGCGATTTGAATATATCTTTTCTGACTTTGTTCTTTATGAATACCTACTGAATAAATAGCAAGCAAATTGCTTTAATTATAATAATAACAATAATAATAATAACTTATTGACTTAGAGATCATAGTATTACGGTATAAGTTTCGTCACAAACAATATAATAAAATAGTTCCTGAAAATGTCCTACATACACAAGAATCCTAAGCGAAAAATTCGTGTAGACTGTAATAACATTTCTCAACAAGGAAACATCCTATTGTCTTTCACTTTTCGCGGTAAATGACTGAACACACTAATACATGAATTGTCTGGGGATATCTCGTATACTGACGTTCGATATAACGGCACTGAAATTCTGAGTGTTACAATAGTTATTTAGAGCACTGGCTGGAAACAAATGTTTCTTGTTATATGCAAATACCGAACATTTATACAAGTAAATACCTGTCAACGTTAACAGGTTATGTTCTCGGAACATACTCCGACATGTATTTCTTGTTTTATGTATACAGATTAAAGGAATCACTCTCTTTCGTGTAGTAAATGGTTTATTTATATCGCATGCTCTGTCCCTTACTATGACTAAGTACAAGCAGCACATTAACTTTAGCAGTTACACTATCAATTCGCATAGTCCAGTTCAGATTTGAGTCGATATAAAGGCCGAGAAATTTCGCGTATGGTTGGCGCTGCAGGTTCTGCTGATTTACACAAATTCATTTTGATTGTTTTACTGCTATTCAAAATTAAACGGTTCATACAGGATCATTCTTCAAGACTTAACCCTTTCGAGCCTATTGGGTCATATGTAACCCAGCAACATACCTCTATGCAAAACATGTTTCACTCCTTTCCATTTAAAATGATATACTACATTTGATTTTTTTTTCAATAAAGTTGCATTTCGACGACTAATGGGTTATATTTTTCCCACTAAAAAAGTCTGACTGGGATATATATGTCCCATACAAAATGGCGGACTTTTTTTTCGAATAACATTTTAAGGTGTTTATTTCACTTACCTTCATCTTGTTGTTGTTTAAAAAAATTACAATCTAATCAGGATTTAATAATAAAAAATCCGGCTCGAAAGGGTTAAGCAATATTAGCTACATGGTTATAACCAACCACCACAGCTGATCTATCATCTACAAAATTAACGACATAGTCTCCACCGATATAGTCCCTTATATCATTAATGAACAGCACAAAAATAAGTGGCCCAGGAATAGATCCCTGGGCAATACCAAGTTGGATATCAAATTTATCCGATTAGGTACCATTCACGTTGACAATAACTTTCTAATTAAACCTAATACATTACTCTGATTTCGATCGCGTATAGGTTTTCCTCAATAGACCTATTGTCCACGTAGAGGAGAAATCTAAGAAAAGACCTACCGCAAACTTCATCTCATCTGCACGCATTCGTTCAACAAAATCATCACAGGCCGTTTCCGCCTATCTTCAAGGTCGAAATCTGTATTGGGAATGGCTGATGATAGCATTACGATCCAGATATTCAAGGATGCGGTCATAAATTATCTGCTCGTATGTTTTAGAAAAAGCACTTAATACTGGCATCGGATGATAGTTATCCATTGTATTTTTACCAACCCTCTTATGAAGAGGGATCGCTCTCGCAACTTTTAACGCCGACGGAAATGTGCCCGTTTCAAAAAACATATTTATTAGGTTCGTGAGAGGTGCACCGATTACATCATCAGGTTTCGTTAATAAAGACACATTGTCGAATCCACACGATTGTTTGTTTTATTAAAAGAGTTAATGTATTTATCACATCTTCTTTACTAACTGGTTGCATGAACATACTACTCGGTATACTCTTACACATTGAGTATCCAAAATTCAATGTATTCGCGAATCTCTTATTAACATTATCAAAAGTCACAACAGAAAAGTGGTTGCCGAAAGAGTTGGCCAAGTCCATCGGTTCTTTTCTGATCAGTAACAAGATATTGATGTTCCTTCTTATCTTTTTATAACATCGTGCGATATGTTCTCCGTTACCGGTGGATCTTAATACTTGGAAAACTTTTTTTTATGGTGTTTAAATAATACACACACACTGTGTCCACGGATTTGGTGCACAAGGAGAAAAACTATTTTATTCTCATTTTATGAAAAAAGTTATTCTTTACCAAAGTTTTTTCTTGCCTTAAAACCATTAGAAAACATATTAAAATGCACTGATTACCTTCTGTATGCATATAAATGTTGAAAACGTGTTTGCTTACTTTCAAAAATTTAACTAAGTTCAAATTATTGTTGATAATCGTATTGTCGTTTGTCGTACTGTTGTTTTAAATTTAAGTGACATAACATTTGCAATCACGAAGATCGCAGTCATGCTAACATTGCAACAACAAATTTATTTGATTAAGTTTATGGAATTGGCAACAAATTTAACGTTAAATTCCCCGCCATTAATATCGGTATTAATTCTTTGAAAAAGCTGGTTAAGAAATTTGATGAAACTGGCTCTGTTGTTAGAAAAAAGAAAACAAAGAAGCAATACAATGAAGATGATGCATTAACTGTTGTAGCTATGGGATCTGTATTAGAAAATCAAAAAATGTCACTACGTAAGAGAGCGGCGGAGTTAGGTGTAAGAGCTTACTGCAGAAAGTCTTTAAGGAAAACAAGATTCACCCATTCAAACCCAAATTTATTCATACTCTGGAACCCCGGAACGATGCGTTTAGATTAGAATTTATTACTTGGGTTGGAGAAAATGTAATGGAGGATCAATTTTACCATCATAAAATTTTGTTTTCGGATGAAGCTACTTTTACCACTAATGGTTATGTGTTATCCTAAAACTGCAGATATTGAGCAGAAGAGAATCTAAATTTTTCGTATTAATCGGAAAAACCAGCGTTATAAGAAAGTGTGGTGTGGAATTTTATTCAATAAAACTATTGGCCCCTTTTTTTATCGAAAACAATTTAAATTATAATTATTTGGATATGTTACAAAATTTTGTTTTACCATCGTTGGAGGATATTAACAAAGATGCAGTCTACTTTCAGCAGGATAGATGCCCTGCACATTCAACTAATTTAATTAGAAACTGGCTTGACGACCGCTTTCCCGAAAGATGGATCGGTCGGTTTGGACCTATTCATTGGCCAGCTCGCTCGCCCGATTTAAGGCCGATGGATTTTTATTTTTGGGGACATGTTAAACAAAGAGTGTACGAAAATAATAATTTTGATGCGAATTTGGAGGCATTAGAAGATGAAATACGAACATAATTAGTGAGATTGATATAAGAACATTTAGGAACGTCTACAGAAAATTTTGGTATAGGCTCGAATAGTGTGTGGAAGTAGGTGTAAGTTACGTTATAAATATTTGTTCTTTTTTATCACATTCGAATTTATATACGTTAGAAATATTTCATAAAATCTTATATTTATAATAATGAATTTATTTTAGTTAACCAGAATATTATTAAATATTTTATATCTAAAAATATGTATAAAAGAAACTAGAACATAAAATGGTTTAAAAAATGTACCAACATTCACTGTTGTAGTTTGCACCAAATCCGTGGACACACTGTATATAGATTATAATTTTGTCCACAACCGCATAAAACCTAAAACAAAAAAAAAGCTATATTCAAGTAATAATCTATTCTTAATTTGCAACTTACATTTTAAGCTTTGATTTTGCATTTCCTTTCATTGCTGGCTAAAGGTTTTTCGGGCCTCTTGCAATTTATTTCTGTTATCGAATGCAGCTCATATGTTTATTTAATTTACATTATCATTATTTAACGTATGATTTCTTCTGTGCTTAAATATTTTTCGGTATTTTGTTGTATATTTCTATTACTTTTGTTGTTGGTGCTTGATTGTATTTACGATGAAAGTATTTTTCACTTCTTAACTGTTATTAATTGCTGTTCGAAAGTATTACACTCCGAGTTTTCGGGTTGGAACCGCGTTGTTGTCGTAATTTTTGACGAAGTTTTGTCTTCACTCTTATGTGACATCTTCGGGGCTGTTACTGCACACTGACTAGAGATTATTCATTCTGAAGGGGTTTATATAGAGCTTGTTACGGTTCAATGGAGTGGAAAAGTTAGGAATTAATAATCCGTGGGGGTAGAGATCTAATCAGTTGCGATATCCATATATGATGTAAACGATAGCTATCATCGCGATTTCAATTGTCGAGATATTTGAAGATTTCTATAGATTCACGTATTTTTCTTCTGTAATAATGAGGGTTGCGAGATAAGATGTGAGTAAAGTTAAGCTGGATTTGGTGGCCAGTTTCCAGCCTATGCTCAGCTAGCACAGACCCGGTTACACCGATGTACACACTTACCAGGGGCTCCCAGATGACTGCAGTCTTTGATGGGAAAGTAGTCTGAGAGTTCGAAGTTGGGTTTCAAAGGTGGTTTTTATGTAACTCCTGAAGAAGATCGGTGTTACCGTGAATGTAGGGTAAATACGCTTGTTTACGGATATTAGAACTAGATGATGGGAATTGCTGAGGAGAAGGGTTGATTATTGCGGATTAGAGTTTCGATAATGTGGTTCAGTTCATGAGGAGGCGAATTGGATTCGGATAAAGGAAATGACCCTTTGATTAAGTGAATTGATGATACCGCGTGTTTGGGCTGGATGATGGTATGAGAAGCCATTGAGTTATCTCTGTGCGTGGGTCTCCGACCTCCATGGTGAGGGGTATGCAATTCAGAATCGATAGGAAATTGTTTAAAGGTTCATGTCATCATCAACGCACTTGTACGTACATTTCGGTTTAAGGTTGTGAGATAAAAGGGCTTGTTGTTTGAAAGCTTCCATAAAGATATTGGCAACGATGGCAGAAACTACGACAACGACACGGTTGTAACCCGGAAAGCAAGAGTATTGTACTATTGACGACTGCGGAAGCCTACGTAATAGTGATTATATCAAATGGAAAAGGTACCAAAACTTCATATTTTCAAATACTACTATCTACTTTTCCATTTTTTATCAAATTGCTCTTGTAAAAAAAAAAACAAAGGAAATTCCTATTCATTACGCACCTAAAATAGATACTTTTCAAGATATTTATAAACATGTGTATTGTAACACAATTTTCTTTCAACAAAAAGCTCAGCAATGAGGATGCAGTTTTTTAAAATGTCCAACTTTGGAGATGTTAGGAAACAATTCAGTTTGATGTAACATTATGACTTTTTTTTTCTTGTAAGAGCATGTTGATAAGAAAGAAAGAAGTTTTGACACATTTTCCGCTTGAAAGATTAATCGTAATTGTTAATAGTTCGGCGAAATTTCAATTTTCCGAGAGATACCCATAGCATCGTGCAGAAAACAATTATTACATCATAACCTAAAAAAATACGTAACGTATTTGGCTTGAGAAATAATAAATAGCATTAAATAATGAATTCAACAACAACAATACGACCACTGTCAACTACACAGACGGAGTAGCTGCAATTTAGTCTCCTTAAACATGATAATTTTGACAATTTTTCTAACAATAGAAACTCATTAAAGTTAATGCTCTTCACATTACCGATTCTAAAATAAAGATTGCAATAGCTGTCAAATACTAGCTAAATAAAACCGTTACAAAAGCATAATTAAATGTTGTTCAACGTCGAATTGAATAGAATAAATGTAATTTTAATTTTTTAAACAAAGTAAAGTACAAAGTTGTAATTTTTAAAAACAAGGTAACGCTGGAGGCTAATCAACCCTTTCAAAACATTCCACCGCACTCTAAAAACTGGCTTTTAGTTTAAAAATGAAAATGTTTTTACAGACAAAATTCTCTCTTTCATGCATTAAATTTCCCCCTTGGGTTTTCACAAAAACAGTTGCACAATGCTTTTTATAATCCTACAGGAATTTTATGTGTAATATACCCTGTAAAGTAACAACGTCCATTGTAGTGGTTCGCTGTTAACATACCAAATAATGAAACGCTTGCGGCGCTTATGTATTACGGAAGGTCCACAGAGCTGAGCAGTGGTAGCTATCTAAAAGTATCGCGAATTATAGACCGGTTTCCTTCTACCTCTTTTATTAGCGTTCCGTTACCGGGACTTTCGGGGTCCCTTTATCGCTGTTGGTGTATCCTGTCGATCAAATGTAATGAAAATGTTGGTTACAATGCGTCCGCTGTCGTTCATCTTATTCGAGTGTGCTGTTTCCACGAATCGAGGTGGCCTGGACGTGTGATTAGAGATCGTACAATGTTCTGCTCGTGAAATAATGGTGTTTTCTTTTCCGCCGTTGTTTTTGAAATGCACGTCATTCGACACGTTCGACCCCTGGCACTTGTTTCAAGGAGAGAAAATTAAATCTCGTGGATAACACGATGTTTTCTTTGTTTTCTAATGGAATATTGTCTTGTTTCTCTTCTTGCTACTCGGTTTCCTGTTTTTATTTGTTAACGGTATCATTTTCAATGTTGTAGGTAATACAGGGTGAGTCGGGAAGAACAGATTGGACTCCACGAGTACACGAGAGAATAATTATTATATTATTAATTTTGAACCAACCATATACACAGTAGTTTAGTAGAGCATTTATTACTCTTTTTTGTGATCGCTGTGGTCGTTGCATCTCCTTTCATTAAGTCTAGAATATTTCCTATTTCTTCTAAATTTTGTCGAGCAACTCGCTCAATTATGTTAACTCTTGCAAGCATTCCCGTTTTGCAGGTTATTGCAAACGGTGATAAATACGTTTTACCGGCATGCCTCTGATGAGGAAATCTTTGACGGTGTTCTTTATCAGTAGCTGTAGTATTCCCATTACAAACACCATAAATCTGCACATTCTATATTTGAGTAAGTGTGCGGTATTTTCTAACAAAATAATGTACAAACTCAAACATAAACGTTGAATCACATATTAAAACAACAAAGTTATTGAAATGATTTTGAGCCTCGAAAAGATTGACTCAGATACTCGACACGTCATATGTGATAAGAAGAGAAAAAAAACTTTTGTTGTAGTGCGTACCTAACTTTTTGTTTTGAATGAGTAGCCAGTGCGAGGATATTTTTATTTTATTTAAGACATAATTCCAAAACAAACGAAAACTTGGACCATTTATAAAAAACCAATTAACATTTTTTGGTTACGCTATAACTTGAAACCAAATCGGATAAGAACATAAGCACAATGTAACTTTATTAAACTTCAAGAATATTTTGTTTTTTTTTTGATTGTTTTAAAAATTTTGCACGGATGAAATGAGTGCAAAAGATATCCCAGGTGTTTCGCAAGATATCGAAGACACAGCGTCCTTTTAATTTGAACGTTAGTTATTCCAAAACATTCTATTCGCATACTTGCACCTTTATTTAAAATTTAATATGCTCCTGTATTTCATTATTTCTTCAATGTTGCGAATATTTAGGAAACTTTCATATTTGCAAGTAAAACTTTTTTGCAACTTAATTCACGCTTTTAATTGTAACTGTTTCTCCTGATGAAAAGTGGAAACTCACTGGATAATGATGGTGTTGGTAATGAAGAAAATTACATAAATAAATTCAACTTCTTTGCGTTTTTAGTTGATGGAATTAGTTGACTGGCGTTTAGTTTTGTAGTTACTTATTTAGAGATTAATTTTGTTCAGCTAGAATCTGGATTCTTCCCACTGTGCACTATAAATAAAACAAAAGGCGGTTGAATGCATCACTCGCTGGCAAGCAATTACAGAACAGTGATCCCCTATTCCATACACGGATTACAGTTATCCCAAGCTTGATCTACTATATCTGTACATCCATAAATCCCAATTATATACATATTTATTTTGGAACAAGTAATTTCTCTTTCTCAGCTGTTCTTTTGGTAAGTTAAATATGAAGCTATACGGATACATTTATTTATTTTTTTGCAAAACTGCATAGCGTGCTGCGACAAAATGCCGTGAACTTTCGTTTTTCTAAACATATTTATTTTATGCCCGCAGTTCTCCGTGCATATACAAATAGTAATGCGATTCTTTGTATTTTGTTGAACATTTTTTAACAATTACGCAGTTCAAATTCCGGGTTGCATTAACATTTTTATACAGAAAGCTTCTCTATAAAAATTTCTACTTAGCTAAATTTTGAAAGTAAGTTTTGGTATAAGTCATTTCATTTTATGCTGAACTCTAATATTATTTATGTGTGCTTGTTAACTTTGTATATCTGGACAATGTATGTCTGGAAAATTACACTTCAAGTAGATGTAGGAAAACGTTTGTAAAAACTTCTTAGCAGCGTTTTTCTATCAAACTTTAGAAACATATACAAGGTATTGCATTAAAAAAAAGATGTGGCATAAATCGATAAATTGGTAACGATTATATTGCCCTCCTTGTAGAATTTTTATCGAACAAAATTAGAATTACCATTCCAGCATTCCTGATGTTCAAGATCTGCGGCGTTAAAGAAGGTAGTTCTCAAAAATCTCAAATTATCTGAAGAATTAAGAGAGAAAAATGTTGAAGAATCATGAATCGAAGAGTGGAATTCGTAAACCGCAGTAATGTACAAGTGTTCCATTTTAAGAACCAACCATGTGCAGCGAAAACTCAACACTCTACATTTGTCTCCGATTAGTTTCTTACTTAAAAACTTTGTCTCTAAATTTCTCAAGAAAGAAATTATCTTCCACTTACGAATGGTGGACAGATATTAGTGGTGCCAACCCCAAAAAGGGAAAAGCTGCCCGCACGAATACGGAATACGAATACTGGAAGAAGGCCGGCTGGTCGCCGGGTGGGCTCCGCATCTCTTGCGCTCCCTATTTTAGAAAAGTTCCCTCATCAACCTTTGGTAGGTAACAATGGGTACCGATCTCTCAGAACCTAGCTCACATTTTGCCCGCCGGGGTCTAGACTGCGCCAGGCGACAACTGTCGGCCCGTCAGAGCTTCGGCCGTCCAAGTGCGATAAGTATCGGCTCCCCGGGGCTTAGGCCCTAAGCACTTGCAACTATCGACCAGCGATGGAAACGGGGCCAACCGCAAGGTACAATTTGTAACTTAAGTCTATATATAACACGAATGTGCGGCCCAAGCCCTACCCAAATCGTGCCTGCTGGTATGTTCGTTACCTACATACCTGAGTCAAACCTCGACGACAGGTTCCAGGTAAGGAGCTCCTGAGATTAGGATGAATCCGAAGGATTCCTCAACCAGCCAGGATACGGTCGGTGCAGCAAAACGCTGCCTTCTCCTGCTGCTTATTTGCACCGCCACGCCCGTTACTTTGTGGCCAACCAGAGATTGGACAGTGAAGCTGCAGGGTTTTATTGGTAAACGCCAAAGGGTAAACGTTTACCCTACGAATAATGGACACACAGTATATTATGTGTGCAATTATATATTAAATATGGATCAATTTTTTTTCATATTGACGTTGCAGTACAATGTTATTATATTTACTACAATTAAAATAATTATTTCCCATATACGAAATCTGCTTGAACATATTTTCGTAGAATTAGTAACCTTCATTGAAGAATTGAAAGAAGTATTTATTTCGAGAATTTTCTTTCATTGTAGCGGATTTAAGATAATCGTTTTAAGAATTTTATAAAGAAAATTGCACTTATTTTCACCTTTCGGCAACTATACTTTGTCTTCCATAGAAAATCTTTTTAAATTATATTTATTCGATTTACATAAGACACTTCATATGACTATCACTTTAATTTAAAACAAATTCTGAAGAAGGCCACAAAAAATAGTTGTCGAAACGTTTTCTTTATAGAAGCCTCAAAAGGAATACATTAAAGCCTCTAAATTTCTTCAAATAAAAACATATTTAGTGAAATTTGATTTCATGCGGTAAAATTGACGTAAGTTCTATCTTACAAACACCTTTCGATATTCCTCACTAAAATGTGAAGCAATCCTTCAACAGAATCTCTTCTCTTTGTTGTTTCTATATTTTCAGAACTGACGTATTAAGCTGAACGAGTGGAGGAGTACCAAAATATCTTATCGATTGTAACCCGGAACGTCAGTTCTTTTCGACATAATCTACGACTAAGTTCTGGCCAAACTCGCACGTTTTGACTGATACGAGTTGGATATTTTCTCGACGCGTCGAAATAAATAGCCCTAGACAGTTATAAATTACCGAATACATCGATACATGACAAACTGTGGACCATTAGATTCTTGTCTGCGTTGGAAAGGCGAAAGCTTATGTCATATATTATTCTATTTTGCAATACATAGACTTATATACGGTGTGTATAAAATGGCCAAAAAACTACATGTGGTGATGTTCTTTATGATATTTTCTTAATAAGTAAATGTTGAAGTCATTAAAGCTACAAATTTAGTAAATTTAAAAACATTTTTTCGTGGAAGGATAACAGTCACCAATCTCGTGTCGATTACTCAATCTACCAGCTAGCAACTTGACGCGCAGTAACAGATGGATGTGATATACACAGACCTCAGTAAAGCATTCAACACATTAGATCATAGTGCCTTACGTAAGAAATATTCTGCATTTGGTTTCAGTCCGTCAGTTATTTGACTTCTCAAGTCCTATTTAGTCAACTGAAGCAATTATGTTTTCTGCAATGGATTTAAATCCTTAGTTTAATCCGTCTTTAAGTGCTCCACAGGGCTCCAATTTTGATCCATCATTCCAGCTTAAGCGAATGATATAATCACCGGTTGTTTTGTCGCTCCCAAGTTGCTGAAGAATGTAAACAAGTGCTGCTCTGTGTCATTCACAAAGAAATTTAACTACATTCCTTAAATACACTCCATCAATAGTCAAACACTTCCAAGAGTTAATGAATTTTGTAATCTTGAACATTTAAGTTGCATATTAATTACCTTTGCGTTTCTGTATCGAGAGTTTTAGTCTTCATGTAAATACCTCGAGAATATATCTCTTTTAGAAACTATATTTTACACATTTGTTGTAAGCAAACTCAAATATGTTTCGTCTATTTGATTGCCGCGCTACATCTATCTACAACTGCAGAGTGAAAAGATTCAACGGAGATTCTCAAATTCTTCTCCTCGAAAGTTGATGGAATCCCGTGCCAAGCATCGATTATGATACTCTTCTCGATCCGCATGGGATGCACAGCGCGGCTTCTCGTCGGAAGCGGCAAGGTGCACGTTTTAGGTGGAAGTTGATGCATGGTGTTATTGATATCCCGAATTGCTTTTTTCGTTAAATTTCCGAATTCCTTGCAGTTCTTCGTGTTCTCCTTCTTTTTCCCTTCTCCTCTTCATCATCATTATTCTTATTTTTATTATTGTAGGTATTTTTTTATATATTGCTGTTGTGTAACTAGAAACTGTTGGACAATAAAAATTGTTATTATTATTACTGTTATAGCCTGTATGTAAGATGAGCGATATAGAAAAAACAAGTTTGGTGTGTGGATTTTAATTCCACAACAGAAAGAATTTAAACTTAGGTATGAGTATACTTTTTGCATTTAGTAAAAAACTTACGTGCCGACATGTTCAACCACCTTCACCACCATTAATTAGCAATAGAGAATAATAGCACAGAAAATGGGAAAACGCATAACCATTAAAAGTAAAATAAATCATAAGATCCTAGATTCTTAATTTTGTAAAGGTATTGCTTGGTACAAGGATCGTCTTCTATATAATTTTTCGGCTTTTTGCATAATTTTCAGGTTAAACCTCAAATTTCAGGTAATATTCAACCATTCTTGTGTTATAAATGCAGCTTGCAAAGATAAAATTGGATAATTTTTTTACAATGTATACGTAGACTGCTGCGATAAAACACTATAAACTTTTTCAAATACATTTATTAGAAATAATCTGTAAAATTTTTAATTTTCCTGCAAACAAACTGTACATTGTTGAGCATCTGCTGTTGTTTGTGTCCACGTTAGGCGCTGCCTTAAGAAATTCAGCCAGCTTTTTCTTTAACTAAAGTGTCAAGATCATTAATAACTTCTTTTTTTACTGCTGAAAAAACTTAATATGCCATGTTTTAAATAAATCTATTCGCTTTATACCGAACTCAAAATTTGTCTGCTTAGTTTCAATATTTATTTGTACATGCGTGTTAAATTGCTGGGCGATGTATTGCAATGAGACTCTTTAAAAGAAATGAACTTCAAAACGTTAATTAAAATATTACCTAAGTACGATCTAACTAAAGTCTAAAATCAAACCATTTTTAGTGGCAAAAGTGTTTACAGTTCCTTTTACATATACATTCCTTTTACATATATTTAGAACATTTATCATTCGCCTAATTTAAACCAGACCGCTGTTTCTTCTTAGTCTAATTAAATGTTTAAATTTTGTATTGATTAAAGAATCTTTACCACAATTTCAAATGAAAATATTGTTCACTATTCTTAGAGAAACCCTCGTTCTGTCCAAGTCAAACCTAAACGTAGAAATCATCCTTATAGTTTTATAGTTCTCGAATTAAAGTTAAGTCAAAATAATTCAATATACCATGTTTACGCCTTAATAGTACATATACTTATTTGCAATTTTTTGATCATTCGAAGCAGTTGTTCAGTCAAAAATTTTTTATTCCCGTCTTCTATTGTTTTCGAGAAACATGAATAAATAAAAATGAAAAACTCACATTTCAGTATTTAGAAAAAATGACGCTCATTTTAAAGAGATGATGGGACCTTTTGCACATTTATTTTGAATGCACATCTTTATAGAAACAAACGTTTGGCAGTATTTCGTCGTAACATTCTGTTTTTAAACAAGAAACTTTCTGAATGGTTTCATTTAGAAGGACGCATTTAGGTATCGATAACATGAATCTGCAAGCAGCAATACTGAACTCCAGTTCAGTATTACTGCCGAAGATGATAGCTTTCGCTTAAAGCAACTTAACAATTTCCATTATTTCTTGAAGATTCCATTCTGTATGTACGTATAGAAAGGAAGCATTTTATTTTCGATCGAATACTTAATATTTATAAAGGCAAATTTCTACCTAAAAGCGAGATAAGATCGACTTATGCCCCCCTCTTCCCTGCATCTTTCGTTCGTATGTAATAAAATCATAAATAAATTTTATCCGGGGCCCGACCGAACATTTCGATGAAGAAGCGATATGTGCTGCCATATAGGAATCGTATAAAATAGAAAAAAGTAACATCGAGGATACGGCAATGGAAAGACATAAATGAAATCAATTGCTACTTTGTACGGGTAAATTGTTAAAGAGATTGATGTTCCTGCCAGCGATTTTTCTCTTCAGACGTTTTCTAGAAGGAAAAGTCGAATGCTTGCGTAGCAGATATATAAAGGCCGACTAATTTCGACAGATGTTCTTCGATATGTGTAGTTAACATCGAAAGAGAAATGAAGCGAAAAGTTTTAGTGGTAGACAAGCTGTTGTTTGCGAGTTAGCGATTCTACCTAATTCCTTTAGGTTATGGTTCAATGTTGAAATGTTTAAGTTAACTGAAATGGTAAACTTGTCGTGTAGCACGTCATGCACAATGTTGATTGACACCTCAATTTCGGAAATAATCATCTCATGTAACTGCACTTAAGTAGTTAGTAAAAATAGTACATGATCCAACAGAACCTTGCAGAACACCTAATTAACTTAATTTAAATATAACATGTAATGTGAAATATGTCATTTTATTTTATATTTGATACAAATTGATATATAAAAAGGGACTTAACGATTCATATGCTATACCTCGAAAATCGCTTAAATATAATTTAGACAAAAGTCCAATATAATCGACGCAGTTTATCGCATTAACTCATCGCGTTTGTATGCGATGAGTTAATAGCCCCAAAGCAAATAATCCAAAGGGTTTAGGTTGGGAAATCTTAGGGGCCAAGTAATAAAACCTCTACGACTAAACCACCGTTCAGCAAAATGTGCATTCAACCGTTAAGTTACGTGCCTACCGTAGCTGGAGCGTCATCCTGTTCGAACCACATTTGTTGACGATCGAGATGCGGAGTATGTTTCATCTTCTTAAAAAGCGTTTCACCTAGAAAAGTTAGATAGTGTTCTGCATTTAGTGTGTGCAGTCAAACTTCTTCGACTATATTTTCTAAGTTGTTCACATTGTTTTCTTTAGCATGATTACGTGGAATAACAAATGAACCAGTTTTGCTGAATCGTTGAACAGTACGACTGAAAATTTTATGAAACGGTTGATGTTTATCAGGAAATCTTCGGCGACACTCTCGAGATGCTCTTCAGTTACCACATAAACAGTCCATATAATTGGGTCTATAGATCTCTTCCCGCTACACCAAGACCTTTTAACTTCTTTGTCCCATGTGTGTAAATTCTTTCGCATACGTATTGTGCGTTTTATCAGGAAAAATATTGAACTATAGATTTGAGTCAAACTAATTTTCTCGATCAACATATTCAATACAACTACGCCATCGAAGAAACCTACATTTAGGCGGGAGCTGGTCTTAAGGGTCTTTAACCACATTCGCCAGCAGGGGATTAGCTGAATCACCAGCATACTCCAATGTCGCCTTGTCGTTCATTCGAGATCCTTTGCCTACGACCATCATAAATATAAATATGTGGTTCATTCCATCTTCTATTGAGTTAATTAACTCCTACGCCATTAACCAAAAAAAGCTACTAGTACAGCTATTCATGTTACTGGTAGAATCACTCACGGCAAAAGTAATGTAAGGAAAGAAAACGGTATTCAGGGCGATGCACCTGAATTCTGTAAGTAGCTGCACATGTAACTGATTCCTCGACTTTATCATAATGTATTAAAAACACATCGAAGAATTATATAAATCCAAAGAGAAATAGTGACGTGAGGTAGAGAAAGCACAACGCTGATGACGATGGGTAAACAAAAACATGTCCATTGGCTAATGTTTTCTCCCCTCACATTGCTTTTTCTGTAAGTGACTCCAACCCATGCGCAGCTGCATTATTTTTGTTATTGTTTCTAGACATTTTTTGATGTGTTTCCACATCATTTGTTACCGTTACCGTTTGTAAGATCCTTATGTTTTCAATGGGAGCACGCATCTTCCGGGCTTCAGTCATACGTGCCTTTTTAACTTATCATTAAATATGTTCGATCATAACATTCATTAGTCACAGCTCCTAACATGTGCATCGTTGATTCTTTAAATTCACAAGGCTGGCCATCTGCTTTTAGTCATTTGAAGCTTTAAAAATAAAAGCGAGAAATTGGTGAAATTTAAGAGTTAACTTCTTTTTTAACTTTGATTATCATTCCCACAGTTTTAACCGCGTATAACATGAATAGCATTAGTTTAACAATTTTACATCCGAAGTAGTCGAATTTACGCAACTAAAGTCGCTCGTTTACTTTCATTTGTTCGCGATAGGTATAGCGAGCAACCCAAACCGTTATTTTTCCCACTTTTGTATGTAAACCGAATTTTTACAAAAAGAGAATTCATAATTTATAGTGGCACGGCTGCAGGATTCAGAAACGTCGACACAAATGTATGCAACATGGTTGTACCACAAATTACTTTCGCAATGCATAAAAGAGAACCGCTATATATAAGTAGAATATTTGATGTAATATTCAAGGAGGTTTCGTCCGCGGAGGTGCCGCGAGTGAAACAAATTGCGCTAGACAGAGAGAAAAACTAATTCTGATAAAGTTTGAACCTGCCATAGCATCAGTTCTTTTTTTGCATTGAAAACATGATAAACCCACTCGCGGCAAGAGCGACTCTGAAAAATCGACCTACCTCCGCTTCTAACGGAAGTGATGGTGGTTCATCATAAACGTCAGCCTTATCCTGTCTGCGTCCGTATCAGAAGGCGAATTTTCCGCAAACATACCACACTGGGTGTATGCAAGAGTATATGGCGTAGAGCTAAAGAATGGAGAGGAGAATGAAAGGTTTATATTATATTTATAAAAGGAAACCTTTCTCGATAAGAATTCTCAAAGAATCACCCGATTTCACTTCGCTATGTTTTATCTCCACCGGCGTGTGGAAAATACATATATATAACTTGTGTAGTTTGCATGCTGATTGTGAGAAGGAACGCGACTTTTAAAAATTCCACATCGCTGGCAATCAGCTACTTCTTATACGGTATCGAGTTACATTATTTCAGTAGACAATCGCAAAATGTTAGAGTTTTGAAGCAAAGATGACGTTATTGTTTACGTTTCTTGATGATAATAAAAGAAAAAACGCGAAAATGGTTTGTGGGGCCCATGTTTCATATAGAGACGATGACATTATTAACGTTCGTTATGGGAAATTTCACGTTAAACGTTTTACATATTGAAAGCTAGTGCTGAAGTTCCACCTTCTGGAATTGTAAAATTGCGTCTAATGGGTATAGAGTAGAAAGCTAAAATTCTCCAAGGATATAATAGACTTCCTAGAGTAGCTTCCAAAATTATTTTCTTATAAATAAGGTGATCGATAAGTACGATATTAAAAAAAGAAAATGTGCATGTGTTTAACACTGTAACTGAAAGAGGCTTCCAAGTGGTTTCTAGGATTAGTATTGTTTGGTTACCATGACACCAGTAAACAAAACATGCTGACATTACTGTTCTTAACTGTTGATTCAAATATTTAAACCAAAGCAGTTACTTATGAAATAAAGTACTTGAAAGAAGCAGCTATTCTAGAGTGCAACTCTTAGTTTGCCAAGAAAAGTGCAGAACAACTTTTTCAAACGATTACGAGAATTTGTCGAGGCGGAAGGAACGAATCTCGAACATTCGGTGTAGATAGATAAATAAAATATTGCAATGAAACTTGAGTGAAGATTATGAAGTTGTGTTAAATTGTACTATTTGTTGCTATTTTCTTTTAGCCTTTTAGATTTGGATAAATACTTCCAGGTTTGAATATGCAGCATAAATACGTACAGGAACCTGTGCAAAAATTTGAGGCAACTTGATCGATAGCCGCTTTGCGTCAACTTGCAGCATCCACTAGATTTTCTTATTCATTAGTGCGCAAAGTCACAAAGCCGTACAAACTTTATTTATACAGAATGAAGTTAGTGTAAAAGCTTAGGAAGGCCAATTACGACCGACGACCAAAATTTTGCGACACTAAGACTGATGTGATTAGTGTAAAGCAAAATTTCTCAAAAGAACACGCTTTAGTGCTAAGTTCACGTTTATCGTAAATTAATATGTCAACAAACACAATACACGGTAATGAAGCAACAAAAATTTTACAGGAGAAAATTATACATACAAAACACAAAAAGTTAAAATTTAGGGCGATATTCATTAAAGAAACACTGAATGGTGGGATATGTCTCAAAACATCGTTGATCCTCGCATAACTCTGGAAGTTGAAAGGACGCTTTTTTCAAGGTCGATTCACCCTTGGTACTCCACTGCTTCGACTGTGCCTTGGCTTCAGGAGTGTACTGATGTGTGCAAGTTTCATCTGCAATTATTAATGGACCCCGAAACTCCGAATTATTCCGTTTAAACTGCTTTAACAGCGCTTTGGAAATGTTTGCTTTTTCATACCTAATCTCCAGTCAGAATATGACAAACATGTTCTCGAAATCCCCACAGCCTCTGCTAGTTCTTCTAATCTTATTCGGCGGTTATCTAGTACCATTTAGTGAGCCTTTCCGATGTTATCTGTTACGGTTACAGTTTTTGGTCGTCTCAAACGTGCAGCCTCAACCAAACTAGTACGTTCGCGTTTAAATTCAGCTGCCAAAAATTTGTGACAAGTGATAGTTCAATGTCTCCCTATATAGCGTCCATGCGGGCTTCAATTTGCGTAAGCGTATTGCCTATCAAATGCAAGAAGTTGATGACGGCTCAATATTCAATTTTTCCATTTATACAAAAACGCTGACATGGTCTGACACAAACGACTGTTTAGCAACAACTGAGCGTCCAACATGACTGAAATTTTCAACACATGTGCAACTAGAATATTTTTGGCGAATAACACTATCTGTATATTAAGTCTTGAAACCTTTCAGACTATAATCGTTCGGTGAACTGTCTTAAATACTGTAGACTGTGTGTACTGTACTGTACTTCTTTTGTTGCTTGCAGTAATAAATATAGAAATTCTAGGGGACGGAGGGTAATAGTAAGAAAGTATTTCCCATATGTTAAAATCATTTCGATTTAAATTCAAATCCCAGATGCTGTTCAACATTGTTAGCGTCATATTTTCAATATTTAACGAATAAAAACGTTACTCGGAAATGCATTTTCCTAACACATGCGTTTACGGTGCGGATCCTATCGGATCTGTAATCGTATATCTTTTATTCAGAATTGTGAAATATGGGAAATTCTCTGAGCCATGCAGAAGTTCGCGATGCGCTAAGATACGACGCGACGTTCGCATATGCAATGCAAGCGTAATATTGCGATAATGTGATTATTGAAGAATTCTCGCACTCACGGAATCTCGAGACGTTACAGATGTGAATTGCAAATTTCTCCTTTGGTGTGTTCAATTATAGGAAACGTGACAGCGTACATCTCCTGCGCAACGTATCGAAGACAGAATTTGCAATGAATCAGTATACGGGTGCAATTTCTAAAGCATACGTCAGACAATATTGATATTTGGTGGAACTAAATAATCCGTTTCTTGTCTTCAATACCGATAGACGGTTAAGACGATTACATATTAAGACACACCTGTCCGTATTCAATATGTCTATCTACATCATTTATAGGATATTAAAGATATAATTAGCGCAGAGTAGTAACTTACAAATAGTACACACACGTCACCATAACTCAATCAAATAAGTATTTAGTTATGATTTTTAAAAAATAATTTATTAATGTATTTAATTGTAAGTCTAGTTTCATTATTGCATGTTCAGCACAGAAATTATTCGATTACTTTAATAAATTGGTTTTGTAAATGATTTGTGATACCTACCGTTAAGGCGATGTGCAGACCGGTCGTAACTCGATGCAAACAGCAGGTAAATATGCATACACCGGAAATACGTGGAAATGATATGATAGGATAAAAATTAGATTTTCTTTGCAACGGACAGTATAATCAGGGCCGCGGACAGCTGGTATTTTGGTTTTATTGAATTTTAGCAAAGTCTTCGACACCTTAAATCTCAAATTATTACTAGCCATACTTCATTTTGTCGGATTATCAGAGGGTGCTATTTTTTTTTTTTTAAAAACTATTGTCCGGCCATACCCAGTCGGTATTTGTGGTAGGCACGTCAACCGAATAATACTCAGGGCGTGCTACAGGAATCGAGGAATGGGGCCGGTGTTGTTCACTATCTACACTTATAATTTCCATAGATGTCTTTCGTATTGTGAGTTACCACATGTATGCGCACAATATTCAACTCTTATACACGTTTTCTGGTTGTAACACGATGTAGTAGCTTTGCTATTTAGTAAAGGAACTGGGAAAAGTAACTGATTTTAACCTGGTGTTGAACGGCATGCAATTATAGTTTGATACAGAGGCCAGAACCTTGGTCTGATCACGGATGAAGATTTGAGGTTTACGTCACACATTTCAAGATGTGTTCATATCGCACATTCATACCTAACGGCTCTTTACACAAATAAAGATTTTCTTTTGCGAGGGAGAACGCTGCAATAGTTTAGTTTTGTCTCATTTTAATTATTTTGACGGTCACGTCACAATAACTAAGGCAAGGTTGCTTTATTACTGCGAAACATGCCAGTTCGGGTACTTCTGAGACTATCCTCGTATAACCAGTGTGCTTACGTTTAATAGACGGCCGGGAAATCTTAGAGGTCATCTTAATTTTGAGTTAGTTTTAAACGAAATTTCTACAGAAGATATCTAGCAACAGAGCATTGGCCATTACATTGCTCCCCGCTCATATAATTCGCCTTTCTGGAATCTTTCAAGGTATTGACTAATGTTCATGTCAAGCTGACTTTCCTATGTCCACTATGCAGGAATATTTCGTTTAGATATTGCATCCGAAGGATTTCAGGTTACCATGTTTGTTATTATGACAGCAGTAAACAAAACATTAACTTTGCCGCTCTTAAACTATTGATTCAAAATTTCAAGCTTAAGTAGCTACGCATTTCGCAAAAGGGATATTGGATTTTTGTATCTGTTTCTCTCCGGCGAATTTGAATTATTCTCTCGCATTTACCCATATCCTCTGAAATCTCCTTTGTAATTTCGCAGCATAGTTGTCATCCGCGTACTAATATTCCTCTTGGAGTCGTAAAGTTATCGAACGGTATACTCATTTCTCGCCCATACAACATAAAATGCGGTAATTCCCCTGTATGACTCTGTTTAATATGCCAAAAATGCATACGGAACCTTGGTTTTCGTGGGTTTCGGTGGCATAATTGACATATTATTTGACATATAAGATATGCGTCAAACAGATGGCATTACATCTCCCAATCATCCCATTATATGATGAAGGGTAGTTTGTAATTTATTAATTTTTAGTAAACTGCACACTTCATGGTATGCTTTCGACAAAAAGTTTGTTCTATAATCGTTTAACAACTGAAAAGGATCTACGATTTTAGTGACAAATTCTCTGGTGGCTGTAGAATAGCTATTGCGGCAATACGCATTAACGCATTTATAAATATAAGAGATACCTAGCGTTGCTTACAATATCCACGGATGTTCTTTCAAAACGTTATGACATTTCTTCAAATCTTTGTATTGGCTGGGGCTTCTTATGCAGCGGCGTTTCTTGTTATTGAGAAGCACAATTTGTTGCAATACTCCTTAATGTCGGTTTCATGTCATAGTTACACAAGTTACACAGGGTCGAAATGTTGAATCAACAAATGCTGTTTGTCGTGGTAACCAAACAATAATAATTCTAGAAACTATTTGAATGTATTCTTGAAAGTCAAGACTAGTCGCAACGGCTCGAAATTTAGAATCAACAACTTAAAAAACGTTATCCTTGGAATCTGTTTACTATTATCATGGTAGCGAAGCAATATTGACACCAGATATTGCATCTAGATGCAAGACTCTATCACTGTAAATTTCTCCTTTATTTTGAACATTAAACACATTGTTTTTAATACGCTTCTAATACAACCTGTAACGTACATATATAGACCATAATGGTTTGTTTGCGGTTTCTAGAAACTACGAACGATGTGATACATATGTAAACACACATTCGTATGAATTTGATATGCGCATATACTAGAATATACACTTGGATCATTGCCATTTATCAGGTTATCCCTAACAGAGAGCAGCAGCAGGTTACTAGTCTATATTATGTCATTTACAGTTCGTTACTAAAATGTATGTTTATGTTGAAACATAAACCATCGACAATGCGCATCAAACGCTTCGCCACAAACATGAAATATCAGACGGTTAATTAATCGACAAATTTGTAATTCAATTACAAATTGTACGCAGTTAATAGATTTCATGCATGTTCAACATATAGTATTTCTATCGGAATGGTCGTGTCTTTTATGGATTCATCTGAAACAATGTCCCCTGATGTTTCAATAATAACAACTTTTCTCCGTATTAATTTATTAACGTTTCTTTGTAAGTTTTCTGCAGACGATACAATAACCAATAAGTCATATTACAGTTCAAAAACCCATACCTTTTGCACTGATTACTCTATTACATTTTTCACGGTATACTTTCGCAAATTCGTCCATAAGTGCGCTGCCCTGTCTAACGTAATAAATTCTTCAGGTTGTTCATTGTATGCTTTACTTTATTCCTTGTGCTTTTGGCCAAACTCATTCACTCAATACTTCTGCTTTCTAAAATCTCCTGTAATTTCTCTTTTGGGGCAGTGTCGAAAGGCTTTTCTAAATCAAGAGCAGACAAATTTTAGATAGCAATGATTTTTCTATTAACTATTTCGCCGAAAATATTAAATCTGTAGCGTCTAAAAACACACTGATTGTCACCCAAGGTATGTTTTATCCCTCCTTTCCAAAAATATCTCATAAGAACAACTGATAACAAGGAAAGCTCCCTGTAGTTATTACATTTCTCCACGTCCTCCTTCTTATATGAAGGTCATTTTATTTATTATTTCACAGCGCTTCACCGTTTATACATTTTATTAACCGTTATTTAGATTGCTAACTGCCTCATTTGCCTCACCTTCAGTTACTTTAGACGCCATATTCATATTACTTAGTGCTACTCGTCCTCCTTGTTCCCCACTCAAGCCAGTGTTCAGAAGTTCACAATGCAAAATGTTCCATCCAATTTTCCGTAATTTAACTTTCTATTACGAACAAATTTCCGTCCGAGTCTTCAATACAAGTAATCTTGCTTGTTTTATCTCTCCTTAGGTTCTAAAAACTACTATACAGAAATTTGGCAATTACCTCCACTGCCCCTTTCTATCTTGTGATGAAAATCATCCCATTGCTTAATTTTGCTTCTTTAACTACATCTCCAACATTCCCTCTTTGCTCTTCATACTCCTTGTAATTACTCTCCGTCTTACTACTCAGATATATTTGCCAGAATTTTTTCTTTTTCTTTATTTCTCTTTTCATATCATTATTCCACTAAGCTCTTCTATTCCTTTCTCCGTTCCTGGACATCCCACGTACCTCTTCCGCCACTGAGCAAACTGCCTCGCTAAATATCTTCCACAAAGTTTCCAAATCGCTTTGCTCCTTCTGCATCTTATTTACTATTTCCATATTGGTGTTCCACAATACCTCACTCAGACTTCTTACTGCTGTAATCTATGCACTTTGTAACTTTTCTATTTATTTATGTTTTGTTTAATCCTTTGTTCATTTCATCAATATATTCATGGCTCCTTGGAATCGTTCAATTTTACTACAACAAGAAAACGATCAGATCCAATTTCATGGGCCCTTCTAAGACGAAAACCTTAAATCATTTCCCTCTAGTTACTCTGCACCAATATTAAATCGATAATGGACTTTTCATTTCTATCTTTCATCGCCCTCTTATACTTGGTATAGTATTGAAGGGCGATGAAGTTATGAATGGTTGAAAAAAACGCATACAAATGGCTATGATCTAAATTTTAACTATTCTGTAAACATGTGATTAACACAATACATAAAGTTTAAATGCATTTTTGAAGAAGAATTGATTGAATAAATGGTATTATCACATAAAGCATGCATTCTTTGAGATATCTATAACAAAATCAGTTCGAGTGTTTCTATTTTAATCGCTTTTGTTCGCTAATTTGAACATGTGTGCTATTTTCAGTAGTAGAAAAGCACAGCGCAAAAGGTCATTTAAGGAAAAAGGTAAATTAAAGTAGATTAATCCAATGTTATCTCATTAGAAAGATTATCGAGCAAAAAACGCAACAACGTAGCATCGCATTATGTTCCAGAAGATCTTTTAAAGAATTTGGGTTTCCGGGTTGAAACCGCGTCGTGTTGTACGAAGCAGCTGCTGTACAGCAGCGACGTAACATGCAGCAGCCCAGAAGAAGCTCCATGCAATTGAGGGCAAAACGTCGGCATTCTCATGCCATTACGACGCGGTTTCAACCCCGAAACCCAAATTCTTTAAAAGAATGTTTCAGAAGATATTTAAAAGCCAAGCAAATTATTGGCATAAATAGAAGTATCTCATTTGACACCTTTTAACCAACATACAAATGTTGACAAACAACTATATCCTTTCCAAATAACGCAACACCGTATTTCTTCTTTGATAAAACCTCACAAACTTACATTTTTAAACAGGTAAATATTACTTGCCTTCGACGGAATAAGATCGAGGGTTTATGTTATTCTATAAATTCTGACGGAATATCTCGATAATTCAATTTTATTACAGGGTTGCTTTAACCGTGAAGCGAGTATGCGACTGAACATAACGGCAAGGAGAGTAATTGAGCTTGCTACCACTTCAAATACATAATCAAAATTTCTGTTTAGCCTTTGATCGCAATGTAGCATCAAAATAATTGAAATGCGAAACGGTGTATACAGTATGACCCATTTGAAATGGAAACACCCTTGTAAAACCTCTATTTTTGAGGAAAATAAAATCAATTTTCTTGCATACATAGTAGATCAAAGTGTCTACTTCGACAGAAAATTTCAGAAGTCTCATAATTATTTATTATTTTAATTATATATATTTCTTTTGTTGACAATTTAAATCAATCTCTATTCAGGTGATCCTATGAATTTATTTAATTAAATATTTTGGAATTTATTTGGGAAAACAATGAATTTTTTATCTACTCACTGAAGTCTTGCGACGACACTGCCCACAATTGAAATCCAAATCAGGGTTGTAACTTTAGATATAATTAAATTAAATAATTTTTATTGCAGAAACCCTCTTCAATTTTTAATATCTTATATTATTACAACGGGACTCTTGTCTCTTAATTAAGACAAGCTGAAGATAATAATAATTACAATAATCAAAGAGCGCTAATAGAACATATGCTGTATTAATGGGATCACAGCGTATAGCTAAAACAGCGATTAGAGAAAGTCTGTTACATTTATCCCTGAAATGCTATTTTCTATTTCACACAACTGCTCGCGTCGCGACTTCTATTGCTGTTTTCCAACAACTTCTTGGTTAGCCTTCAAGAGTAATAGAAGCAACAAGCCGTATTATATAATATGAGGATAAAAATCCACTCATGGGTTTATAACGACAACAAAAGCCGGTAAATACCGCTTACTGCTGCAATTCGGATCATACTTGAAAGCAGTTTCCCCAATCTTGTAACAATTCCTTCCAATTACCCAAGATGTAGTAAGTAAAAGTAAGGTATAAAGAATTCACAAGAGAAAATGATAAGTTTATTTTATAATAAATTTAGTGCTTACACGTTTGTAAATGTCTATTTTCCAGCATCAATTAATTTCGCGCAGATAGTGTGGAAGCCGTTTCAGAATTTCCTCTAAAGAATCAGATCCCTCATCGAAAGTCTAACAACCAACTTTGACTTTCAAGCTTGATCTTTTTTAAATTTAACAGTCAATCCAAATATCTTTGTAATTTTAAGTAGTGGAGAAAAAGTTTTATTGCATTATTATGAAAAGTATGTTAATGAAGTGCGGTGGGTTAAACACAGTGGTATAGTACACCTTTCATCATAAACGTGGAAGAAATACAAGAAAGACAACGATTACATTCAAGTTACCGTTGAATAATTACATTTTCGTAATGATACATTAGTTTGTGTTTAAAATGGCCCAACTTGTCGAAATTTTAATGATGATAGGCCACAGAAATAAAGGACGAACTTACCACGAATTGCATGATTCATTAAGCCATATACAGGCATTTAAATGGAAACGATTTCGTATATTGTGCTAATTGTATTGTAATGTTACAAAGAAACATCTACAAGGATACAAGTCATCTGCGCCACCCCCACATCTCTTTTTGGGATTTAACATTGTCCATCGATCGAGTATAAGCGTAGAAAGCCCGATTCCTACTAGAAAATTCCTTCTTCTAGCCAAATATCTTTGGAGCGTAGAAATAAGGAAATTATTATAAGTTTTTTGACATAAAAGTCTTAAATACTGCTTTCTACCGTACCTCCAAATTGTACAAGTTCTCATATTTATATTGCAACCCCTTTTTTGAAAGAAAAGGTTAATTATTACATGTACCATGTGATGATATTACCAGCGATACCGTCTGTATTATAGAACCAAATTCCTGTAACCAGCTGGTCAAATTGCAAGGGGAACCATCATCAAAATAAAACATTTTTGAAATCGCCAAATCGTTCGAATTTCCAAAGGTATAATTTTCTTAATTATCCTATATCTCTCCAATTAACAACTTCATTTATAGAATTCGATACGCTGGATCCATTAAAACCCCCCGATTTTCTCTCTCTCTCTCTCTCTCTATCTCTTACAGTAAGCGGACTAGAAGTTTTAGAACATTGGGAAACTTTGATCCCTATCTTAAGCTTAATCTTTTTCGGGGTCTATGTATGATCCGTATTTTGCAAAACGTTAAAAAGAATTCAGTTGAGCGAAATAATCTGTAATTTATCCAAAACAAAACAGCCAAAAGCGAAAATAACAAAAAAGCGCAAAATGCTACAATTTCGTTTGAAAAAACACTAAAAACGTGTACAGCAATTCTTACATCCACAATAACAGTTAACGCTCAGTAGGAAGAATTAAAAAAAAATTTGTTATCCATATAAATCTCGTCTCGTACAAGAACTTTTTAATTACGATTTCGATAGAAGGCTTTAATGTTGTCAAATTATCATGAAGATTTGTCCGTGGAAACCTAATTTTGCAAGAAACCTCGCATTTTTTGATGAGGCAACATTTTAAATAGAACAGTTTTGTGACATAATTGTCGCCATTGATCCCAACATAACCCACGTTGAATACAGAGAGCCCCAGTCAACACCCACAAAATTGAAATGTTTGGGCTGGTAATTACAGAAGTATGATTATCAAACGTGTGAAACCTATTCGAACCTTTTAAATCTCTAAATTATCTCTGAATTAATGGAAGAGGGACACTTGCAAGGGCGACTATTTGAATTTAAGACTGAACTGGGCGAAGAGGTACTATTGAATGGACTACCTGTTCTCCGGATCTAAGTACAATCGATTATTTCTTGTGGAGCTATCTAAAGATTTTCCAAGCCACTTAACCGCCTAAATGATATGAGGACTGAAGTAGAAGAATAGAGGAAGTGCGATACTACTTCAAACGTTAATGGGGGCTTCCACCAGATTAGCGTACTGTCAAAGAATGGGTGATCACCAGCTTGAAAATCTAATACATGTTTTTCATTTATTCATGCATTATGTTGTAACGTCCTTCTATATGTCACCAATCCATAAGGAATCTAGCAACACCTTGAGGTGTCATTCACCGATCGCATTGGTTGGTACCCACCGGGTGTTGTAAAATGCCGCTTTCCGATTCGACGGAACCTCACAATTAGAGGATCAAAGCTACCCCTAGAATTTGATGATTTTCGGATTTTTGCAATTTACACTTAATAGTACAGTAATAATACATATCTCTAAATATGCCGTCGATAGCTGTACCAAGCTAGCCCGGATGCAATTTCTTTGCCAGCCCTACCACTATTGCCACTATTACCACATTGTGCATACGGGCTTAATTTGGAACTGCACGCTGGGCGCATTCTAACCTATAAGGGAGGCAATACAAAATGTGCTTTAGAATCTGTCTACAACACATAGTTATACTGGACTGCCCACAATATTGGCTGCAGGAAAACGCGTAAATACTATTCTTGAGATTGAGGCTTCTACGTCAGGCAAATCCGAAATATTTAAGAAATGGTTGGGATGGCGGATGTGTTTTTGCACAGAATAACGAGTGAGAACCAGACAACTTTGCTACTCGACTCGTGGGGTGGCCACTGGCAAATTGCAGGAGTACATACCTGCGGATAAATCTACACATATTCTAACCATTCCTAGGAAAACAACTGTTATGGTGTAGCGTGATGGATGGCGCGGCTTTCGTGTATGCGAAAACGTTTTTAGATCAAATTTTACTCGGTAATACGGATATTGATTTACATCAGCGGAATAACACAATAAAATCGCAATCTGAAGTTCACAATCAACTCTCCTCCCCAACATATTAATCTTGCAGGTACAAGAACAGTTACATACGACGAAGAGACGTTACTTCTGCCTGTAGGCTGGACGCTTCTATAAAATGCGAGCCCTGTAATGAGTATTTCTACTTTCAACATTTCTTTGATGATTTTTATTACCATGAAGTAGAATAACTATGAATACACTCATTCCACATGCAGTCCTCTCTCCATGCATTACATCTCTTTTAGAATATTTTACATTCGAAACATTAACTGTGCAACAAACCATGTCAACAAGTGTACTTTACAAAACATTACGAACTCAGTCATCAATAAAACACGCAATAAAATAAAAATGAGCTTTCGTTTGACCTACATATATAGTTCAACCTACTACCACAAGAACGTCATTTGTAAAAACATGATGAAGATTAGCCGTTTGAGTGGTTTAACATACAATACATTATAGTTGCTTTTAATTTTCTTAGAGTTATATAGGGGTGGCAAATGTTTACAGGCGTGAATGGTATTTCCCGCGGATCACTAATGCGAATATTTTGCCCTTTTCCGTTGAATCCCCTCTCCACAAGGGAGTGGGCGGATGATGATAAGGGTGGCCAAAAAATATCGTCCGGGTTGGTTTGATAGATCCATGGAAGGGGTATTTAGGGATATACGATCTTTTTTATTCGTAATAACGGTGTAAATTGCAAAAATCAGAAAATCGTCGAAATTTCAGGCGTAGCTTTCACTCCCTAAACGTGAGGTTCCACCGAAACGGAAAGCGGTGTTTTACAACACTCGATATCGTAGGACCCGACTTTGCCAAATTTCAAGCTGGTCGGTGAGTGACACCTCAGGGTGTCCCCTTGTAAATGGATTAAATTAAGAGTCTACATCATAGTTGCGTTCGACGTGCCTCCAGTCTGTTGGTGCTAAAGTAAGTGAGTTCTTCTCCCTAATTTAAGCTCCCTTTGTCCTAATTTTATGTTGTCTTCTCTTCTGTTGTAAAAGGGGCGATATCATTCAATTGAAGCAATCTGTTTGAACTTCCTTCCTGAATTTATGATAGGAGAGTGGAGTATTGACGTCTGCAAGTAAAGGAAAAAAAGGAAAACCCATAGCCAAACCTACAAGCATGTCCAGTTAAGTTGTTGTGTTTGAAAAGACTTTTTTCAAAGAAATTTGAAGTAATTGCAGCAATTCAAGCATTTGTTGTGTAGAAAATTCTAGATTTGAAAGACTATTTCCTATTAATTATAAACTTCATGTCGGAGTATATTAGTAAAAAGATTTTTAACGTGTAACGAAATTAAAGTATCAGCATCAACCATGAAACTCCTTAGTAAGTTGAACGTTCCTAGTTATTGTATGTTCAAAGAAGTTTGCATAAGATAATTTAAACATGTCTTCGCCAGTAATTGTTGATAGCTTCTGGTGATTAGGATGGCATTAAATTGGGATTCATCGGTTCCCAGTTTGCCTTCGGTAGCGGAAACTAAAGCTTCAGCATCGGCCGTAGGTTGAGCTTCGTTAACTCTTTGATATTTATCTCGATTGCTCTCACACAGTGGGACGAGTAGTTGTTTAAAATGACCGGAAGTATCATCTTTCAAGTCTTCTAGCTCGTAAAACTGAGTTATAGAACGGAAAGCGTAGTTGGACAGAGTTCATAAAATTTCAATGATGGCTTCTTTATCAGTACCTAAATCGGCAACAACATCATTCAACTATCTAGACGACTTGTATCTTGCTGAAATAATGAAGATGAACATATAGTAAAGGCAGGATTCAGTTTCTCCAGAGAAAATGAAGGGACCTGTTTTTCAAGCCACCCACAAAGAATGCAACACTAACTAACTAAATGAAAGGAAAAAAGAGCTAAATCCAGACTTCCGAACACCGTTCGATCTAAATGTTATCCTGCGGCGGCATTTTTAGTGTAAGAACCTGATAGTAAAGACAGCAAGTTTATAGTTTACGTCTAGAACCCTTATTAAGCAACCAGAGTTCAGCCAGTGTACCCGATACATACTGTCGTCGCGTCAGATTAAATTTAAATCTGATACAATTGATTTGAAGACAAAGCGAACCCTATTCGCAGTTACTCTATCCAAATATAGACAATAGACATTGTCACAAAAGTTAAAATGTGGGAGAACCAAGAAGTCAGGTAACAACCTTCTAGTTCTGATTGTGGGCGCACAACTGTTTAGAAGGTTTTTTTATCGATAAGCAGACCCAAGTTTCGTACACAGCTCGCAGGCTCCGAAACCATAAGCCAATCATAACATGCAAATTACCCCCAACCACGGAAGCGATAATTTTCTCTTTCAAACAACTTTCTAATAATTTGCTAGCAAACATGACGCCCCTACTAACTTAACCGAGCTGACGTTCGACGATGGGTTCGATTTTATTTTTCAATTACTTAAAAAAATATCGCAATAACGAAGCAGAGCTGCAAACATTTTCCCTTTATATTACGTAAATCTCTTTTTACAAGTAAAAAAAGAACGATTTTAGCGATGTACGCCCCGCGAGGCATTCGTTAATTAAATACTCCTGCAGATCCCCATCTCCCCCTGCATGTTTTATCAGCCCACACGGAATCTCATCAATATTGGAGTTTTCTTTATCGCCCTTCATTAGCGATGCTGGCAATCTCTGTCACGTTAGTAAGCAATAAACGCTCCGTTATAAAAAAAGACTGTTATGAATACGATAACAAGGTAGTAATAATTTACTTCTCAATGTATTTGGCACAATGACGACATATTCTCTAAATATTGCGAACAATACTAACGTATCGGCACACTCCGCACCATATAAGTTTAATTGAAATCTGCTTTCGTTTTCTTTTCACAGTAAGCTTACCTATTTGAAAAGCAGGTTTTTTTCATAAAGAATGAATTTTTGTCGTAAACTTCATCCTGGGGCACGCTGTATACCTAGATATGTTACATTAGGTGACAATATAGTATGAAAAATTTAATGTAGTGGAAGATAAAGCTGGAAACCGTTTTACCTATACATAACATTTATAACACAGTGAGCCCCGCTGTATGCCGTGGCGGTTATTGTTATCATTTTAATATATCGTTCATTGTCATAGTTTTAGTCAAGTCCACCGGCGAAAACTGAAAAATCGGTTATTTTTAGATTTTGGCGATTATATCTAATTAATGAAATAAAATTTAAAAGCACCGGTGGGATCCTCCGATTCTTGATCAACTAGTATTCTGGTACAAAAGGCCGATCGGTTTCTTTATCACAATGCTGTATTAAGTATTCATTTACGAAAACACTATACGAGATATAAATGTATCTTTAATATCTGATAATATAGTTTAAGCTCAAGCGATTCAATTGTTCTTTTTTCATTTTTGGACAACGTGTTCATTATAATCGATTTAAGCTCTGAATGCGTGTAAAAACTTAATAGAACAATGTTTTTACTAGAATTAACTAATATAAAACTTCTCACAACTAACTAAAATAATGCAGAAAATCCATTTCCTTTTAGTAAAACACGAGCGCGTTCAGGATTTCAGGAGTCATATATGGTATCCTGTTGATCGATTTTCAGCAGTTCAAAGCTGCGATGACGTGTGCTTAATACATAGCAAGCGCGACAAAGATAATAGGCACCGATTACGCGAGAAATAGAAACCGTTGATTTGGAATGCGCGGTAATAGTTTAATTAGAAACATGCTGTGAAATTTATCGTCACAATTAACTTGCTTGATAAATGAAATTGTTCCACAACTGGAGTGTGCTTGCACCATTGGAGAAATTTAGCACTAACGTTGGACTTCTATAATAAATTTTGTTATTTTAATATCGCTAGTAACAGGTTTAATTCGGAGTGTGATGAAATGAAGTTTCCCGTAACGTAATATATACTCAGCTTTATATCTAATATATTGCACTTATATATTCGAAGAAAAAAGAAGTTGCAGGTAAGAAAATAATTGCAATAAAGTTACTTAATATTGTTACTAAATAGGATTGATGATTTTTTTAAGAATGTGCTATTATTTTATTCGCCCCTGTATATAAGTAGCGCACATTTTTATAGATAGTTTCCCGCCATACGATATTCTGAGGAAAAAGGCATGAAATGACAATGACATCGCCCAATATCGGTATGGAAAGTTTTGGGGAGTGGAGTCTTCCTTTGGTAACCAAAGCGAGCGGACGTGTAGTCAGCGTCCCAGGAAAACGGCGGTTGGCTGTAACAAATCCCAACTACCAAGAGAAAGAGGTACAGGGTAACTATCCTCTTTATCCTCCAAAGCCACGAAAATAAGTGTTAAGGTCAATTTCATGGTATTTAGTCATAGTTACGATGCGTATAAAGTCGCCATGAGAAAAAAAGCATTAACCACAGCCTTGATAATGGTTACAGTGCATTGAAAAAATACTAGAAAGTGTAAAAGAAGCTGGTCAATTTCGTTTGGGAGCTGCAGGCCAGGGTTAGACCATCCTTTCTTTTCATTTACCTCATTATACAGAGTCAACATGGATTCTATTTTATTTTGAAGTGTTTTTAATACATCGAGGAATCATTTAAATCAGTTCATCTCGACATCGACAGTCCAAGAACTGCTCAAGATTTGGTTTGGGAACCGTACTCGGTTACTGCCGTTACCTTCTAGATGGCATGGGTGCTTCTTGGCACTAAATGGCACCAAAAGATATCTTGCTCTTTGCTTCGGAGGATACTGATATAAGCCGAGAGGTGTGATGTAGACAAATACTTCGAGCAACGCTGATGATGCCTGCTTGGGCATGACGAAGAGCATCAGCATTATTTCAATATACTGTTATTAATTTTAAAGAAGATAACAGTAACAGAATTCGCAGTTGTAGTTTACAAGTTTACATCTTAATAGGTAGGCCTCAATGCGTTAAACAGTTTTAATAAAAAATGAACTTTATGCTCTTGTGTGTATTATATATGCTTTTGTCACCTTGTCCACCTCTTAGACGAGACTCCTGTCATATGTTCGAATGCCACATTTGAATCAGCGTTGTCCATCGCACCTTGTACATGCGTACTCCTACCAAAATCCACACTCCTCGCACTTTATTCGAAGAAAAGCCAGAAATACTTCTGCTTTGTCTACATTTTTTCTATTTGGTTATAAACGCCAGCTTCTGTTTCTTTGCCCTAGATATTAATCGTTATACAACACATGACTTGCTAATTGTTATTGTCCCCTGTTGGCCTAATTCTAAACATCAACCTCTAAAGTATTTACTGAACACTACAGAAGTGCAGAATTAATTACCAAGTAATTCGTAATATAGTGAACAGCTCATCCGTGGCCGTGGTTTATTATTAATCAAAGTATGTGACTATTATTATTATAGGTCCGGTTATTATTATCGTGTTTTGTTAAATAGTCTCAAATTTGAAATTAGATAGAATATAAAGAAAAAACAGGCCCTAAGAAGAAATGTATATTAACAAAGAAATATGACAAATAACACTAAACATGAGTCTAGGTAATGCACATTTGCAAAATTCATAGTCATTAATACGGCACATATGTCTTAGCATCGTGTAATAAAGGCTATCCATATAAACTTTTGCTTGCTAGCAATTCATGTTACCTATTAGTTAATAAAATGACAAACACTAAGGTATCGGCGCTTCACCCCACGTAACCTGCCGAAACCTTAAGTGGCGTTCACATATGAGCGAAATTTGTGTAGTGGAAGTTTATCTAATTTTGAGTTATTATACCATGGGTACTGCAGAAATTGCTAATAAATCTATTCTACAACGGTTCTGTGTAATTCCGTGTGTTCCGTGTGTGATCTTCTTCGGTGTTAAGCCTTTTAAATATGTGTTTAATCACCGCTCGAAACTCATTTTTTTTCCATTTTTCTACATAAACAAAAATTCTTTGCTTAAAGTTTTATCGAAATCTCTACATCCCAAAATGCATTTGCTATAAGCGGGGTTCACCGGCTTTCATAGATCGACTAAAAGTTTTCTACAGCTACCACAATCTTACACAATAGCAAACTTATATGAGAGTATTCATTGTCGTTGTTTCAAGAACATTAGCATAGTCAATGTATACATATTTCTAAAAGAATATATACAACTGATAATTATCAGTTCCATCCAATTATAATTGGATAGGGAAGTATACAAGCGGGACAACGGCAACCTAGAAGAAAACAGATTTGCTTCAATAACCTCACAAGGTTTAATACTGTTTTCAACAACTTTCTTGCGGATTTTGCAAATAAGGTGTAGGAATCACATAAATCCTTCAATTCTTTGCTTATAATACAATTTTCGAGGTGTTGATGACGAAACGTAATTTCATAGAAATCCTAACCAATAGTGCCCGTATATTTCCAATAAAACATTTTTGTGCTCTTCTGTATGATTGTCCAAAATGGACTTGGCTGGTTACTAGCCTTAAATTACTTGTAAAAATACATCATAATTGTTTCGGTGACAAACATCCTCTGTGTATAGTCATAATATGGCGTGGCTATTTTTTACTTCACTGATTGCCTATTTCTTATTCGAATTCCCAACTGTCACACTTCTAAATTCCGTACTTATTTTCTAATCTATGTAATATCGCAGCTTTACATTATTAGATATTTGACATATTTATCACGGCGATAATGTCAATAATATCCTTCTGGAAGCATAAGCTGCGCTTTGCGTGTCCGCAGTAATCAAATTATTGAATGTGATGGCTGGAAACATTTTGACCACATTACTTTCCGCCCTTGCTCCGCTCCTCGCGGCACTCCATTCGTTTCCTCGTTACCTAACAAAACGCAACACGCATTTCATTTTTTTGCGGTGACGTTTTCACGTTACAGCCATAATTTCGTGAGTGGATCGTAAAAAAGTCACACAGACAATAACGCAGTTCGCAAACGTTTATATATATTATATTATATGTGTATGTACGTGGTATATAACATAACACTTCATCAAAGGACAAAATGTAAATTATTTCCCAGAAAAAAAAAAGCTGTTTGATATACGACCACTTTTACGTGGGTAATTTTCCGAGTATATCTCACTTGGAAACGCGAAGTCATCCATGAGAACAAGTTATTAAACCTGCAGTTAACAAATTACAGCGAAACTGTCTTGTAGATAAATCACTAACCGATTATTTTGCGGTATACACATACAACCATCTTTAAAACAAGAAAGCTTTCGGTTTCAAATTAATATTTTTGTATTTTTTAACGGATTAAAAAAATAAGCCTTGACATACAATTACCTTTAAAGAAACTGCATTTATACCTGGTTAGTTGCAACCTGGAAGTAAAAAGTTACTACTAGTAGACACACAAATGAATAAAGTGTGATGTTGATAAAATACCAAGAAAACCTCATAAATTTTACGTATCGGGTAATGTGGACCCATCCCTTGAGGATCGTTGGACGTACGGGTAATTACTACAGCAAATGTTCGAAGTCGCCCCCTTCCTCCTGAATACACAAAGATATTCATCAGTAATGTGCAAATTTTGTTCTACGCGAATAACTAAAAATAACCACCACACAAGAATTATATAAATGTACGCAAAAATGTAGATGTTAATAATCACAGAACAAAGAAATCTTCATAGTTTGATAGTCGGGAATGGACGACTTCTTTTGTTAAGCGTTCACGAGGTCTTATTACACAAGTTTTGTAAACAAACCTGTCCTTACAAGGAAGAGCTCCAAAGGGGTGTCAAATTCAGGTTTTTTTTACGAAAGTTGTTTGCTGAACTTCACTTAGAGGGGGGCCAAACACGCTCGGGAAGTTGAGTAAAAATCGTATCATATAGTTCCTTATGATATTGACGGAATGACTCACGGCAAAAGCGATACGAGGCGGGAAAACATTAACTAACGGACTACCCGGTGTCATCAACGTCGCTCCGAGCGTCTTCTCTACTTAACACCGGTACTTGCCTCTGACCTTACATAACTCTCCTTCTAAACGACGAATCAGGCATCTCTTACAAAAACCGGGTGCTGTTCCACAAACTAAACCAAAGCGCTCATGCACACACCATCTCGCGTTAAGAAGCCCAAGAACTGCTCGAGAACTGGTTTGAGGAACAGTATCCGATTTTCGATGCTGCTTCCTAAACAGCAGGTGTGTATTTCTTGACAGTAGATGGCACCAAGAGATGCCTAGCTCGTTGCTTCGAGGGATAGTGACATAAGCCGAAAGGCAAATAGCGGTGTTAGGCAGAGAAAACGCTCAGAGTGACGCTGATGGCGCAGAGTAGATAGAAGCATATCCGTTGGCTAGTGTTTTCTCTCTTCACATTGCTTTTAGCATAAATGACTCTATCAATACCATAAAAGGCATTATTTTGTATTATTACTTGCAGACAATGTTTGAGTGTGTTTTTATCTATACATTCTTGATTATATTTAAGAGATCTAATAAGTTCTAGTATTCAACTATAAGTTGCAAGGAATAACGTTTCTCCCTTAAATTATAATACATATTTCTTTTTATCGATACCTTAAACACTTTTTAATTTGACTCCAATCGGATTGGATTACTAAATTAAAAATTTCGGGAGACTAGCGGTAAACAGTCGCAAAAACGAAGCATGATAAATATAAATACAAAACAACAAACAAAAAAGAACGTTATGAATTCAAAAAAGCTCAAAACCTTGGTTCGAAACCGTGTCGTATCCAGGAGCCGTGTCGCTCTTAAGACACCATATGTGTATTGAAGTTCTTCCTGGGTTCTTCGTCTAGAGGGACAAGCTCGGTGGTCGTAGAGAGGGACTCGTTGACATCTAGCAAAATAACAACGTCATCATCCTGTTTTGAGTGGAACAAATGGCTTTATCCGTGTTGGTATTCGCACTATTTACACTCTGGCGAGGGCGATTTGTTATTTGATTATTTTTAGCGTCTTGGAGATTATCAGCACGGAGTTGTTTGCGATGGTCACTGTTTGCCTGCGTAATCAGCTGGTGAGAGGTGGCTCGATTATCAGTCCAGAAAATAATATCAACCTTCTTAATCGCTTGCCTCTTATGTGCAATTTGTTATCTAACCTTTAGCGGTAGCCAACTCCACAAATGTCGAAAATCCTAATAAACGCCATAGCTGCCCGGAGAACTGACTCCACTTCGTTTTCCTAATTGACTATGACAAATCTTCACATGGTTCTGCGATCAGGATGACAAAAACGGTATTATGGCCCGAGAAAAGGTCCGACACAGTGTCCGCGGAGTACTCCCACTCTAAAAAAAGTGTCCGTTTGCAGTGGGTATGAAATTGAATTTTGTCCTTTTGTACGGAGGAAAAGAGGATAGTGGATTGGCATCCCTGGTTTGGAAATATAAACATATTTTCACATATATTTTTCGAAGAAACTATTTATAAAATTCAATTTTAACCAAGGAAGAGGTATTATGTTCATTTAAAACCATTAGAAATATCAAAGGAGTATTCTGAAGAGAACAAGAAAGGAAGAAGGAACGAACACGGGATTTTGAGAGCTAACAAATATGAACACAACACACGTTCTGTAAGTAAATTAAAACCATTTCTGTAAAAATCATTGCAAATAAATAGAGGAACTTTTAATTATCATTTAATTTGATTATTCATCTAACGTCATGTTACTCGCGTATTCTAAAAGACCTTTAAATGGTGTTTATCTTCTCCCTCTAACATTCTTATTGGTAGTTCTACAGTTAGATCAACCAACCAACTTTCGAAGGTGAATTTTGGCATATAACAAAATTCTATACATATGCTTTAGTATACTCTACATTTTCACCAAGTTTCATTCAAATCTAAATTTGACAGTCGGACACCGTTCGTTGTTAGTCAATCTTCCTCGTTCGAAGTTTTATATATATCATGATCATTTTTATTTATTTTACGTATCAACAAGGAATTATCTAATATAGAACATAAAATAACAAAGATACCATGACGTATAACGGCAGTAAGAATTATAGAAAGACAACATTATTGTAATGCAATTAAGATAAAAATGTATAAAACGGCACAGAATATAAATAACACATTAATCAGACAAACATAAGTATGATGAAATGTGGGGAAAACAAGCCAAAATACTAGCAAAACTATTGTAGTTCATCGCAAAGTATTTATCAAGACTCCGGGAAAACTTCCTACATAACTTCCAATGAAGTGCTCCTTTCACCACACGAGTGTTTCCGTCTTTAGAATTTGAGGGTAATTCAACTGTTTGTATTACAGCACTTTTATTGACTAGAAGATGTGTATATAACTCCAAAAGTGAATTTCAATTTTGAATCAATACTTGTTTGCCTATAACGGGTTTTCGGTGTATGTAAGTATGAAGCTAATAATTGTTACAACCATATAAACAGCGAAAAAGGAAAAAAAAACAACTGCAAATTTATTGTAAAACTTTAAAACACGTGTTCGATTAACGACCACGCGCATACCGTAATAATAGTGTAGTAGTACTATTCTCTCTCTAGTCTCTATCTTAGAAACATGATATGAATTGCTATTAAGTGATAATTACAGTTACTGTTGCAAAAACTGGAGACTATGTTTTTGCTATTATACATTCATTAAGAGTCATGCATCGTTGGCCAACTGTGTCTTGACGTAACAGAATCTCCCGACTTCCTTCTGTAATTAACTGTGGAAGAAAGTAGCTAAAGGTGTAGTTAACACAGCCTTGTATAGCCGTGATCGTCTAGTGGTTAGGACCCTACGTTGTGGCCGTAGTAACCCAGGTTCGAATCCTGGTCACGGCAATGTGAAAACATTGTCACGGAAGAGGCTTTTTTTGCTTTCTTTTATCCGTGCCGTGTCTTACGTGATACGCAAATTTGTATTTCTATTTATATTTTAGGATTATAGTACTTCTATTGCTTTTGCTCATGATTTACGGGGTTGTGATTTATCATTGCAATATCTCGTATTTTTAAGAATGAATTAACCTTTAACTGATCTGGTGCTTTATAATAACGTTACTCATATATATATACATATGTATAAAAAATACATCCTCCCTCTTCTAATTATCTAATTTTTCGCTTAAAGACAACTTTTCTTGGTGTATCTACATCAATTGAACCGGTCAGCAAGTGCTGTAATACTGCTATCTGCGAACGAAGAAGACTTCTCCGCCAACTCTTGCATTATAGAAGTTCTATCTCTAAAAAAAGGAATACATACGACGGGTTTTGTTTCTGCTTTATACAACATTATTTGAAATAAAGCTTCACATAAAATTGCTAAATAAGTTGTAAATTATTTCAATTATAATAGTTATACTTAACTATTTTAATCTTTCTACATTGATGGTAGGAATGGAGTTTTTCTTCAGTTGTATTTTCTGTGCAGACAGTTCATCAATTCTCCTAAAAATGCTGTAAATTTTGTATGAGTTGCCAATTGCATCTGCCGACAAATTTTATCTATGCTTTCTCAGTATTTGGATTAATTGGAAATCCATAAAAAATCAAACTCCTACTGAACGAAATGTTATGGCAACAGTCAAAAAATTAACGTTGCAATAACTGCATTGTAAAAAAAATTGTGCTTTACTGAATTGCTGACGTAATTACATTTTTTTTTAACTTAAATTCTTAAAAAAGTCTATTAAAAAATTCTGTTCTTTCATTTTCGCTGTTTTTGAAGATCCACAAATAATGTAATTTACCATTGTAATTACCGAAAGCACTTCAATAAGGCGAAACTATGGACCCCAACGTGGTAACTTTCATCTACAAAAATCGTATTCCCTCCTGATTATTTTCCTCCTTTACTCGTGTCAATAAATAAATCGTCTTTGGTTCATACTAATAATTAAAATTCGCCGCTTTCCGTGCACTTCCCTAAATTAGCATAGACTAGACAAGCTCGTGTTCATTCGTCTCATGAAAGTAGCTTCGTGCTGCCTATTGGTTACCCCGAGTCGACGAAACACGAGTATGTCTAGTCTGCTAATTTCGTGAAGCGCACGGAAAGTGGAGAGCTTTACTAATAATATTGGGTTCTTACATTCTAAAAAGGAATGATAAGTACATTTACAACGTATTACATTTACAAATTATCGTTAAGCACGGAAAACCGTACTATACTTGAAGGCAAATTACTTTCATTTTAATTCTTACTAAATATTTCTTAGTTTCTGTCACCCTGCGAACCATCAATGTCGAGAAGCCTTCACGTAAACTTTATGATCGCAGAAATTATGTTCCGACCAATCTAAATGAACGAGAGATTCAAGGCGAACCTTTGTTGCGACACTTTATTTCTTCCCTAAGTATACAGTTTCTCTTATTAAAGAAAAAGAAGAAAAGTGACCGTATTTCCGCGCTCGAGAAAAGGAATTTAAATTTTTCTCCTGGATTTCACTCTGGTAAATTGCTTCTTTCCTAAATTATATGGTATTTTGCAATTTAAAAAATGCGTAGTAGCTACTTCCTGAAACAACGTGTGGAAATTGAAGTAAAACACGTTTTTATGGTTATTTACAAAGATAAAATCTGTATTTTTTCAGATTTCACGGCGTAGAAAGTAAGCAAGCCGTAGAAACATCTCGAAATATAACTATGTGTCTTATGTGCGAGCTGTGATATAATAATGCAAATTTATGTTGCTCGTTTCTTCTTTTTCCATACAAACCGCTGAATTGTATTTTCGCGAAAATTTTGTACCTGCGGTAGAATCTATTCTAAAAATATTTACCGTTAGCTTTACAGAAAGTTGTTCAATTTTACAAGGCAGTATTTTCAAAATAATTACATATATAAAAATGTATTCATATAAAGAAAAGTATCTAACCCGTTTAATGAAACTTGGGTGGTTTTTAGTCCTTATAAAACTGTGTAAAAGACCGGCTTCTGTTTCGAGAAAGAAATGGTTTTGAAACGTGAAATCTAGTTTTGAAAATCGAGGTTTCCTATCAGGTGTTCATAAAAATTACAGATGCATATAGGCGATTAGCATTCTTAAAGGGCTCTTCAAATACACCAAACTTGATGCTCAAGAAGATGTGTATTTGTTTTTATGTTGAAAATAAGAATCCTACTCTGGAGATATTTTAATTACCCTACATTGATTACAGGATGTTGTTCAATTTTTATTTAAATTTTAACTGCTTTTGAGTGTTAGAACTTGAAATTTTAAAGTAGATCTAAAATTAAATAGAAAATTGTATAACTTGTAATTTGAATTGGTATCATTGAAAATAAGACTTCTTAATTTATTGATTTGTTTGAATTTTAGTATTGGTAGTCTCCCCATCAATATATTGAAATTTATAATTTTATACTTATAGAACATAGTTTATTTTTTGTAAATAATAATATTTAAGATAAGTATTCAATACATCATATGCTAGTATATTCAATGCGGGGACTGAAATTCCGTTGAATGAAAAACTTTGCTTATTATCGAGTCTCCTACTCTGCATGCCAATAAATATAAATTCGTACTTGATTTATCGCCACAGTTAGTCCTGGTTCGGTACTTTATTTCAGCTCATACTTGCGAGTAGCTTATCTCTAAGCTAGTTACAATATCGACGTTTTTCGTCGATACTCAATTACTCTTCAGCGAAACTTTCATATCCCGTACATTTTTATAGGTTATGCTTGAGGCGGTTTTCAAAAGTTCTGAAGTTTACTGAAGATATATGGATGTATTGAGAATTATATTCGTTAAAAGCTGATACGAATGAGAAATTAATCAAAAGTTATTAAACGTCAAACTTTTTGAATTAAATTTAAGAAGGGTATAAAACATTGCAAACATTGCATTGATTCCAAAGAGTATTTAAACTTTGCGAATGAACTGGAGTAGCACGTTCTGAATACCTTAATGCATTTTCCCGCAAACAAATCTATATTGATTGATACTAAAACAATTAGAATAAGAAATGAGACAAAACGTGTCTGCAACTGCTATATTCTAATGACTTTCTACTGATTGATGATGAATACAATAATGGCATTCAAATTAGTGAAATTAAGTAGGAGTTTTGTTTGAAAAGTTAAGGTAAATTCTGTATTTTACAACGCAGAATTTCAACTGCAACTTATATACAATCTCATGCAACTATTGTCCAGTTACCCAACTTTTGCAATGCAGGCACTAAATCCAAGCACCTTTCTTTTTCGTCGTCCAAAAATCTGCACTGTATCCAATCGCCGAGATCGCTTAATAATTCCATGTCTTCATCAGAACTGCTTTAAATCTGGAGAAGAGAAACTCTTTCTGTTTCTTGCACCACCTCGCTATGTTACCCTTCGGTGTTACCAAATCGTATTTGTGGAATTTCTTATATGATTTACAAAGTTTCCTTTAGCATCGCGTTCAGTCTACAACATTTGTTGATTTTTATTCTACGTTAAGTAGATACTTGGACTTTGTGGCACTGGCGCACTTCAATAAAATTTTTACCACAATACTTCACTCGCATTGGACGCATAATTCAATAGCTATTAGCAGTAAAACTAACAGACTAAGCGACAAACTAACCTAATATAATAATTTTAAATGTTGTAAATCCAAAAACATGCAAAACTAAAGTATGTAATTTTAAAAACAAGCAACTTTAAACTGTGCCACCTAAAATACGTAAATCATAAATTATGCATAATTTAAAATTACGGATTATTTAACTCCGTTAAACGTGATATAACAAAGGCTTAATCCTTTGGCTGGAATTTAGAAATCCTAAATCTGAATTCATTAAGTCATGCTTGTTTCTGCAAATTTTCATGCCCTTGTAACAATTCGTTTTTAAGATTGCATACTTTAGTTTTGCATATTTTTAGATTTGCATTTATTTTATTTAAATTTACTGTTAGGTTAGTTTTTCGCTTAGTCTGTTAATAACTTAGTTAATGTAACGTGTGTCCAGTGCGAGTGAAGTATTGTGATAAGGGGTTTAGTGAAAATAAGATCCAAGGTACCTTATGCTGGCTTACATTGGTCTGGTAATTGCTTTACCCTTATAGGTATTCCGCTTTCTCTCGAACGACCAGAGCAACCACATATCAAGTCTCTGAAATTAATCCTTCTACCCTCTGAGAGGAACAAAAACTGGCACCTGAAGTGTTCCATATATCACCCCGTTGAGGTTGCGAATGGAAACAAGCAATTAAGCTATTACATCCAAATATATTTGATATTCAAGCTCATTATCATTTGGATACCTGAACTCGGTCGGTCGGTATTTTTATAAAGAAAATTTAACTGCGACAAATATTGTGTTCTCTAACATCGACACTCACTTATGATTAAGCCTGCAGAAATGAGTTGCGCTTCACGAAATTAGCAGAGACTAGACAGACTCGTGTTTATTCGTCTTATGACAATGGGTTCATGTTGCCTACTGGTTCCCTGAGAGACGACAAAACACGAGTCTGTCTAGTCTCTGTTAATTTCGGGAACGCAACTCGTTTCTGCAGGCTTACTACTATACTACGTTTGACAGTAAATGTGATTACAATTCAAAAAGAAAGCTTAATAACGTCGTAGCTGTAAAGCAGGAACTGGAAGAAATTTGTTGATTAGTTTAAACAAATGCCTTTTATACCTTTACTTGGTTTCTTTCCGATATTTAGTACAGAGATCTCGAAAATTAGTAGAAATATCGAGACATTTTTCCCACGGCTCCTGCTCCTTTTAATTTCCAGCTCAGGATAGTTATCAAAATTTTTCTTTTAGTTTTGAAATTATTATCATAATTATTTGGGTGTGAAATATTTATTCAGGAATTACAGAATAATTTCTGAAAAACTGGTAAATAGAGAATGGCAAAGGTTAAATGAAGAAACAATAATCATCAATCAATTATAATCATCAAGGTGTAGTGTTTGTGCCACTAGGTACTTATAGGAATGAAACCTAGCCTTCCTCAGTACTCGTACAACAGTACGCTATGCCGCGTTTTGCTTCTACTGAAATTTGCCAGATTGAAATCGACGGATTTTGCATTACACGTGCCACGACGTTCAACTGTATCTATTCATTAATGCTTCTTATTATAAAAAGACAATGTTCTCCCACGTTATCATAGTCTCTTAAAGGTTAGAAATGGCTGACGGCAATATTTATGGCGCAAAATTATATTATTCTTTTATGATTAGAAAAGTTCATGTTGCTTCACGAAACCTCAATCAATATTGTTGCGTTTGCGTCTATCAAACAGTTCCGAAATTAAAAGAAAAATCCTCGGGAACCTCGCAAGCATATTTCAAGCAGAAATTTATGCACTTTATATGTTTGGGAGCTGTTGGACATCTTAGTCGAAAAGAATATCTTTATAGTAATCAACAATCAAGCGGCCTTAAAGGCACTTAATGCGTCCGAAACAACATCTGGAATGTGTTCAGTTATTGAATGTACTCGGAGGAAATAATATATTAAAACTGGTAAGAGTACTCTCGCATATCAATATATTAGGAAATGAAAAGGCAGACTGCAGCAAAGAGATTAAAAGACAGTTACACTAGCGAAACCTGAAAAGAACTAGAAAACGCGCATTCGAAGGTCTTCCTACGGAGAACGTCAAAGGAAATGTCGGAAAGGTTGCTGGCCATGAGCAAATCTAATGTTAAATTGTGATCCCGCAGCGTAACTGGTCACTGTCCACTAAACAAGCATCTACATAAAGTAGGACTGCCTAAACCAAGAAAATTCGAGAAATCCCCGAGTCGAAGAAAATTTGACTTTTTAAAAGCCGTAAAACTACTATACAGTGCAGGAGACCTCTAGGAACCGCCTCGTTGTAATAATTACTATATATATAATATATATAACTTTCTTTTGTATACTTTCTTTCTAAAGCCAATAATAACAGAGCTATAAGCACCGGACGAAATAACAAAGAAAACAATTTTTCTAGATATTTAGTTACCCGCGTACTTTGTTCAAAAGACAAAAGACTCGTTCAATTTAGTTCGTAGACCTGCTCATTTGATCGTCTTTCTATCTCTGCTAGTTTTCGATATTCCGGTACTAAACTTCGGAAAGAAACTCCTCCCTGTATAATTGCGTTTTACCGTTTTTCAAATAAAATGTTGTGCGTTATTTTATCGATTCACTGTATATAGTTTTTCTTCAACGATTTATTTATTTGTATTAATTCGTTGTTTGTTCATTACGTTGCTGTTAGTTATATTATTATTATATACACAAGTTTTTAGTCTATGTAGTGTTATATACCTTCGCTTATATCTATATACAAATAAAGGTCACTATTGTAAGAGGTATTACTAAAGGTTCGGCTACCCCGCCGTTATGTAATATATGTTGTACATACCTACTGAATAAATAATTATTTATGGCTACTTAGTATTACGTTTCATAAAATACAATGTCCTCAAAACTTTATAAGTAATCGTGATAAAGTTATATTAACTTTTCAAGAAAAAGCTTAATTAAGATCCCGTTTGTTTTTTCGCTTGCCTGGATAATTGGCGAACTTCTCGAAATTTTAACCTTAAACAATTTAAACTTTAAGGAAACCGAAAGGTATTTACAAATGATTGGCACGGTCTTTAAATTAAAAGTATATACCCACGTTCAAATTAAAAGAGATTTATGGTATTTACGAGTTTTACTTTGAAAACGAAGCAATGCCTCGAGTTCCGTAAAGGTTACTGCAAGGAACAAAACAGTCTTGAACGTTTAATACCATATTTACAAGCCGCTTAGATTTTACGAAAATCACTGTGTATATAACTTCGTTGTAAAACAAGTAGCTTTTTCTCGACTTCGTACCGAGTTTGCCTGTTGCTGTGAAATACAGGCACTAAAATTCAAAATTAGAATAATGTCGAAAGTTGGGAACACCTGTCGGGGGATTTGAATCCGACGTAGGTATTCTGCGAAGCTCGACGATCTACACTGGAAAATTCCGTTTTACATACCGTTTTGTACGGCACTTATAATCGTATTAATAGAAAATTAAAGGAATACGTTTAACTGAGCCTTGATATTGAAGTGAGTTAGAAACGTTGAATGTATATAACGCTTTAATGAATAATCCATATTCGCGCGACAGCGGGTAAAATATTGCATGCATATGATCTTTTAACGAACAGTCATTTCGTTTTTTATTGCCTTGGTAGCTATACGCATTTGCAGCTACTAAATTATGCGTTCAATGGTACATTTAAAAGCTTGAAGCAATGTTCTATTAATATACGTTACAGTTGTAACTGGCATTAATAGTTAGTGCTGGCATTTTCTATTATAAACCTCGGTGTTTCTTCGTTATGTCGGAACTTCGTTATATCCAGATTTGATAGCTAGACAGAAGGCCTAAAAAACGAAAAGAACAGCATATGTGTACCTTTGTTAAAAATGCAGGTTATATGTGCATATATATAAACCATCTAAACCCACACATAGAATTTTATGACCAAAAGTTTTTATTAAAAAATGTTTACTTCCAACATTGCCTTGGTTTAGGTTAAATTGGTCTTGAGTTATTGGAAGACTTATTAAGGTAATCACTTAATATTATGAATTTCTAATAAATACATACACATGTTTAATTAAAATTAAGAAGTAAATAATTGTAAAAAAAATGTTGGAATTGTAAAATTGCGCCTATTTATAAAATTCTTTGACCGCATAATAGACATTATAAAGTATCTTTCAAAAATATTTTCTCATATATAATTTATAAAATTATTTATGAGAATAAATTATTAATAAAATAATTTGGGCATTAAAACTTCACACGAAAATAGAGAAATATAAACAGATTGGTTTATTAAACCTGCACACATAAATTTCCTGTCCCAAGCTCCAATAAGAAATAAGATCAGCATTAAACAGCTTAGTAGATCGCTGTATTGTTTTTTCAGCGGAACACAATTTCGAGCAAATCATCGAAAAACTTAAAAAGATTTTGTTAAGCAATAACTACTCAATTATTGTTACATGCAAGAATATTAAAGAAAGAATTACGCAAATTCCATATAATGGAACGCTTAATAATCAATACAAAGAAAATAACAAATATATTGCTATGTCATATATTGAACAACTATCGAAAAATTTAGAAAAGGTTTTAAAACAGTATAAAATAAGAGTAGTTTATAAACCAAACAATTCCAATAAGTCATTTTTCACAAAAACCAAAGAACTCCTAGAAACCAAAAGACAAGCAGATACTATTTACATAATCAATTGTCAAGACTATGAGGCTGTCTATATTGCAACAGTTTTAACGAACCATGAGATAGATAACCATAAAATCAATTTTAAAGAGGTAAACATACTAAATAATCGATGGTGACTCCATGTGAGTTAACCATTATAAGGTTGGAAATTATAAAAGTAGGCGTTTTCTCTCATAAATTATTTAATTCAAATAAATATTGCGACCGATTTCGCGCTCAAAAGCACATCATCAAGTCAGAAATTTTGAAGGAGTAAAAAGTCTTTATCAAACATTAAAATTATCAAACTGTACAGTATTACTAGCCAAACTAAACATAGGAAAGACCATTAATCGGTGGTATTCCATAAAATTTGTGAGAAGAAAGACAAACCTTATAAAAACACTAAATATTGAAAATAAAAAAATATTCAAGTGTGAAGAATTATAAAAAAATCACAAAGACTCAATAATATCTTCATCAGTATCATCAATTTGAGCATTATTAACAATAATTTAAAAATGGAAAAAGAAATAAAATAACAAAAAGGAAGTTTGCACCTGTATATAATAACCATTGATTTTGCGAAAAGGAAAAGTAACAAAGAAAAAGGAGAATACCAGAAAGAAGAATATAAAAAAAAAATTTTAAATATGGAAACGCGTTTGTCTGTAAACAACGTTCATTTTCACAATTAAATGTGTAAATATTAAACCGACTAAAAATTTTATAAACAAAATAGAGACAAAATCTCAATAAACACACACTGCGTCGGTGCAAGCAAATATAAATACATTTTCCACAAAACCAAAGGTAAATAACAAAATTACATTTTTTAAAAGCAACATAAAACAAAATGATCACATATTTCTGTTATGGGCTTACTGTTATAATTTTGAAAAAGGAATAACTAATTCCGAAACATAAATGCAATTTTTAATGTACAATAAAATTAAAGGAAAACCGGCATACCCAAAGATAATAAAAATTATATGCAGAAAAGAGAACGGTTAAAAGGCAAAAAAAGGAAGAGGAGGTTTTCACATTTAATCAAATATACAGATAAATAGCAAACAAGGACTTTGCTATTTCAAATGGGACACCTGTATATTATTTCCCGCAAAAATTCGAAGCGCAAATACATTCTGGCCTAAGTTATTATGAGTTTAAATTGTACACCTGCTTCTATTTATACGTGGTGTTGAGACGCTTTTCAAATATACTGTGTGTTCGCCATGAATTAATATTTCTTAAAGAGCATCTATATCCACCCTGTTATAATTTATATCTTTAACGTTTTTTGTATAAAGATGTTATATGTCTAGAATTGAAAGTAAAAGGCATTTACAGAAAGTGGATCCAAATGATTTTAGGTGTTAATATAATAGGACAAATCATACTAAGAAGAGAAGAGTTAGATGTTAGGTACAATTTTTGTATCGAAAAAAAAGTGAAAGAAACGGTGTATTTTAGCCAGTGGGATATATAAGCATTTCTATCTTGACAGACGATGTCCACAAAATATAAAGCTAAGATTTGGTGCTACTGGAAATGTTCATTCTATTAATGTAGAAATAAATAAAGCAATTGTAGTGCAAATGAACCTTCTTTGTGAGAAGGGACAAGAAATACAATATTTGAGTAAAAGTTCATACAGGTAAGCAAGTGACGTAAACATACATAGTCAGTATCAATTTAATATTAAAACAAGAAATAATAAAAAAGAAAGAACCACTTATTTCAACACACAACATACAATAACCTAGAAATACGTCTCCATATATAGGAAGAGAAAAACGAGATATAGCCTTACTGCCTACGAAAGAAGTCATCTAAAGCGTAGCAGCAAGTATTTCTTAAGAGTCTTTTCCAAATGATCAAAATTTGATATACTCTTAAGTAAGCTGTTATATAGTTTGCATCCTCCCAAGTAGGTGTCTTTTTGATAAATTTCGTTTCTGTAAAGTACGGGAAGAACATTTTCAGTTCGGGAATTCATGGCTTATATTACCGCCTGGAAAGATGTCATTGTTTTTAAATACAAAACATAAAATACCTAATATGTATGTATATTACATAGAAAATTACTTCTAAAATATTTCCCACAAGAATTCCTACATCCCAAATTGAACATGATTTTAAGTCAATAGCATATAGTACAATTGAAGTACGCTATGAACAAACTTAACGATGTTATTCATCTGTCTATAGTGAACGCTTGAAATTCCTTTCTTCCATCTCAGTGCACTTGCATAATCTCTTGTAAAAGCCGTTCTGCATCTTTCTTAATACATGAAGTATTGCACTCCAGAATGCCTGCGTTATTCTTGACTTCGTACATACATTATATGCCTCGACCCATTTTTAAGTAGTTTATTTCATAAGTGGCTACCTAGACTTGAAATTTTGATTCAACAGTTAAAAACAGCAATGCCAGTACGTTTCGTATGCGGTTGGCAATTGTAACCAAACAATACTAACATAAGAAATTACTTGGATGCAATATCCAAATGTAGAACTCACATTTAACATTTACTTTCAGTGTTACGTTTGTAATGTTTGAATTTAGTAAGGTTTTGTGTTTAACTCTGAACGACCTGTTTGTTTCGAACGCGTTCTAACGTAAAATGGAGCAAAGTAATATCTGTAAGTCTGTTAGAAATAGACATAAGCGATACATTTTACTTTGGTTTATTTCTAGATGGAGAAACCAAATGCATAATAATGTACAGGATACTTCATTTAAAATAATTTGCTTCCCTACTTATTGATCACCTTATATATACGGATATATTCTTGAAAGGTACTCTGTGACGTCCAGGAGGTTGCTACATCCGTATATGATTTGGTTATAGAGATTTAAACCATTAACTTTTACACTATTTAATTCATAGTATAAATTCAAATATTTCTTGTATATTATTCAATACAGGAACCAAAAAATGAGATTCATTTGTAAATTGTATAAAGCACACGATATCCTATATCTTGTTCTAACAGACAACACCGCTCACGAAATAAAAACTATTTCTGGAAGAATTATCTACGTAGTAAAAGGGTAGTTGAACGGCTATATACCCAGCTCAGCTCGCTATTGGAACAAATATTAAATAAAAATGAGAGGGTCGTTGCATGTAAATGAAAGCACCATTTTCTGCTTCACAAGCAAATCGCTACGTTCCAATTATCTTTATATCCAACTCCGTTGCAGGCAAGTTAAACTATTTACATTTGCATGCATTCAACATGAAAACATTTCACCCGATCACAACTCTTTATGTGATACTTTATAATTTTTTTTTCCCTTTTAATTTTGTGTTTCTTTTATCTCTGTTTGTTGTTTTTCTCAGGTTAATAGCCTATGACGGCGAGACACAAAAAGCCATAGAAAATTCCTGACTTAACAGCTTCCTAGCAGTATTTGGAGTTTCCTTAGTAGTTTTGAGATTATTTTTTGATTAAAAATCAATTTTACGGATAACCCCAGAAAGATTCTTTTGAAGACCTTTCATATAACTCGTATAGAAGGGTATCCCATTAAGATAAACTATTCTGCTGATTTGTTCGAGTTCGTTTTGATACCTGCCTTTAGTTAAAGAGAAATTAAGCAAAAAAATGAACAGCTCAAAGTTTATGTTCCCTTGAGCGACTGTAATCCTGTGCTATTACTTGTACGTTTTTTGTATGCTTTTATTTTTTTGTATTTCTCCCCGCTAACATATTGAATACAAGAATCTCGCTGTCTACCGTAGGTACAAGAAAACAATAAGATTAATTTCTTTTTCCGGATTTATAATTTCGTTCCTTTTGTTCTGGATTTCGAACGAAAGAACTGTAAAGAAAACTATATAAATTACAAAAACTAAGCTGAAATTAGAAGCATTAAACAATTTGGTCGTTTTTCATGTTTACATAGATACCCAGTTTTATCTAGGTGCAGTTGGAAACAGCTTATCGATTTTCTTGAATATATGTATGTAGTTTGTGCAGCGACATTTGCTATAAATTGTAAGCTTTTGTAGGACCCTTTACCATCAGTAAACCTAGGGACCGGTAAACAATTGCGTCCAAATGTTATCTCTGTGCAGCAGAGGGATTTCCCATTCTATCGATTCTATTTACATACATTACATGCATGTATTTTATAGCACGCTTTCCCATTGAAATTGAAACATTAATTTCAATAACATGTGTCAGCATTAAAGGAAAGAGAGCGGTATGTTAGGGTCGTTAGCAATCTAAACCCGTGTAATATAAAAACTTCCCGCAAATGAGAACAGTTCTCAACAATTCAGATAATGCAGATCTATGAGGACTGTGTCATATGCAATGTAATGTATAGTAATATTATTAGGAAATATATCTGTTGCTTACAATTGTTACATTGTATATGTCCGGCAAAATGTAATTGGCGATCCTTCTGCTTTTTATGGCTTTTTTAATAGAAAAAGGAATATATCGAGTGTTCCAAGTAAATCACACAATGATAAAGAATTTGCTGATCCCTAGTCTATTCTCGTTTCTTTCGCGTCTCCGTTAACAACTTTTTTACATTTTCTTTTCACTATAAGTTGTAGATGACGTCGATTGCACTACTTCTTTCTCTAGTAGGCTGAAATCCTTGAACCGAGAGATCAATTCTTCACCATTAAACAATATATGACAGTATACTGCCATGTTGTAGCATTGTCTCACACTGAAACGTAGATGTAAAGCTTTCCTCGTATTGGTACAGTTTAGCTGTGCGGTCTCATAGTCCTTACCAAGTTAGGGCAACTTCTGGTACTCAACAACGAATCCCTAGAGCTATACTAGTCCATAGATTATCGACACCAGAAGAAACCTTATGGTCCGCTCAAAAATTAACTTCAGAAGAAGCTAGTTCGAAATTAGAGAAAATAATGTTAATAATCTTATTAATGGATCACGAAAAATAATTATATTTACTGTCAAATACATCCACGCTAATTTGCTGAATATTTGAGTTAACGTTCCTCACACCTTAGTAGATTTCTTTATTTTTACCACTTCCTGCTTCGCCCAAGATATATTTTTTCCGGATCCATTTGCATTATATGGCTTTTTCTATGACTTGACACTCCAACAATGGTTCAGTTAAAATTAGCCGTAACGCGTTTTAGGTTTTATTTGCGTCGGTTTCTTATGTAAATCGCCTCACGCCAATACGTCTTCTGTAAAACATTAGATGGAGACAGCATAAATATTAATTAGCCGCTATTTGGTGTTCTAACATGTACGCAACGCTAATTATCATTTATTAACGTAATAGCGTTACGGATTAAATTTCATTAACGTGACGGCATTTTTCTTTCGTGTTTTATTGAAACGCGAAGGTCGTTTAGTTTCGCTTCTGGCGATTTTATAATGTAGGTCGGGAAACGTAAATGGACATAATTAGCTTCTTTGTTGAATTTCTTCCCATTTCGTTAATATTATATTTTATGTATTCACAAAAAGCAAACAATTTTTTTATTACAGGTAGTTCTAAATTGGTAAAAGACAATACGATGTTTAATAAAACGGTGGGATGAAAGGGGTCTTTCTTTGTAGATGAATACCAATTATACAATAAATATTAAAAAAAAAGAATTTTACTCTTTTAAAACAAAAGATCTTTTGAATTTTTAATAAAGGTCGAATACGTAATTGAATCGAAAAAATAAATACCAATACCAAATTAAGTTGAGGGAAAGCTTTTCGCTGCAGAAAGATAATCTCAATTAACCTTTGTCTTCAATTATGTTTCGGTATTCATAAACAGAATCTAGAAAATAAATGATAAAACGAAGACGTGAAGAGTGCATAACATTACTCTAAAGTCCGTTGTAGTAGTTCTTTCCGTTCATAGTCTAAGAAAATAACAAATGAAAAATAGGAATAAGAAGGGCCCTTTTCTCACGAATTCTATAGTTTAATTAAATATTGCGGCCGGTTTCATACTTAAAGCACATTTTCGGGATAGCTTGAAATGAATGTTTATATCAAAGGTTAAATTTTGCAACAACAAATTACTTCACAAGATTCAAAGAAAGAAAATAGAGACAACAACTTATTTGAATCTAGCCATTGTTACAACACCTGCTAGAGATAAATAATTTATTTCCTACCCTTCTAAGGTCCATTTTTATTATACGATAGTTAATATTTTAAAACCTTACTTTCATGTCGCTTTTAGGACGAACTTCTCCGCAATATGTTGCTAAATAAAAAAGATAGGGTAAATGATTTAAAAAGAAAGGTATGTATGTATATACTTAAATGTGCATCCTACCAATGTAGTTATGCCGGTATAACTGATTGTAACTTTTATACACGTATCAAAGAATATTAACTTAATACATTAAAACCGAATTCTTCTTGTTATTATCTTACAGATAACCATCATAATTTCTAAGTTGAAAATAGTTTTACTATTTTATAGATTGCTAATAAAGGCAACTTAATAGTTCAGAGTCATTAAAGATCCTTCGTCAACATATGATAAGAAAACAATGTTCACTTAATTCTCAACTGCAATTCGAAGAAATACCTACATTTCAGGTACTATTTACGAATAAGTCTGTTCATGGATAGCTTAGAGTGAAAATCAGTGGGTGAATACTGAAAAATCAAGGATGTGTCGATTTTTAAAACTAATACTTTTGTGAACATTTCACCCTGTAAGCAAACACTAATTTGCACACTTTACTGTGCTTTCAATTTAAACGTACGATCTGCAATTGAATCAAAATTCATGCAAATAGAACGTCTCATAATGTAAAACAATAATTAACAAGCAACAGTTAATACCACGCGTAGGACTTTCTAAATACCAAATTTAGCTGGAAATTAATTGACCAACTCCCACGATATTTTCATCCACTGAAAATTAGCTATACAGTGTGTCCACGGATTTGGTGCAAACTTATACAACAGTGAACGTTGATACATTTTTTCGACCATTTTATGTTATATTTTTTGTTTTTTTTTACACATATTTTTAGATATAAAATATTTAATAATATTCTGGTTAACTAAAATAAATTCTTTATTATAAATATAAGATTTTATGAAATATTTTCTAATGTATATAAATTCGAATGTTATAAGAAACAAATAATTTATTCAACGTAACCTCCACCTACTTCCACACACTTTTCGACCCTATACCTAAATTCTCTGTAAACGTTTCTAAATGTTCTTATTCAATCTCGCTAATTACTGTTCGTATTTTATCTTTTAATGCTTCCAAATTCGCATCAAAATTATTATTTTCGTACACTCTTTGTTTAACGTGTCCCCAAAAATAAAAATCCATCGGCCTTAAATCGGGCGAGCGAGCTGGCCAATGAATAGGTCCAAAACGACCGATCCACCTTTTTTAGGAAAGCGGTCGTCAAGCCAGTTTCTAATTAAATTAGTTGAATGTGCAGGGCATCTCCATCCTGCTGAAAGTAAACTGCATCTCTGTTAATATCCTCCAACGATGGTAAAACAAAATTTTGTAACATATCCAAATAATTATGTTGATTTAAATTGTTTTCAAAAAAAAAGGGGCCAATAATTTTGTTAAATAAAATTCCACACGACACCTTTACTTTCTTATAACGCTGGTTTTTCCGATTAATACGAAAAATTTGGATTCTCCTCTGCCCGATATCTGCAGTTTTGGGATGACACATAACCATTAGTGATAAAAGTAGCTTCATCCGAAATCAAAATTTTATGATGGAAAAATTGATCCTCCATAACATTTTCTCCAACCCAAGTAATAAATTCTAATCTAAGTGCATCGTTTCGGGGTTCCAGAGTATGAATTAATTTGTGTTTGAATGGGTGAGTCTTGTTTTCCTTAAAGACTTTTTGCAGTAAGCTCTTGCTTACACCCAACTCCACCGCTCTCATACGTAGTGATATTTTTGGATCTTCTAATACAGATCCCATTGCTAGAACAGCTTTTCTCTTTTTTCTAACAACAGAGCCCGTTTCATCAAATTTCTTACCAAGCTTTTTCAAAGAATTAATAGCGATATTAGTGCCGGGGAATTTAACGTTAAATTTGTTGATCGCTGTTCGATATGAAATATCACCAATTCCACAACAGGTAATCAAATAAATTCGTTGTTGCAATGTTAGCATAATTATAATCTTTGTGATTGCAAATGTCGTGTCACTTAAATTTGAAACGGACAAATAATTAAATGAAAGTAAGCAAACACGTTTTCAACATTTATATGCATACAGAGGGTAATCAGTGCGAATATGCGTTGCTGTTTTGTATAAAATTACCTATTTTGTTACATTTCTTCAAAACGTGATAAAACCGTACTCTTCTGTTACAACCTGCAAATATGAATGAAATCGGTCACTACCGTCACATATGTACTCCAGAGATTTAAACTAAAAGGGTAGATATTCAATGGTTCGTACAATTTATAACGCACTTACTGTTAGTGGATTCACATTAATATACTAATGACAATAAAGTGGACAGACACTGAAAGTTATCGTTTTTTTTTACTAGAAACCCCTTAACTAATAAAGCGTGATAAAAATGTTGTTAGAGTTACATTCTATATACTTTTATTGAAATCATGGTTTCAAAAAAGAGCGTAATGCATAAAAACGACCGAGTATTAAGAATTGTAGAACAATAATAATTTATTTCAAAAACATGTTTTACAAGAAAAGGAACAAATAAGCGAGAAATGAATCAAAAATGGCAGGAAGGAATGTGCTCTAGTCAATATTAAATTAATAAGAAGAAATCATTGAAGCAGTAAGAGTTTAAATTTACGAGTTTCCATTTTTAAAAGAGAAAAATTTATTTATTTTCCTTGTGGTTAACATTATTAAACAATTTACAGCCAATAAACTCCAAGTTGTGGTGAAATCTTGAAGTACAATGTTTAGATGGAGGTAAATAGCTGCCCTGGCGTGTGGTATAACTATGCGTTATATTATTTAGATTAAATTTGTTTTTGTAACGATAGATAAAACATAGACATTCATATATATATGGCAATTGATTATCACGCAATCCGTTATTGAATCGATAACATTCGTTGTCTTTGAAAATGGTTTCGCTAATAGAATTTCCCTTATTGATAATACTGATATCATCCACATATGTTATTAACTTTGAATTACGAAAACGAATGAAGATCATTTAAGTAAATCAGAAGAAGATGCAGGCCCAAGAACCGATTCCTGAGGAACTCCGATGTTAACAAACGCCGATTTAGAAATGCGATTTTTAAATTTATCGCGTCGTGTACGGCCACGTGAATACGTTCGGAGCGATGAGCTAATCCTCTAACTCCACATTACTAAGCTTGATTTGCAGAATCTTGCGAAAGATCTAAAAGGCGAGCAACTATGTAATCGTGTATGTCCAAACCTCTGTAGACATCACTTAATATTTCAAACGAAAAGCCGTGCTGATTTGGATGCAACCTACCAGATGTTTTAAAGAATTAAAAGAGTTTGTTGGAATCGCTTGCGCCGCCATAGCGCCCGAAACGTAACCAATATAGCCTTAACTGAGGATCATCAAAAATGTATAGAATGTGATAAACTTTTGAACATTTAATTTCGCTTTCACTTTTATGGGTTTTGTTTCCACATTTTTCTTTTAAAACTTAAAAGTCACTTCATATAACATGTTCAATTTGATTTGATAAATCAATCGTTGCTTATTATTTTTACAAAATACAACCTCCTACATCTTCGCTTTAGATGATAAAAATGATTATTTTGCTGAAAAGTAAAATAGACAAGTTGATAGGAGTTACAAAGATAATTATCACAAATATGTTGCAGCATCAAAAAATCGAACAAGAATCAGGGTCTTCCTTAAAAAAGTCAAGTGACGCACTTGATTACAATAAATTACCATAAAGTATGTGCCGCTACCGTACATTTATAACAAAGCTTTCAGAATTTCAAAATCTTCATTCGTTCCCAAGATATCGCGTTTCCTTATACCTCGCTGAACATGCGCTGTATAATAAAACCATTTATTATTAATCATCAAAAATTCAATAAAATTGTAAACAACAGGAAAGAAAATCAACAAATAAGTACTAAGAAGTTGACTTTGGTCATTTATGCCATATCCTCACTTCAACCACCATTATAAAACATAATTAGATAAACCCCCAGGTCACATGCAACAGTTTCCTGGTGTGTAATATTGAACATCCATTACATCATCAGTGATTAACTCTTATCGTCGTCTCCGTCCCGGTAATCTAATTGATTTAGAGCCTGCTGATTGCGTGCGAAGGTGGCGAAATATGGCGCACGTATCGATAGGAGCCGCCGTCTGGAACGGTCCTAATGGAAAGCGGATCTTTAACTTAGAGGAGAAACTTTGACAATTAAGCTCCGCAAGCCTATCCCCAGACAGGGATGATATTGGCAGTTACACTTCTCCGTAATTTCGAATTTGATTCATATAGACCGGATTGCACGGTTATTTGATTAGATTTGGACTCAGCCGTCGCATTTATTATCTCCAAGCATTATCAATTTCTGATAAAAAAGTCACAGAAGAACGGTAAGCTTTTAGATTTATGGAAGAGCTAATATGTTATTAGTTACAAGATTTGGATACTAGACGTGATAGATGTTTCTTCAGTACAGCTTTTTTCGTTCTTGATATCCTCTCTTCCAGATAAATTTTAATAAAGCTTAATAAGCTTACGGAGTATCCCTCTGCTGCTACAACTATCAACGTTGAGGAATGATAAATTGGAAAAGGCTAAATTGCTATCACCAACACTCTTTCTTCTATTTGTTTTTGGAGTCTTTTGCCTGATCAAATAGATTTCAAAATTTGATATGTTTTGCTGTGGAAGTGAAATACTTTTTAGGTGTTCATATTAGATCCACAAAGGTAGTTACTTTTTTTTATGAAGTAGGCATTGGTTTTGTAAACAAAAATAATAGAAGGGTTTCGAAAATTGTTAACTTACGAAAAAATTACCTAAATTTATCATTGAGTTATTGGATACAAGAGTATCAAAAGTTCTGAAATCTATCAAATTGAAATGCTTTGGAAGTGAATTATTTGAAAAACAAGAAACTACAAGAAAAATCCAAGAAACCAATATTTTGGAACAGATTTGAAAACATCGTCAAGGCAGAAGGATCGAAAATGGTTTAATTTGGATATTTGTTTTTGGATATAAGTATTACATTGTTTCAATAGCATCTCTAATCGACCATAAAAAGATACTTTGGTTATCATCATCCATAAAGTTTGCTCCCCTCAGAGCTTTTTGAGATTTGGAAAGAAAAAGTAGTCAACTTCTATGAAGCTACATTCAGCAACGGCAGCTCTTGAGTCTGAACCTGTGGACTGGTGTATTGTTGTGAGGCAACTGTTTTCAGCGGCTTCTCATTTTAATAGAATGTCTGAGGCGATCAGCTGAGCTTGCAAAATACTCTTCTATTACCCAACTACCGTTACTTGAATAATCAATCAATAAAATTCCTTGACAATCCCAAAAAATAAACGCTGGAGCCACTGCATTGATTCTTGTTTTGAGAGGTTTCATCTCCGATGATAAGTCGATTGATAATTAAATCTATCTGTAAACTTATCTTCACGAATTGTTCACATGTTTCCATCCGGACACACGTTTGGAATGGCGAAAGCTTTCCTGGAACCCATCCAGCACTAACTTTTGTCATTCCAAAATATTTGTATAGAATTCTGAAAATCGTGGTTTCTGAAATTCCTAATAAAGCTGCAACTCGCCATTACACCGACCTTGATAGGGATCATTATCCAATGATTCTCGGCCATGTTTAAACAATTTTGACCATTTTTAAACAGACAATCATCCCCGTATACAATTTTAGCCGATATTTTGTCATTAAACATTTTTGGAGATTTTCTTTGTTCCGTTTACTAATTTAATAACTGCTCGATATTCAAATTTGCTCAAATTTGATACGCAACAACATAAACTGACAGATATTAGAACCAATACTGATGTAAACTGTCAAACACGTTATCAATGCGTATCTGATAAAATATCAATGATAATATCTGCTTCGCCCGGTCCTCTGTCTGTTGTACATACGATCCTGTCGGCTCGCAACCACATATGAACCATTTTTCACAATTTCTTGTGTGTTGGGTGCTCGCTCCCAAAATTTCCCCTTGTAATTTTAGTTATTTATGCAATACACGGGATATCCTAGCCTTCTGGAACTACAGAATTGTGCATATTATGTAAATAATAGAGCAGATCAAAATTTTAATGGCAACGAAACAATACTAGCGACATAATCTACTTGGATGCAATATACTGCTTAACTCTCTTTAACTTTGAATATTAAAAATATGTCGTTTTACAAAAACGTTAGAGATATGGATTTCTTATACGGTAGATGTATGTTTCTTGTGTTCTCCAGAAATCAAAAAACTTCTTTTCCTTGGTTTTATTTTATTTTACTACGTTTTAGTGTACCATTTTCGTTAACATTCTCAAGCTTGCAACTTCTCCTTGCATAAAATAAATCCAAGGAAAAGAAGCTTTTTGTTTATCTTTTATCAAAGACTTGGAAAGGAAAGGTAAGGAAGATAAAACGATAGAAAATTACGAATTTAAGCTCGATAACAAGAAAAACGAACTTTCTTACATTTAAAAATTGACACAACTTGTTTAATACTGAGCAATCAGTATATTTTGAAGGCTAAACTGTCTGCATAATAGCAAGTAGAAAATGTTATCTCATAAAAATTTATCAGTATATTATAAAAACATATTTACATTTGAATTTTTTGAAGAAAATACGCATCTCATTGTTATTTGGACGAATTAGGACAAAATTATTAGTTTCCGTAAGTCTGTTAGAAATATACGTATGAAACTCATATTGATTTATTTCTAGATGGAGAAAACAGATGCTTAATCATATTCAAGCTGTTCCATTTAAAATATCATAATAGGTGTTTGGTTAGCAACTTTGATTAGCCTGCTTATATGGAAATGCGTTTGAAATCTGCTCTATAACGTTTATTATGCTGCCAGAAGGTTTTTATTGACTTTTAGAATTCCAAAAAGTTGAGGCACCATGTATATGGCTCCGATAGAGTATGGATAGACCCGGCTCAGACCCGGTCGAACTAACTTAATTTCAAAGTAATAGTCGCAAGACTTTTGGAATACGAAAGGATGCAATCTGGTCGATTCTACCGCAGAATTTAAGAATTTGCGATAACTTTGTCGTCCGGCTAGTTAAGGACTTATGGATCTAAGAAAGTGTACGCTACGAGTATATCTTGCATCGAAAAACAACTCATACGACAGTTGTTAATAAATTTGTTGTTTTAATTAGGCGTTCCACCTATGAAATAACTCAATTATTTTCTTTTAACATGTTCAATAGAAAACAACAAACATTCAGTAATGTGGAAGAAGTTTGTTAAAAACGGCTGGTGCGGTTGAATAGACCGAGACGCGACTGTTAATTTATTTAGAAACTGGATGCTTTTTTATTGTTAATTTTTTACTTGCCAAGGGAAACATATAAAAAATTTTTATTAGAGAAGGAATACTGCCAGTACTTCATCTCATTAACGTTTTTGCATATTCTCCCAGAATATCAACATTAGCAAGTTTAACTGTTGCCTTGGGCTTGTTATTATTATTGCCGGCTACCCGAGAAATAGCTAGCTCAACAAATTAACAAAGAAACGTCTCAAAAAGAATATGCCAGTTTCCAAAAAAAAAAAACCATTTTTATGTTCTTGTTCATCTTTTAGCGGTTATTTCATCATCAGCTGTAACATTAGAAATACTTTATAAAATACTAATAACTACAGTAATGGATACAACTATATTGGAAAGCTTGAATCCGTATTGATACATTATAATCTGAGTTAAGCTACACTTATTTGCGGTATTATGGCATTACGCCGTTTTAAAGAGTATCGCAGTTGGATTTCGTTTCTTAAAGATTGATTCTGTCAAATAAAACTGTTTGATAAGTAGGTTTTGATAATTAAAAGAATTTCACAATGATTGCCAACACTGCCATCTACTTAGTTGATGTAGCAATGCTAAAAGTTTTGGACTCCACAAAGACAGTGTCAAAACTGGTGTAAGACCACAACTATCCTAATGTGATCCCGATCTGCCTGCTAAGGCATAACGACCATCGAGGGAGTATCCAAGTATATGAGCTAGCCCGAGTAGAAAGAAAAGAAATCTCAAAACTGGTCGAAAAATAAACCCATAAATAGGCCAAGCAATTTTAGAACTAACTTACTAAGTAAAGTCTGTTACAGTAACAGACTTGCTAGCAGAATTCTGTATACTCGAGAAACTGACAGGGAAAACAACATATTAGACAGAAAAAATGACTACCGTCCACATATTAAGTGAAAAGTGTGCAAGCCTAGCGGGAATACGGTTCTTAGAAGTCCAGAGGGCGAGACCTACTCACAATGATCACACACGTGGCTTCTAGGTGAAAGAGGGTATGCTAGCGCAAGTGAGCTAACAATAAAAAATAAGTCTGAATAACAGTGGAGCGGACTAAAATATTTTAATCCAACCTAAGCACATATGTGACGACCTAACAAGGCAATGTTGCGACATGTTGTTTACCGATTTGAATGAAACTTGTCACTACGCGCTTCTTGATAAGTTTTCCATCCATCAGAGTAATATTGTCCAACATTAGTGGAATTTTTCCCCTTATCTCAATCTTGGTAGGAGGTGAATACAGCTATATAAGAGTGCTTTTAAAATATTCTCCTGAGTAAAACAATTTTTCCCAATTCTATCCCTCGCAGCCTTTTTACATTTCCCTATGCGTCCTTATTTCAAGGTAGCGATAGGGTACTAATGTCCTAAAAATAAATTTTACTCTGTTACATGATTCTTTAAGAAAACAGTAAACGGGTATCTGTATAACATTATTTTTATCTTTTATATTGGGGAAATAAAATATGAAAATCGATAAGGTATATGCCAAATCTCACCTAAATTTAGGAGTAACACTTTGCAATACCCTCTAACAGTTGAAGTTCTACTTTTACACAAATGAAATATGAGCCTTCTTCTGTTGACCAATAACGAATTAGATATACTTAAAGATACTTAAATAACAAATTATTATGTAAGAGAAGCTCGATATTCTTCAATTAAATTAGTAAATGGATAAAATTTACCACGTTACACGGAATCATCATGGATTATTTAAATTGTATAGTTGTTTTAATATTCCTTTAGTATTGTAAACGCTCTACAGAGAGCAATATTTGAACCAACTTAATTCATAAAAGTAATATGAGACGTTTTAGTGTTTATTCAACGTTGATCAGAAAAGCTATTTCAATATATTGCGATTAAAATACATCGAAAAATGCCCCAGAAACAATGCTAACATAGCTGCTTACGGAATTACTTACGGCAAAATCAGTATGCAGTTTTTATTGCTGCTTTCTAGACTGCAGTCGTGTATTTAATGGCACTTGACGGCCCTAGAAGATATATTGCTTGTTGTTTTGAAAGGTAGCGATATAAGGCAAGAGATAAATAAGGTTGTGAGACAGAAACATAGAGCTTTCTATCCTCGAAATGCTATTGCCGTTTATGATTCCATGAATACCGTGAAGAGCTGCACTAGCGAGTATGTTGCAGTTAGTTTACAAGATTCTAAATCAGATAAGTCGGTTTAATACAAGATTGCTCCTATAATCATGTTAACACGTAAAATGTTTTCCAGTAACAATCCAGTGCTAGACTGGATTGTTTGACGTTCAATATTGAACAGTCGTTTTACACAAACAAGTTTTGCATACTACTCAGAGCACGATAATGCAGATGGTTCTACATAGTAAAATTTACATAAGTGTTGTAATGAGTGAGGAAATGGTAATCATTTTTTAAATAAATTAAAAGAGCAATTTATTACTCTAAAACTATTCTATTTCTTGATACACTTGGATCTGAGATTCATCAATCGCAGTTCACAAATTTTTCAGAAAAGTCGTTCAAATATCTTTAATCATCTAAAATTATGTTTTTCCGTTGTCTATTTTAACAACATGTACATGATGAAATATTTGAAATAACATCAGCAGGATTGTTGTAATTAGCGCAGTGACTAGCGCTATTCAACTACGTGCATTCAGATACTTTCACATAGAGCAAGGGATAGAGTGTCTCAATTTTCAAATTTAAAGTAACTTCATCTGCAGAACACGTATATAGTTCCTAGTTCTGTTCAAATTAGCAATACGATTATTTGACAAGTCGTCAGGCTTAAAGAAAGTAAATATGCAACGATGGTACTTTGCGGTGACGCAATAGGGGAAACCGCAGCATTATGTTACAGTCGGGGGAAAAATTGTAAGTTGAAACCATTTACAGAAATTAAGTTATGTAGCTTATCTCACAATGTAAATATCTTAAATAGAAATCGTTTTCCAGATTATTAGTGGTTGAAAATTAACAAATGCTGTTGGTTGATAACAGGCGAAGAGCACTAAAATAATCGAAGATTTTAATGCTATTTGTTGCCCAACAGAAACGGAATTTCATTTACGGAACAAGAAGAAATACATTTCATTAATACAAATATTTAGTACACTGCACTTAAGTGCTACAAAAAGAAAGGCAAACAAATCATATAACTAGAAACCAATCATTACGTTCCCGCCGACGATAATTGCCCGAAGGTGCATCCCATAAACTGGAAGTTGTACGTGGTGCAGATCGAAAGTAGTAGGTGAAGAAGAATATCAGTTGCAACAGCAATACAATAAAACACGTTTTGTCAAGATGAAAATTTCATGGTAGAAAAAGACAATTGCGGCATGAGCGAGGGATAACCAACACATAATATCTTATGGAGAAAAGCGAAACCTTTTACGCTTTCTGCATAAAATTTGGGATTACACCGGCGCAGTCAACCCATAAAACTTGATAAAGCGTCGATGTATTGACTAATGTTTTTTTATGAATATCACAAAAAGGTAGTAACATATTCTAACTTATATCTAAAGTGTTTGTATATCACTTTAGCGCAGAAATCTTAGTAAACGTCCCACAACTGCGAAGTATAATACCTAGCAGGTCTCGAGCAGATGAAGTAATGTTGTTAAAATGGGGATTAAAAGATTACAAGACTTATCATCAAAGGTTGTTTTTCGTAGTAGTACAACTGGCGAGAACTGTGCGATCTAAAATGTGACCATACATGACTGGGAAGGTTTTACGCATGAATGATATTACATTTAAAGATGTTTATCGGCAACCTATTTTTCTCACACCAACTGTAAATTTTATTGAGCTGAGTCTGCAGGAAAACGCAGTCAGTGAGAGTGTTGATCCTCGTGAAATTTTTGAAGTCGTCGGCATAAATTAAGGTGTCACATCACTAGAGTTGGCATTCTAGGTGGTGCGACGGAATCGGATCCGCTGTTGTATGATACAGGTGGTACGCATGCACTTCCGATCGGCGGTCGATGTTAATATTCGTTGATAATGTTGGTACGTATATACTTACTACAATGCTGGCGCCCCGTCCGAAAATTTGAACTCTACTCATCACTGTTGGTCAATCTTGGAATGAATATACACATGATTAGAAGTCGGTTATCGTTTTAAGCGTAAATGGTGAGTAAGAATTGTTTCAAAATCCAGACTTGCTGTCTAGCGTTCTTTGGAAGAATAGGACATTTGCATATGTTGCGCACTTAAAGAGAGAATGTTATAATTTTCTTTAATTCTGGTTCGTATTTCATTTAGTAAATTGCCTGAAGGTACCAAGTTGATATTTCTAAATTCATAACAAGCCTTTGTAATAATAAAGAAAAAATCTATCTCATCGTGTAAATCTCCCACCATATAACATTACATGTGTATATTAAGGCAATATTGACTGCTATAAAAGCGCAATCGTCACCTTTAATTGCCTACAAAGTTTTTAAATAGGCGTTTTTGGATAAAGGTGATCATTATATATTTATAAAACGATTTTCTGGATATATCTTTTTTTCTGTCTTCCCGCTTAGGAAAATCTGATTACGTAGAACTTGTTTAGATTCTAACATTTCAGTTGCAATAAAATACAGGCAGTAAAAAATGGATCAATGCAAAAAATGGATAAGAATGTTCCAATTAAAAGGAACGTAAATAACAACCAGCAGCCGCAGAACGGAGAATTCTCAGCAAATTTATCGGTTGCGGTAGTCAATAAATAAAGTAGAAATAAACCGCATTTACTTATCTCGTTTTCAAATATTTTAACTTGTTCTCGATTGTTCGTAAATGTCAAAAGCAGTTTAAAGTTAAGCGCACCGATGGTAGGGAAAGACAAACACATTACGTTTTATTTGGCCACATATATTGTAGGAGTTACAAAATGCCGCACTTCAAATCACGTCGTTAAAGAAAATAATGTATATGGTAGCATAGGTGTACTCTTAGATTTGTATCGTGAAATGTAATACACAGGCTGTCCCAACCTTCTGGAATTATAAAATACTGCTTATTGTGTAAATAGTGGGAAGGTAAACTTTTCTAATGTCATAATAGACCATACATAGTACCTTAGAAAAATATGTTCACCTATACAGCCGAATATTATAAGCAAGTCGAAACATATCGCTGCCCATCGTCTCTTTTAGTTTAACGCTATCAGTCATCTTATCTGTTGGTCACATGCACATTCACAGTGCGGAACGGGTACACAATTTTAACAAAAACAATGAACGAAAAAAATTGGTACAAATTGATTTTAAAAACATTCGCCATTAAGATTTGTGCACTTTTGCATGGCCCCGAGGCATTCACACTGAAAGTTACATTTCTAAAACCTGTTTTTTGAAAGCTTCAATAGTTTCTTGAGGTGCTAAAAATTGTTGCCCCGCATTTTTCGTTTATATTCTGGAACAAAAAGAAGTCGTCGAGCGATAGATTCGGTGAATATGAGTAATAAGACGTTTCCCTCCATCAAATTAATCAATTGTTTGACGTGATCCGTTTCAAACCAAAATGTTAATGCAAAATTAAATGTATGGGGGTGCGGTATCAATCAAAAAATTTGATTTCTAACCTATTGCTCCTAAAGGAATTGAATTGTTTCTAATCAAAAGTAGAATTAAGAGTTTGTAATAATGATAGCAAGGACTGTGGGGTAGTATGGCAAATAGCATAAAGCATTGGCATACTCCGCACCGTATAAGTATAATTAATTAACCCAAGGCAGTTGTTTGGAGGATGCGTTAAAAATATTATTTGCAAGTACCTAGTTTTTCCGCCTACACACCCTAAATCTAAGACATGCGAAAAGTACATAAGAATAGAAAGGATCTCTTGTCATCGTAGTACGAAACATAAAACATGTGTGTGTCCTATCCCAATAAATCAAACAGAATTGAGCATGACAACGGTCCGTTCACTGTATTCATCAAATTTATGTTGCTTTTTCTGTAAATAATTTGATAAGCGTCTCACTCCCGCGGTGAAGTTACGTTCTTAATCAATTTGAGGTGCTCTAATTCAATATTGTGTCCGATTTCGTTTATGTGTTGTACTTCACGTGACGATTCTATTCTAAACTGAATTACCAAGCTAGATAGTTGAGTAATTAGAAACAACGAAAACCAGGAAAGAGACATCTATAGAAAGGAAACAAACACTAACAGGTACATGAAAAATGAGAGATTTTAACCGCTATGAACAACACAAAATACGACGTCTGATTAGTTTCTTAATTAATGGTTTAGTAAAATTCCCTTTAAATATAAATAATTACAATAAAGAACTTAAATTCATAAAAAACGTAGCTATTTACAATGGTTACTCTTCTATAGATGTCGATCGCATGCTTAGGAAAGTCCAACTTAGGCATTATATGAGAAAATCCACCACCTTAATCCCGGTAGAAACTAGCGCTAAGAAATTTGCAATTTCACAGCATGTCGAAAGATATTAATAAACTTTTTAGGGGCCAAGATATGAACGTATGTTCCAATTTGTGAAATACACTTAAAAGCATTCTTGGTAATCCGAAAGATAAACCGAACATAGAGGAGAGGTCTATAATTTATTAAATTGCATGCAATGACTGTGAGAAAGGCTGTATTGATTGGAAAAGAGCGATAGGCGCCAGATTCAAGAAAGACGATAGGTAACAGAATAGAATCGTCAAGTGTAGCACAAGAAAACGAAGACGGGCATGATATTAAATTAGAAAACTCGAAATTACATAAAAAACAACACAAATTTGAAGAATAGGTAAAACGGACCATTGTCATACTCAGTTCTATTTAGTTTATTAAGGTTGGGCATACACATGTTTCATATTTCGTACTACAATGCCAAAAGACCCTTTTGTCTGCTTTCTTGGCGTGCGTACCGTAAACAAACAACTACTCGGTCGATTTCTGTTTTATCACTGCTTTAACAATAAAAAATGTTAAATTTTCGTTTCTATCCTTATGTAAAGGTTGATTTTTCTTTTAAGCAGAAGCATAAAAGAGAAACATACAAAAGAAAATGTTATTTTCCATTATTTTACATGAAAAAGGAAGTAGTTGCTTTTATTAGACACTCCTAGTTCCTAATAATTTTCTGCCTTAATCCTTTGGATGTCTCTGATACTCGAAGAAACGGCAAGGACGTTATTAACCGCACCAGTAAGTACTCATTTTGCGTAAATGATGCCTTTGATAACCCTTCAACGGATTCTAGGAAAAATTTCAGAAAATTTAAGTTTAGTCATACGAAAAAGGAACTATAACGTTCGAATGTTCCTTTCCGTTTTGTGTTGTTATTCTCTTTTTTTTATAAGTGGTACATTTTAGTGTAATTTCATATATTGTGATAATACTGGGCTAACATGTAGAATTCTAAAGTTTCGTAAGAAGACCAGGGCGTCAGAGATGTGCTGGACTAACTAACTAAAAATACTTCTTAATACATCAATAAACCTATATATATATATATATATATGTATGTAGGTACTTCTTAATATACCAATAAACCTATTATTAGTACTCTTAACTAGCAGGAGGAACAGTTGAGCTTATGAACTGACGAATATGGGAACAGCATTGCGGTTATGATTCAACAACTGCGTACTCTTCGTACATTGCGTTAGGCGCCGAAAATATTTGGTCTCTACTTGTGTTTTCTTGCGATGCTGGTCAAGCATGTCCGCTCGCCTTGGTCACTTAGCGAAGACTTTTTCCTAACAATGATTCTGGGGATGATATTATCATTTCGCGCCTTTTCCTCTGAATATCGTCACTGAGGTCATCACGCATCAATCACGAGCCGCACAACAAATCAAATGAGCAGAAAAATCAATACTTTAACCGAAACAAGTAGTTCATACCATATATTGATACGGAGGGGAACTGTCAAGAAAAATATGTGCATATACGTAATAATAATAAATATAAATAATAAATAATTATAATACATATAGGGGTGAATAAAATAATAATACACTTTTAAAAGTAAATACATTCAATGAAATATATAAGTGAGATAAATCCTATTTGGTAGTTTCATTTTATATTTTAAAGTTAATTCTTTTGTTAATTAAATTTTATATGTATTACAGGGATAAATATTTTCTTGAATTTCGAACTAGAATAAAGCATTGCTTTGTAATACATATGCTTTGTCTTGTGCAGAACTCATGCATACGTTTTGTGTCCGGTATTCAGAGGAACGCATCCCATAATCCACAAGAGTCGAATTAGTTAAACATGAGGAGGAGCAGGAATTGTAACACTTTTAATGCCACCTTATCTGCTGATGAAGATTACGTACAGGACAGATGTAAATAATATTAAAGGTATTATAGATATACCTTCTCACACTACTGTTATATTTCAACAATCCTTTAGTTATATTATTGCAAATGTTCTGAATGGTGTTTGCCCTCAACACTTGGGGTGCGAGTTCGTCTTCTACTTCTACTCGAGCAGAACATGCATTCGTGAAGCAGTATGTTCCGCTCAATCGGACTGTGTCTTTGCTTTTTTTTTTCCTTTCCTTTTTGTGTTGTTATTCTCTTTTTTTATAAGTAGCTTTATATACATTTTAGTGTAATTTCATATATTGTGATTAAATTAATACTAGGCTAATGAAGGGTATGTAAGAATCTAAGGTTTCGTAAGAAGACCAGGGCGTCAGAGATGTGCTGGCTTAACTGATATGAAACCTACTGGCACTTTTGTTTTGCTTTCGCTATGTACTACATTTTTCGGTCCTTATATATATATATATATATATATGTATATATATATATACATCTTAATATAGCAATCTTAGTATTCTTAACTAGGCGCAGGAACAGTTGAGCTTATGAACTGACGAATATGGGAACAGCATCGCGGTTATGATTCAACAACTGCGTACTCTTCGTACATGGCGTTAGACACCGAAAATACTTGGTCTCCGTTCGTGTATATATCATGTTGATTGTGTTTATCTATTAAGTACTCTTTCTTACTTCTTTTACTGAACTTGTGTGCATCTTAATAATAAGCATTATTATTATTATTACTAGTATCGGTTTATTTAGAAAAATTGTTATCGACGCGGGTATAACGTTATCAAATATCACCGAAAAACGTTACCGAAAGATTCTACCATCGACTAGGGCGCCGTTCTGCGGTGGGCGTTTTGCAACTAGACACACACTGCAGCAAAAGCGTGCCCCTGAAACTGATCCCATTCCCGTGCGTATCAAGTTTGTATTATTTGGCTTATTAATTGATAAATCTATGCATCTTGTGCTAAATAGACCAGGTATTATTATTATTATCAGTAAATTATTTTCAGCTGAAGAATTCTAAAGCAATGGATTTATTTTGGTTCGAAAAGACACGACTATGCTTGAGTGGGTGCAAAAAATGTATTACAAGTAGATTTTAGTCCTTAACCAGAATCGTTTATAGAAATATTATTAGTACAGTATGCGTAAGATTAATACGGTCGATTAATTCTTTTCAATACAAAGTAGGTACTGCATGTTTATCAAATTTCCCCACGTAAAATTTACATGATTTCTGTATAGTCCTCATTCCTGCGGCGCTATTTGTCCTCGTTCAATCTGTGTACAAACATATAGTGCAGATACTACCTAACCTGAATCAGCACGTAATGTTCGCCACTCCTGCAATTGAATTGTTAGAGAGCACAAACGTCAGCCCCACATGGTAAATTTACTGCCAGTGTTTGCAGAATATTCCCCAATCAACTCCACCCCTTTACCTCTAATCAAACAAACCGCATCTGCGAATGTAATTCATCCGCAAACCGAGCGCTACAACGCAATAAGAAAAAAGAGTAAAAGAAGGAAAAGAAAGAAAGAAAATATTAGTGGTGGAGAGGAAATTTTAATAAACCAGTCCGAGGGGTACCCTAAATCCTTTAGGACTAATTAGTCGCAACGAAGATATTTTTCTTAAAAATAATTAAGGAAAAGGGGGCGCTGTAGAAACTGCAATGCTCCGTTAATATTTATTAAGACATCTTTCTTATGGTTTATTCTTTTATTTGTAAGTAACACCACTGGAATTTCCTCTACAGCTACAATACTACTTGTTTCTAGGGAATGAAATAAATATTACAAACTAGTGAACAGAAACAGTGGTGTATTTTGAAAATTCGTAATTTCCCTGGTTTCGCCGACGTAATTAAATTAAAGGACTTAAACGTAACATAAGTGTTTGATTTGATTTCATTTAATTATGGCGCATCTTCTCAAATTTCGTGTTACAATTCCTGCAACAGAATTCGATGTCCCAGAAGCAAATCCCTATTTGGGGATGATTATCCAAGTATTGGAGGAAGCGTTTAAAAAAGTCAGTGTAAAAGAAGACTGAAGACAGAAGACTGTGAGGCGTTCCAGTCGGATTGTATACTGTCTAAACAATAAACTCACCCATGCTTTTGAGAAATGCTCACAGATTCAATTTACTAGAGCAGCTGATAATTATAACTTTCGTTATTACACGACATTCCATTTAAAAGGGTTGAGAGATTTGTGACTTGGGTATTGGGTGTATTGTTTGCCTTTCCTTTTCTACTCTTATTGAAGCTACTGCTCAAAAATGTTATAAAACTTCTTTCTTCGTTCTTAAAAGAACGGGAAGTGATTTGCGCAACGCGTTAGGCACAGATCGCTTTTCAATGTATTCACTAGAAGTCAACTTGAATTTGGGAGGATCTTTTGGAATCCCCTCCATTTTAAATATAAAGTCCGCATTGATGGTATTCAAAATAAATTTATTAACTGTTTGGAATATAAATTCAATAGACACCGTTACCTCTCCTCCTACAAATCTAATTTAGAATTCTACAAACACTGATTGTGCTTCAATATTACATTATCTCATTTTTTGCACCTCCTTACCCCACCAGAAATTTTAAATTATTCTACTTATACAAATGCAATACAAAGAGATAGATAGATTAGATATTTTTTCGGTTCGTCTCATCGGTGTCATGAAGATTTTCTTAGTTCTGTTTAATAGCCTCGCTTTAATTGAGGGGTGCAATGCAAAGACCAGGTGTCTATTTTGGAAAGTTGAGTATCTACCTCTAGTTACAGGAACGGCGTGTTTTCTTCCTAGCTTCGCTTAGATATATCAGCGAATGTTCTTGCAGCGCACAAATCGTCGACTTTTACTGGGCGCAGGTGGATATTCTTTCATAACATTGTTTGTTAAGTTATATTATACGTTTGTTTTGCTGTGCTGGAAAGTACGTAGTGATTTTCATACAAGTTACTTGTTGGTGTTTATTGGTAGCATGGTAAAACATGTCATCCTCCAAGCCGGAATCTATGGAAGAACCGAAAAGAACAAATCGATAATGAAGATTTTGTTGTTTCGGAGGCCAAATTAGAACCTGATGTTGACGAAATTAAATATGATACGAATTCGCAGAAGGTTAAAAAAGAATTATATTGAAAGAAATCTATATAAAAAAAGTGCGGAACTCACGGCTGGGAAACCGTAATTACTAGCGGCCATGTTTGCCTGCAAAGAAAGAAGGAAAACCATGTTGCTGTAAGTTTAAGTGTTTTGAAGAAGACATTAGACATAAACCACGAGATTTCTTTTACTAGCTGAAATCGAAAGACCTTCATGACTCTTTTTTTGGCTAGTCTTATATTGTAAGGAGACACAGACGTAGGTCTGGAACTAGCAAACCTAAGATTAGTTCGCACGAATACAGAGTTTGTAAGAACGCTATGCTTTCGATTCTCACCTGTAGAAGTAAAAAGAAGAGGCTAAATAAGATCGAGAAGTAAAGTTACAACAATTTGTAGAACACATCAACAGTTTTCCTAAATATACATCTATCTACTGCAGCATATCCTAAAGTTAAGTATGACTTTTATAGAAAATATTTTATGATGAGCTTTAAACTATTTTTCGGTAAAGCCAAGTTGGACAACTGCTCAAGGTGCAATATGTTAATGACAAAAATTTAATTCCTCGATAACGAAGAAGAAAAAAGTGTTTTAGTTTTAGACAAAGCGAAAATATTTTTTAAACATTTGAACGCAAAGGCCTAGTTGGCTCGTAAAGTCTTTCTGTTGAAGTGCTTACTCAACTCTCAATAGGATATGCCACTTTCAGTAACTCTAAACGCTGACGTGTTTCATAAAATACAAAATGTTTGCATATAAGTTGGCAGCTCAGAAAGAAGTTTGTTTTGGGACAACTGCAGTTCTGGAAACAAAAACTACGTATTAATGCACGTCCTATTCACCTTCATAAAACTTGGAAAATTTGCCAGTACTACTGATGATGAACTACTTCTATACGCAAAGAAACATATTTTATAACCACATAAATTTAAGCATGTGATGGACCTTGCTAGAGAATATATGGCTAAATGTGATATAGTTTAGAGAATGTAGGTTCCAACTATTCTGAATAGAGCCATTCAGAATGATGAGACAATAATAAGTTTGAGTGTTTTCTCTTTGTTAGCATTTTATGTCCAGATTATATTCTGTTTGATGTTAAAAAAATTATAAGGTTGTCAGCGATAAAATTTTTTGAAAAATATTAGGCGAGAACCAATGTCATGATTACCCTAGTAGCACAGTTGATTGGCTGACGGTTGGCCTTCAATTGGCACAACGTCATACGGTCGACGCAATATCAGTGACTGTCAATCACGGTCGGCAGAGTATCAGTGAGGTACACAAAACCAATGCACTTTTCTAAAGTTGAGTTTCGGTTGGCTCTACGTCAGCAAAGTTTGTTAAGCGTTGGTAGACAATCGGGAAATAATGATCAAATTACTAAACACTTGAGTGACATAAGCAAGTCGATGTTCCACCAATTTAGTCGGTGCAGCGATAGTTGGTCCTAGAACCGAATACCTGATTCTGAGTATTCGATTTCAATTACCCACCTATTCGGTTCTGGAACCGGGCAGTGCCAAGGAAAGCCGGAACTGGGTAGTGCGCTGAACGAATAGCGGGTTTCCTTTCCTTTATAAAAAACGGGTGTCTATAGGTACTCCTCGTGTCAATCAGTTGATTATCAGCAAGGTTTAATATGTTGAAGCCCAGAAGTCCCTGGAAATTTTGAGAAAAAAAATCAAGGACTGTTTAAGCCTTTCGATCACGAGAATTAAAACCGCTGAAAAGAAGAATCTGAAATTTACCACAATACAACAATGTTTTTTCTTGATTAGATTTTAGATGGCAGCGCATATACCCAATTCAAATAATACGATGTTCATGAACTAGGACAAGGTGATAAAATGGCTAAAGTAAGTCGAGCTGTAGGCAAAAATTCAGAAGAGGCTGTTCTCCTTTGAGGGCGCCGTGACCGAAAGGGTTAAAGAACACTCAAAGAATAAGCGATTCTTTTTTGTTGATATGTGTCTTATAGCCAAATTTTGCCATAAATGTTGCTATAATTTTTGTTATGACGTCATTTATTTAGATTGGAAGTTGGTCCAAGTTGACAGATTTGTCTTAGCTCATTTTAACTGGGAGGCGGGGCAGTCATTCTCGTCATCCACATTGTGTAAGATGATTAGCATTTTTGCTCAAATTTCTGTAACCACCAACCCCGTCAAATTGGATGTATCCCAATAGATTAACTGAATTTCCTTAGAAGTATTTCTACATTAAATATAACCTCAAACATGTAATTGAATGGAATCAATAAGTTTTCATTACCTTTAGCTAATACCCAATATTTTACGCTAAAGTTAAACCGTTGATTTAGATAGGCGTTATTTTTTGTGAAAGGATCATAAAGAAAATTATCAAAAAAGCCTCAATTCAAAAAGAATGGTTACTGATTAAGGTTCAGGTATTTCTCTAAATCACTTCTTATATGTATTTACTCTGTTGTAATTGACAAATTCTCATTCATGTATATATATAAGGATATGTTCCTGTGCAATGTTTCCCATGTTACACCTACTTTGAACTTTTGTTTCATGTACTTTGCTTGGTAAGTATTACCAGCTCTTCTCTCAACCCTAACAATTCAACAAACAACATCCTTTGCTTACTAGTACTAAATTTTCAACTCCTAAGGTGATCTAAGAACTTCTTCATTTTCCATATATTGATGTTAGTATTACAATACTTACCTCGATTATTGAATGTAGAATATTGGTGTATGTGTCAGTTAAAATATTTCTACAAATGTCGCCTACAAACACTAATACAGTAAATATCTTCCAAAACCTATAAATTCATAAGGAAACCTTTTAGTGATTTCTTTCCAGTTTCGTTTTGCACAAGTTCTTAAGCACCCGTGCACAATTTCCAATCGTATTTTTAGAACAGATTGATTTGAATTTTTATCGCTGTTTCTCTTAAATCTAGCGCGTTGTTGACAAATAGCCAGTCTAATAGTCTATGCTCGATATCGCACGCAACCATCGCATTCATTCGTTTTGATCAGCTCGGAAAAAAAAACGTGTTTCGGTTAAAATGAATTAGGAGAAAACAAGTTTCCCCAACATAGCGTTTTCTTAATTGTTCGTGTTTATCGGAAATTCTAAGTATGTAAATCACGACGCAGTGTGGAGACTGATATGGCCGCTTAACATGTAATACTAATTTTTTTTGTATTTGTTAGGCGATTAATCAAAACATTGTACATTCATAATATCACATTCATGTCCTCAAAAAATAGCTTCATTAGTATAGAATAATACAATAAATTACGCAGCTTTTAGCAACATTTTTCTCAGAAATATTGCAGTATTTTCCAGAGATGTTTTCATTAGATAATTTCTTGATTTAGCACACAATTTCCGGCATTTGGGTTTAATCACTGCTCAGCACCTTCTCCATTTGTATTAGCTTCATTAATCATATTATCATTACATTTTTGCTGTGCACGCCTGTTATAGAAAATCTACCGCAATAAGTTAATACGTGTTTCTTGAACATATTGGCACGAATGCACTTGTAATAACACAAGGTATTGACCATTAATAATATTGGTCATGTACTTAGCTTAATCTTCACTATATATATTTAGGATTTTACGTTATACCTACCGAACATTGTTCCTGAGCTGATTCACGTCACATTTGAACCAGAACCTGTGCTTCGCCAGAATTTATTCTTGTGTCCACCATTTTGAAATTAGGCAGGTATTTAATTATTCAATGGTCACATGTAATTAATCCTTGTGCTGTAAAGCAATACAGTTTTGTTGTAAAAATGTAAACACCGTATAATACTATTTTATTCCTTACACCATTTGAATTTCATCAAATTAAATAAATGTTGATGTTTGTATTTCCAATTTAATTTAATTAACACATGTTTAAATATTAATCAATTTAGGGATTAGATTGAGGAAATTATTCACACGCGCGAATGAGCTTTTGTTCACTATATACTATGTATTTCAAGCCTAGTTATAAATATTTTGTAATAATCTTTACAATTTACAACGAATGATATTTTATTAAATGAATAGTTAATACGCTATCTGTGGATGCGTTTCGCGGTTTACGGCTCATCGGCACAACTCTGCGAGCGCCGGTAGCTATATGCGAAATAACATAACAAGTATTGATGAGAATATCTACACCTAAATATCCTATTTAATTAAAATTGCAAAAATAAGCGCTATATGGGACCTCAACAGAATAGAATAGAATACAAGTAAATGTTCAAAATTGTGAGAGGGCAGCTAGTTGGAATTCAACAATGGAAATTAATTAAATGAATAATTAATACAAAATTACCAGCACTGCCATTTGTGGACGTGCTTCGCCGTTTACAGTTCATCGTTCAGCGCTCGCTTACGGATGTTTCTATGACTATATTGAAGATTAGGTCGTCGGCCTATTTCAGTTAGTCTGTATATCCTTGAATTAAGTTGATTTAGTCTACTGCTGTTCGTCGTTACATATCTTATCTACAGATGTTTTATGTCGCTCCAACTTCTCCTTGTTCCTTTAGCGGTAATTTTCCATGGGTTTGTTGGCCGTTCGCTTCTTCTTTTCACCTCACGCTAAAGTCCAAGATATTCCTCGTAATCTCCACGTTTTCTTTCCGCAACGTGTTATAATCGGACGCGCATTTTTAAACATTGCTTTAATTAATATATATTCATTCTCATATAATGGAATCGATTTCAATTACCCGGCAAATTAAACATCCCGGATGTATTTATTTTGTGTGTATTACTTTTTCCATTTTCTAGTTCCACCTTCGGCCAGGGCACTTCTATTTTCACATGGTCTGCGTAATTTGAGTTTATTGATCTCATTTTAGTTTTGTTGGGATTTATCCCCATTTATTTTCCCCGCATTTCCACGACGGTTATTTATTTATATTCTTATATTCTTATATTTTTTTTTTTGTGTTTTTTGTGTGTTTTAATCATACTAATAATTTTTTTGGGAATTCCATATTCTTCTATGGATATGTCACAAAGTTTCTTGGTTGATAGAGTTAAGTGTGTTGTTAAAGTCGATAAACAGAAAGTAAATTTGTTTTTGCTATTGATTACATAATTCGTAGTGCCACTATGTGATCTATACAGGAATGGTTGGGCCCAAACCCAGACTTTATCCGATTCAATATTAGGATTTGCTAATTTTGCTCAAAATTATTATTATTCTCTATCTCTTCTTTTCGGAAGAATTATTATTCTTTCTAGTTCCCATGTATCTTGTACTTTTTCTTTTTCTCATACTTTCTTTACTAAACCTATGACGATTTCTGCTTTAATTTCTAGGGCTGTTTTATTAATTTATGTTGTAAACCCTCCATTCCTATGGCTTTGTTATTCTATAACCTTTTAATTGCATTTTGTACTTTCATACTGCGTTCAATTGTAATCCCCTTTATTTCTTCCTTTTGTACATTTTCTTGTGTTTCTCTAACTTTAGCACTTTGATTTTCATTAAATAATTTTGTCATGTATTCCTTCCACATTTTAAGGATCTGTTTATCGTTGGTTAGTATTTCTCCCTTTCCCGTTCTAATGGGTTTTGCATGATTTGTTTTTCCTCCTGTCATTTTCTTGTTGTTGTGGGTGGGGCTCTCATATCATGTTTTGCTGTCGTCTTTCAATATTACTTCTGTATATTTTTACTTTTTCTTCCTTTCGTGATTCACTTAAAAATTTGAGTCTTGCCATTCCTCCCTCCTCTGTTTTGTCCCAGTGTTCTTCAGACATTTAGTCCTTGATAATTGTTTATTTATAGTAGAAATGTCTGTCGGGTGATGTCGCGTAGTTAAAATTTTACTTGACGTTTCGCTGACCATCTTCAGAACCAGACAACATGGTTAGCGAAACTTCAAGTAAAATTTTAACTACGCCACATCACCCAAAAGACATTTCTACTATGGATTACGGTCGTGAAAGCCTACACTCAACAATTGTTTATTTAATTCCTATTGCTTTTAATGCGGCTTCCTCGGCCATTATTTCGTATTTGTTCCATAAATGTTCTGGGTTGTACTGTTTCAGGTCGCTGTTAATGCTTGTGCATATTTTCCACCTCACTGGATTTCTTCAACCAGCGAACATTAAAATATATTAAATTCTTTCCTTATTATTATTCCTGATTTTAGACCTTTCCGGTTTTTCAGTTTTGCTAGTATCTTTGCTCTAACTAATGCGTATGCCAGCACTTCTCATTGCTCTTATATCCGGCTACCATTTCTTAAACATCCCGTTTATTGCTATATAATCTATTTGATTAAAATATTTATTCCCTGGATAAGTCCACATTGTTTTATGCATATGTTTATGCGAGCACGTACTTCCGCCTATCAGTAAGTTATCAGCAGCACAAAAATCTACAAACAGATCCGTTTACTCATACCATCTTTTCCCATAATTTTTTCCAAATTTGCATCGTCTTTTCCTATTCTTGCATTAGTATCTCCCATTACTATCTTCATGTAGAACACTTGACACACACAATTTACACACAAAGGCTCCCGGTTGAGGTTATGACAAACTTGAAAAGCTTATACACTCCATCAGGCCGTTACCACAAAAAAATATAGATACCTTTTGTGCTGCGTATCATAGGTTTTTTTGGAGTTGGTCATAGAATTCTCCTTTTTTCTATTATTTCGTTTTTGATGGGAGCGCATATATTTAAAATACTTAGATCTCAGTATCTAGCCTTAAATCTAGCCTAAATAGTTCTTTCAGAAACTGATAACTCTTCCATTAGTCAATTTTGTGTTTCTTTCTTTATCACTATTGCCACTCCATGTTCGTGTTTCGCTTTTCCATGTTTACGGTGACAGAATAAAGTGGAATAATATGATTAGAAATTTATAGCGATTCAAAGTTGTTAAGATAATTGCCTTTATTGCCTGTAAAATGTTGCTACATATATAATTATTATCTTCAAGTTAAGCAAAATACGTGAACCCTAAACATTGACATTTTTCTAACGCGTGATTCGAAATTACTAAAACCCTTCAACCTGTGGTGACAGCAAATTTATCACTTGGATTTATTTGAATTGTGTATTTTGTTAAAAAGGTTATCCTTGACAACCCTCTTGTTCACTATTGTGTCAAACTATAAAACGGATATGTACATACATAAAGAGGGAACTATTTCCAACTTATTGTTAGTTTTATACTTTTACAATGTCAATTGCGGCAATAAAGATAAAGAAGCGCAATACTTGCTTCCTCGAAAGAAATATCCTTCGTATGATGAAAATAATATTATAAGGAAACTTTTATCTTGTAAAAGAAGAGTCGACTAAAAGTGGTATATGGAGGTGAACTGGAGAACTGATTAATTTCTTAACTAGCATGTTTACTTCTGACAGAAACGATATATAAAAGTCGTACGCTAAATGCGCGTAGAAACTTAAGTAGGAAGCGATGGGAAGCAAAGCGTACGGAAGAAAAAGGAGAGAAGATTTATGCGGGTCTCCTGATTGATCCCGATCACGTGCCACACTATCCAACCTACCATTAACGGAATTGCTTTTACGCAAGGAGGATGGTGAATAAAAAGCACGTTGTTGTATACGAAGACATCGAGAGCAAGCATTATTTACTCTTTTCTTCTTCTCCTTTAACATCCTCGCACGCGCTTTTTACTGTTATTTTATCATCGCAACCATTCGTCGTCCAAGGATAAACTGTTTATGTTCCAAAACGGATTTTTTGTTTAGAAAACCGTCGCCTTAAAAAGTGAATCGAGTTATGTTTAATTTATGTTTAAACAATATTTCTGTATTGCATACGAAATATGTTCTCTTCTGCAAGCAAAACGCGTGTCGAAATATATAAAAAGTCAATTATTATTTGTAATAAATTCTTTAGATTGTTTCATTTTTATAAAATTTTTATTTTATTAAATAATTTCAGAAAACCCTGTAAATACTTTTGAACCGTAATTTGTGTAAAGAAATGTCATGAAATTGGTTTGCTGGTACAAGGTCATATCACGTCAGACAACAATGGTCATGAAAAATTGACTATATAAATCTTAGCGGAAAATAAACGCAATCGTGTAGTTGACTCCTGAGGCTGTTTCGACGCTTCTCCGTCGCAATCCTGACGAGTTTCTCCGTCGATACATGACTATGGACGAAATATGGATACATTACTACACTTCGGGAGACAAAGAAACAATCAAAACAGTGGTTTTTTAAAGGGGGACGGGCTCCGAGAAAGGCGAAGACGCTCAAATCGGCCGGCAAGGTGATGGCCTCGATTTTTTGTGATGCACGCGCGATCATCTACACTGATTACTTAGAAAAAGGACAAACAATAACTGGAAAGTATTATGCGTCGTTATTAGACCGGCGAAGAAATCGCCTCATTAAAAAAAAAAGGATCCTCTTCCATCAAGACAATGCACGGATGTACACCTGCGCAGTTTCGATGGCCAAAATTATGGAATTAAAGTTCGAATTAATACAATATCCACCGTATTCACGAAATTTGGCACCGGTGACTTCCTTTTATTTCCAAATCTGAAAAAATGGCTCGGCGGATAATGGTTCACGACACGGGACAACGAAGAAGTCATCGCCCAAAGAGATGCCTATTTTGAGGGTCTTCCAAAATCCTACTTTTTGGAGAGCTTAAAAGCGCTGGAGAAACTCTTGGAAAAGTCTATAGAGTTAAATGGAGATTATATTAAAAAATAAATAGAAATCTACAGAAAATACTTTGTTTTTTTATATTTTTCTAGGGACTTGTTGGGCGACCCTCCAATAGGTCAACACTTACCATTGCTACAAGCATTCCAAATTCAATGCCATAATTAGTATGATGATAAATTTCTCAATGGTTATTTCAATGATATAAATGGCGGTGCTGACAAGTGAATAAAGTATTGTTTTCCTTGATTAACGTTGATGGTTGTTCAACAAGACTCTTTTTAAATGGAAAGGAACTAGTACCTTTCCATTTAAAAAGAGTCTTATTTTTGCTAAAGTACATATCGAGAAATATTCTTGAATATAATAGTGCAACGGGCAATGTTAATACTAGAATATCCAAAGTAACTATATCTTTAACAAAGTGCTTGCTATGTTAGTTACTGATACCCTTTAATAATTGGTCAAAGGCACTGTTCAAATCGTAACAACCCACTTGCAAATTAAACTCAATAGAAACTGTAAGATTCAGAGCTTATAAAATTAATATGATACGTACCCAAACTAAAATGTAGCATCCTGAGTAACAAAGGTCGCCGCAAAGCCTGGTTATGTAATAGCGTCTAGACCGTTTTATTTCTCTATCCTCTGTAATAGGTCTTAAATTACGTCAACTACATTTGTATATCCTGGACGTTATTATTCCATAATCGGAAACAGAAAGGATATCGCACAATCTAATACTTTACGTTTTCTGGGAATAAAAGAGTATTGAACCGACTGTCGTACATTTAAAAGCAGTTTGATATTCCCAAAATTCTTGTGAAAATAAAATGCAACCGTATAGTAGCAATTTCCAATAGGAAACAACCAGGCTGAGGTATATTGCAATTTACTAGAAAATGTTATGTGAGTAAAGCTTTTTTTACACCATACTAATCACCAGAAGGACTGTTCTTAATAGCTTGTAAAGCAAGAGAAAAAAAGCGTATTACATAATATATAATCAAATTAGTTTTAATAGCAGCAATAATAAGACTTTAACAACAGTTTACTACAAAAAATACATTAAAAGAAAATAGTGCGATATAAAATTTCAATTAAACGAAAATGAACGAAGATTGGGGAAACGATATTGATAAAAACAAATCTCTTTCGCGAAGAAACAATTATTTCGCATTGCCGTGACCAGGATTCGAACCTGGGTTACTACGGCCACAACGTAGGGTCCTAACCACTAGACGATCACGGCTGTCGAGGATTGATTAATTTAATAGCAATAATACTGGCTAAAGAGTAGGTATGACATTGCTTTCTTGCATTAAATTTTGCACTAAGTAAACGATAAGTTCTACACGACTAGCCAAGCGAGACCGCAAGAAAACAAGGTAAATGCGAGATTCAATCAAGACATTAATTAATTTATCCGACTGTCTGTAACATGGATAGGTTTACTCACTTAACGATTCGGCAAAATCCGTTTATTCTTCAAACAAAGATAAAATTAGAATTTGACATGTGTTAACATATGTAGTAATTATTAGTGTATATCTTAAACATAGTTCCAACATCACGGATTATCTACAGAGTGGGACAGGTTCTTTTGATTTTAGGTCCTGTATAATATGTAATCCTTTATTCTACGTCGCACTCCGAATATTTTCTGTTAGGGGTATATCACATCTCAATCTAATAGTTTTTTGATCCTGTTTTGCTTGCGTTTACGCTTTCTGGTACTTAAATATCGCCTCTTCAATATTTATCGCATACTGTAACATGGCAGGAACGTTTAATTGCCTTATGACACGCACATGTAACCGTGTAACATGTGCGAGTGAACATCGTGTGAAATCGCTCAGTAGTTTTTCATAAAATTTTAAAGTTAATATTTACTTATTTTTTATGAATTTTACATCATTCGAAAGATCGCGAGCTCTGTCATAATTGTTGGTGGTTATAGTACGCCTGGTTTGGTGATTGCATTCATATTTCGCGAGAAAATTACAGATAAGTATTAACCTAGCGCTTCTTTGCTCCCTTTTTTTTTCCTTGCTTGTTTTTCTGCAAGTCGATATATATTTGTTGCACTTTCAATATACCATACAGTGGAGGCTATACTTACATTGCCGAGGAACTGATATTTACTTTTGTTTATTTCCCGTATTCCTTAATTTTTCTTTTCCGCGGCCTTCTTGTGTGTTTTCGTGAGCCACCAAGATAGGCCCCTTGGTGTGAAGCGTATCCCTGTGCTTTCCTATTCTCTATTTGTTGTTTTCCTTTTTCCTATTAAATTTATTATATCTAAAATGAATACCCGTTGCTGTGTCTGTAGTGGCGAATTGACACCTGAAAAAGGAGTGTCGTGTGATATGTGCCGACAGCTTGCCCATACAACATGTTTCGGATTATCAAGATCTGAAGCTCAATGTTTGAGGAACAAAGATAGAAAAATCACATTTTATTGTGATAGCTGTTCTGATTTTAAACTGCAGCTTAAAAATTTGAACCAATTAACAGCTTTGGTACATGATCTTCAACATGAGCTGGAAGCAATTAAGGGGCAAGCGGGCATTAGTTCTGGGGGAGAGCGAGCTGGTGTTTTTGAGGTGGAGAAGATAGTTCAGGAGGTTTCGGAGAGGGAGAGGAGGAAGAATAATATTGTGTTGTATGGCGTGCCGGAGGCAGCTGTTGTTAATGGTGACAGTCGGTCTTCTGTTGATTCTGATGAAGTGAGAAGCATCTTATCGGTATTCGATGTGTCAGTTGATAACCCACAACCAATTAGACTGGGAAAATATGATCCATCCCAATCCATCAGAAAAAGACCTATGAAAATTGCTCTATCTAGTCAAGATGATGTTAATAGAGTAATGAAAAATTTGGGGAAACTGAGGAATGTTGATAGGTTTAAGACTATAGGAGTTTCTAAGGACAAAACACCACAGCAACAACATTTATATAAAAAGGTTAAAGATGAATTAACAGCTCGTAAAGCTGCTGGTGAATTGAACATTAAAATAAAATATTTTAATGATGTGCCGAAAATTGTTAAATATTCCAGTTCTTTAAACTAAATTCGTCCAACAGGATTCCCATTACCGTGAGGTATCAAAACACTCGAGGCATACGCACGAAGACTGAAACGATTTATTCTTCTCGGGGTGTTGTGGATGCAGACATTGTATTACTCACCGAAACCTGGCTCAGTGAAGATATTAATAACTCCGAAATATTTGACACTTCTTATAATGTATTTAGAGCAGATAGAAAGTTCGCTCAGGTTGGAAGGACTAGGGGCGGAGGCGTTCTTTCCGCATTTACAGATGCATGTAATGCGGTACTTATCGATACTGATGCTCCTGCAAGACTAGCGCCGATTATCGACTTAACTCTGTGTAGATGTAGATTTAAATACTCACCGGTTTTTATAGCTACCATCTACGTGCCTCCCGATGTGGATTGTGAAGTTTTTGAGACGTTCCTGGACGCACTGAGTCTACAACTGCTAAATAAACAAGTACTTATTGTTGGAGATTTTAATGTTCCCAATTTTAATATTTCTGATGCTAGTGATAGAAAATCTACAACAGTTAGACATTTTATGGAAATTCTTAATCTGCGCCAAATTAACGCGGTCACTAATTTAAATGGCAAGCTACTCGACTTGATATTTACGAACTTGAATTGTGATCTGGAGGTAAATCGTGATATATCTCCACTGGTACCGGAGGATCCACATCACCCAGCTCTTGCTATTATCCTGTACTGTTCTGCTGCACAAAGGACATCTAATTTTCAATCGAATAACAATGTTCGTTACAACTATCGCAGAGGTGATTTAATAACGCTTTACTCTGAATTAGAAAACTTTGACTGGTCTTTCCTCTTGGAACATGGTGATGTTAATGTAGCAGTGAATGTTTTTTATGACGCATTGTATTCCATCATTGATCGTTCTATACCTAAAGTTAAATTTGTTGGTCGTCACTATCCTGCATGGTTCACGGACAATATCAAGCAATTAATTAATATTAAGGAACACTACTTCAGAAAATGGAAAGCATCTAAATCAATGGCCTATTATGATGAATTTAGCAGACTTAGACAGCTGGTTAAGAGGGAAGCTCGTTTGGCATATGTACACTATGAAACTCGTCTACAAAATGATATTGTAAGTAATCCGAAGAAGTTTTGGACATTCATCTCTGGCAAAAGATCTACGTCTAGGATTCCTGGGGTAATGATCTATGAAAATGAAGAACTTAATCAGCCGTTAGACATTGTGTACAAATTTGCTAAACATTTTTCCAAACCATTTTGTGCAAGTACCAGTGTAGTAACAGTTCCTTTTAGTTATTATCCCACTTTCAATATTGGAACCATTTATGAAAATGATGTTAGAGTGAGTGCGCAGCATCTTAAACCTGATATGACTGCTGGTAATGATTCCATACCAAGTTTCTTAGTGCGTGATTGCGCTTCTGTTTTCGCCACTCCACTAACTATACTGTTTAATCTAATTCTGTCAACATCTCAATTCCCTGATGTGTGGAAAATAAGCAAAATTATACCTGTATTTAAAAAAGGTAACCACTCTGACATATCTAACTATAGACCCATAAACATCTTATCAAACTTTGCTAAGGTTCTTGACCGTATATTGTTTACTAAAATCGACATTAATGTTCAATCATACATATCTGAACAGCAACACGGATTCATAGCTGCAAGGTCAACCGTCTCAAACTTGACAAATATTACTCAATTCATTTCATCTGCAATTGACCATCGCAAGCAAGTTGATGTTATTTATACAGATTTTTCAAGAGCATTTGACTCTATCGACCACAATTTACTTCTTGCGAAGCTAGACTATATTGGTTTTTGCCCTTCACTTCTAAGGTCAATGTCTTCTTACCTCAACAACAGATCTGGTTATGTATTTTATAATGGGTTTTCATCTGAGCACTTTCTTATACCCTCTGGGGTACCGCAGGGATCAAACCTTGGTCCCTTATTATTTAACATTTTTTTGAATGATCTGCTTCTGAAATTAAACTGTGAGTCACTGGCATATGCAGATGATCTAAAAATATATAGCGTAATTAATACAGAAATGGATTGCGTAAAACTGCAGGCCAATCTTTCCCTTATTGATGAATGGTGTAAACAGAACAGAATCTCCCTGAATATTGCCAAGTGTTCAGTTGTATCTTACACTAGATGTATTTCTCCAGTATTTTTTAACTATTCTCTAAGCACCGAATCTATTATCAGAAAATTTGAAGTATCGGACTTGGGTGTACTATTTGATTCACAGCTTACTTTTTCTCAACATGTAATAACGCTTTGCTTGTCAGCGTCCAGATCTTTAGGCTTTCTTATAAGATCATGTAAGTCTTTCTATAATATATCTGCAATTAAAACTGTTTATTATGCTACTGTACGTAGTAAACTGGAATATGCATCCCTGGTATGGTTTCCCTACTACATTAATCAACAACTTTCTGTTGAAAGAATACAGAGAAAATTTCTCAAATATTTGTCTTTTAAGATCACTGGTGTGTACCCTGAAAGAAATGTAGATTACATTAGTTTGTTAAATCATCATAATGTTGAAAGTTTATCCCACCGCCGTGAGCGATGTAGTGCCACATTCATGCTTAAATTGCTACAAAACAAGATTGATTCTCCATCCTTGCTTGCTGCGGTTAATTTTAATGTCCCAATGCATAGTACTAGATATGGTGCTATAATTAATACACCAAGGGCTAGGACGAACATTATGATGAAGTCTCCAATTTATGTTATGACAAAGAACTTTAATGTCTTTTATTCCAATTACTTGGAACTGTAAGTTGTTTATGTTTCTTAGTACTAAAGTTTTTGTATTTTTGTATAGCTATTTTGCTCGCTTGTTTATACTTTGTAGCTATTAGGATACTGCACATGTATTTTTATTTTTATTAAGTTCTCCTGTAATTGGCTTTCGCTGTTGGAAGAATAAAATTATTATTATTATTATTATTATTATTATTATTATTATGACGCTTTCAGGAAGGAACAGTAGCCTGTTTCTCTTCTCAACAAATTGTTATATTATCCCTCTCGACCTATTACGCGATGAGTATGACAGATCATAGCGGTGATCATCCTTTTACTAGTTACCAGAAACATAATAACAAAAGTTTTGCGAATTTCTCAAAAGTAATGTTTACAGCGGTTGCCAACTGATCTTTAACCGACTCTGCATCGACTGAATTGTTGCCACTGAAATGTTTACTGCTAAGCATCATTTCAGGATTATTGACCAACGCTTAACGGATTTTGCTGACCCAAAGCCAACATTAGAAAAGTACCATTGGTTTTGTATACCTTACTGACACTGTACCGAGCGCGGCCAACCGTCATGGATACTGCGCCGACTGTACGCCGTTGTACGAACTGAAAGCCAAGTTTGCCAACCAACTGTGCTACTAGGGCATTTTTTTAAATTTTTAAAATGTACAAATAAAATCATTTGTAACAGTACAGGTCTGTTACAAAATCAAAGAATATCTAGTACTAGTTTAACATTCCGTTAAAAACAAATGTAATAAAAAACAAAACAGAATGAATATTAACAGAAAAATAAAATTGCCTAATACATACCTATATCTGCTGTACATGTTCTCAGTTCCATAATTTTTTTAATTTTCTGATCATCGCTTGTCAGTTTAGTTTCTGTAGTTTTAGTTTTATTCTGAAATTAAATAAAATTACATAAAAAACACGAAAATTCCAAAATCTTTTTACTTTTTTACAAGACCAAAAGGTCTTGTGACGTTCTTACGTCGCTTGGAATAAATATATCCAGCAATACACACCAAAATAATCACGAATAAACCCGAATCGAAAATCTCATCGCAAGCTTTTGTACAATTTCCGTTTATCGTCGATTGTCGTTACTAGGCAATAAATTATCGTTCGTATGTTAAAGTGGTATAAAACTACAGTTAAGAAATACTTCCGCTCGAAAACTAGCATATCTTTAAACTTACCCAACTAAAAATTGAGTTTGGGAAGAACAAACCGCCGCCCGATCAACGTTAGCCGAACTTTACGAAAACTTGCAATAAACATAAATCCTGGCGATTCCTCGCTCGCATATATTGCATTCCTTTATACAAGAGCGCTCACGTAGATTGAATTTTATTATTCCCTTTATCTATGAAAAGGATATGAACGTTGGTAAATGCTTTTGTGAACTTTACTGCATTTCGACTTTAGCGTTTTTATTCATTCAATATTAGTATTATACGAGGGCAGTTCGATAATTACCTGGCCTCGGCAAAAATAGCGCTACTAGGATTGAAATAACTATATTTTTCGTAAAAGTAACTTTAGACAAGGGTCTTGTAACATTTTCAAACAGATACGTCAGGTAGTTTGTGAATGACAACCATTTCAAGCGAACAATATTTGTGATTTAACAATGAAAGAAATCAAATACAGAGCAGTGACTAAATACTTGTTTTTGAATGAGAAAATCAAAGTGGAACTCTGAACCTCTGTTGTCGACCAGAAAATATTGGAGAGCGGATTTTAAACTCGGGCGTACGAATATTTTTGATGAAGAACGTCTTGGCGATGTTAAGGCGCTATCCGAATGATTTTTGGTGTCGATTTAGAATTATTGAGGAGCATGAATTCATCACAGCACACCAGACCAAAAAATAATCCAAACAGTGGGTTTTTCTGTGGCCAACCGACGCCAAAGGAGGCCAAAGTCACTTTATCAGTCAACAAGGTTTGGGATGTAGGCGACATAATACACGTTGATCACCATTGAAAAGGGCAAACCGATTGATGGCGAGTATTACACCAGCTTATTAGACCGTCTCAGAAATGCCATGAAAGAAGAACGTCCGCATTTGGCGCAGAAAAAAATTATGTTTCTTCCAGATAATGCATGCGTGTACACTTGTGTCGTCGCCGTGGTAACATTCTATGAGTTACGATACCAATTGCTTCGGCACGCTTCATATTCACCAGACTTAGCCCCTCAGCGATTATTTTCCGAATATGAAAAAACATTTCCCTCAAACAACGAAGTGATTGCAGAAGCTAACATCTGTTTTGCAGAGTTGGAGAAATCGTATCCTTTGGATGAGATGCAAAAGATAGAAAAACGTTGGATTAAGACTATTTTGAAAAATAATTTTACACTTAAAAATGTTTTTTCTTGCTGTCTCGTCGTATATTGATGGAAGCATTTTTATTATGTACATGATACAAAGCACTTGCAAGCTTAGTTTCTATTTTAATTAATTTTAGAAAATATGTTTTTACAGAGTAGGTCAACGGCATGATAAAATCTATCTATTCTCCTCTTAATGCGAGGACACAAGATATTCGTTTCCTTAGCAATTTAAAGAAAATGTTTGGAAAAGTAAAATTGTTAGAAACAAGTTCTGCATATCATGTCAACTTTCTTCAACATTTCCTATACTTAACTACTTAAGTTTTTAAGATAATTGAAGGAAATTGAGATATTTGCGAAATATCGTTGTTCTTTAAACATCTAATATCTTAAACATCTTACATGCCAAAGGATTGAGTATTTCTTGGAGCCTCTAGCAGCATATATTAACTTACGTATACTGAAACTTAGAGTTTTCAATACCCTTTCAATTGTTCCAATGTAAAATAGAAAAAGTATAGGAAAAATGCTTACATATTTGTAATTTAAACTTTTTTGTATAATTTATGTCAACGAAAGTTAGCGGATAAGATATGAAAAAAAAAACATCGTGTTCATTTCTATTTATGCGTGCGTGATGAAATGTGAAAATTACTTTAAAATTCAACACCTCTTGCTATGTAACTAAAGACGATACGCTTGAGATAACAATAATGAGCATATTCATTTGTATTCAGAGTATCCATCGGTGAATCTGAAGAACTCCACGGGCTCCAATAAACCCTCGAACTGGCGAAGCGCTGCAGAAAAGCGACTAGAAACAGAAGATGTGTCAAAGCTCGCAAATCACTTGTGGAAATTGAAATTGATTTCATCTGTCGAACTAGTTTAAGCGAACCTTCGTTGGGGAATCGGTTGCTAAATAAGTTTTTAAAAAGGAGAATATCGTTCGAACATCTAGGTTGCGGGTCTCCTTTCGTAAATAATTTTTCTTGTATTTGAGATATACGAGTAGGCAGAAGATCGTTTGGAGAAATGCCTCGTTTATCCTAGCAGTAAGTAAAGGTAGACACTATTTTTCGATTAAATCTGATTGTTGATAGGTATTAAAAAAATTTAGGTTTTCTTTTCTATCGATGAGCTTTAGTAGAAAAGCGCATTACATCGTAATAATCATTTTTAGTAATAATTTGGCCCGTTTGTTGCTTCACTGTGGAAATAATTACGGAAAGGGATATCCAGTCTGCTATTAATGAATTAAAACTTAATACATCGATTGGTTTTAAAGACATTCCAGCCTATATTTATACAGGTTGTGCTAATTTCTTTATTTCGTCTCCTAGCCACATATCTAATTTATGTATTAAGAACAGTACCTTTAATGATGATTGGAGAGTTTCTAAGGTCTTGCCGATATTTAAATCTGGAAATTAATGACTAATTATCGTCACATTTCAGTTTTGTCAGCATTCATTGAATTTAAAGCAATTTGTTTTTCTTTAATAACAAAAGTAAAAGTAAATGCAGTTATTCAACAAATGAAATAATCGTTTCCTTTAAATCATTTCATACCTAATTCTATTTTTCAAATCTTCTAGATTTTGTGCTTTCTCAACATAGGTTTTTGATTTTAAATACCCTCATAAGAAAAAATCTAGGAGCGCAAGTACTGGCAGTCTGAGAGCTACTCTATTGGTTCTCGCCTACCGGTCTGCTTTCCGGGAAGGCAATTGTTTAGAAACTCCCGAATAGAACGTGCAAAGCACGCAACATCTTCCTTAAACCAACTATCTTCCCTTAACTGTGACCGCTGGGCAATTTTTTCTCTTCATTGTGAAAGTTACATGAACCAACTTGGTTTCGCTTGCTTTGATTCTCAATTTTTTAACCAGATTTCTTATATTTAGATTGTCTTGGAGATTTTCTGATGCTCTTCTAGCGTATGAGTTCAGCAACTAATATATTTTGCATTTCTTGTAAATGGATGTTGAAACCAAGTGGTAATCACATAGCTACGTAGATGTTAATAATTTTCGAAAAGTGAGTGATTCTGGGATATACCATTTTGCGCTTGCTTTACAATAATTCGGTTTAGCCACTAATATTTCGTACAGTTTTACGTTTTATTCTATCAAAAAATTTCCTCTTAAATTATTGTGGCTAGCATTAATATTGTCTCTAAAAATTTGCACTTGTAACGGTACAAATTACAAATTAAATATATATTGGAAACGCAATCTGCTCAACGTTTTAGGGTTTTAACTAGTCATTCGCGTAAATAAAATAAAACCTACTATATTAGTTCAATTGTATTTTATTGGAAAATAGGTCGATGTTAAATTTAGGTATTTTCATCCTTGTTTTTTAGAATAGAATATGTAGGAATGATAAAAAATTGTGGGTTCCACTAAAAAAAAAAAAACAACAGATTTTGCATAGCTCGTGTAAAAGGTGCTAAACTAAAATTTGCAGATTATAACATTTTTAAAAAGAAATAATATGATATCCGTGGAATCGATGGTTTCATATCAAATTCTATGTAAATTTCTTCTTCAAATGCAAAGCAAAATCAACTATCTATTATATATTTCACTAAATTTAATTATTTTTATAATGCTTTTTCACTTTCTACGTAATATCATATTTATGTTCAATTTCTGGATTGTGGCAATACTTCATTTTTTTGATCTACATACTTTGCTTTAGTGTTATTATATACTTGGTAATTTTAGGGCATACCCTATAGGATCCCTGTCATCATTTTATTACTCTACCAGGTTACATAGCAGTCATAAAGTTTCTATTATCATAGATATAAAACGTCAACCCTTTATAGCTCCTAGCGCACCACCTTATTAGCATAATCTTTTTAGTATCCTCTGCTGCAATAATCTTGTTTAAAGAATATAAGCAAAGTTTATTGCTCGATTTTTCTACTTTTTATTGATACATACACTAATCTTTAGATCTATTTATTGATGGATATTTTCTCAAATAGAGAATCAGTTGATTTTGTGGTCCAGTTTAATTGGTATAAGATGTTGCCATAGATTGTTCAATAAATTGACCAAAATATTAAGGAACAGAAACGTTAGTAGGAGAAACATTTGGGATTAAATAAGACAATTGCTTTAGCTTTAAGAAAGGCTTCATATGATACATTGCTGGAGATTGTATAATATTGACATGAGGTCAGGAGAAGATTACTATTAGCAGACTCGTAAGTTAAGTAAGTACGGATCACTCAGTGCATAGAACTTTTAGTTATTACTGGATGCAGCGATAAAGCAGGCAAGAAGTGTGCAATTTATCTAATGCGAAATAACCAGATAGAAGTATCGGCCAATCTATAGTAACTAAAACCGAGGCAAAATTTAGCGAAACTAGACATGTCGAACACGTTTCAAATGCAGGGCATCCTAAGAAAATGAATAAGGGTGTGAAACTTGATATTTTGTTACGTGTTGGATCATCAATTGCAGCAGATAATGAAGTTTGTCAGTGATCAATATTACCTGCATTAAAAAACAGAAAAAAGCCATCCTTGCATAATACAACTACTGCAAAAAGTCACTGGAGATGACCCTGACCAGCGAATACAGTTTTGTGAAACAATGCAGGCTTTATACAACAGTAATCCACGATTTTCCAAATTTTCTTTTCGGATGAAGCCTCATTTTGGCTAAATGGAATTGACCAAATTGCAGGTACAAGGAATGGAGGGAATCCTCACTGGATTGAAATACGTACTCAAAACTCTGGTAAAGTGAATGTGTGGGCAGGGGTAGTGAACAATAAAATCATTGGTCTTTTCTTCTCTGACCAAACCGTCACGAGCCTTGCTTCAAATTTTATTAATTCAATCCATAATTTTGCCGCGCATTGTATGTGTATCTAAACTCTAAAAAATGTTAATCTAGCATTAAAATGTATTTTTAACGTCTAATAAGAATTAGTCAAATGTAATTACCAAATGTTAGGAACACGCTCTAATTGTGTGCAGAAATGTAATTTTTCGCTTCAAATAAAGGAAACTACTCTTTTGCGTCTTATTGTAATTACGAAACACAAACTCGTAACGTCTCTCGGCCACAAACTAATTTGAGCTGCGCAGAGAGATAGTTATTTTGTTGGTAGTTTTCAGCTGGACAACTTATTAAGGGCCACACGGTACGTATTTGCGTTGGGGTAGAACGATATGCCGCCAGTATATGTAAATTTGTGTACGATATAAGTTCACCGTCTAAAATTATGTATAATAACATGCAATTAGTTGGGACGAAATTACGAAGTCAGGAACACAGTAATTAACATTAATTATTCCGCTATTCGGTCCCGACTTTTCACCTACGTAAACGTGGAAATGACGACAGAAGGCAGGGAAAAACGGCGAAGACACACATTCGTTTTAAACGCTCTCATTAAGAACAAGTTTTGTGTCGAGTTGTTGTTTTACCTCCTCCGGCTGTCGATCGATACGGAAGGCATTTTGACGGTAACACGATTAACCTACGCGAATGAACTGGACGTACTTATATACAGTGCACCTAACTTTGCATAAAGACAACTAAAAATTTTTTTATTAATATGTATTAGATTTTTCGCATTATCTTTGTATCGTTCTTTCCTCCTTAAAGTCACACAACTTCCATTACATTTAAGTAATGAGAGTAGGATGGACTTTTTATTCCAAATAGACATTTATAGTAGTAATTTATTGCTAGTTACCTCAATTTTGACCTTTCTAAAGGCATTTAGGGTTAACACCGTTTCTGGCTGTATCTTGAACTACGTCTTAGCTAAGTCGCGGCAGCTTTTGTTTCCTATAACATTCGGATTTTGTGTTTCGGGTCCGAAGATGATCTTTCCTGTCATTTCACCCCTGACGACACGAGAACATAGTGGTCTGCACTTTTCTTCTTCGGGTCTTTCATTTCTTACTGAATTGTTTACTAGCAATTGGTGCGCTTGAGCGTCTTGCTCTTTCGGCACATATGCAAGAAAATAGAATTTCGTGTGTGTACTATTGGAAAAGAAGTCTCAACCCAAATTCTCTTGAATTTAGAATGTTAGGTTAATCTAAGAGGGTTAAGTTACTTCACACAAGACATCTTTTCTCTTGTTACATTCAACTGAGTAAGATATTGTCAAAAGACTAACCAAGCGTATCAGATGAACTTAAACCAGTTATCATCTTAATAGCAAAGTTTTAATGCGGAGGAGGCGTGGAGGAAAGTATCTTGGAAGAAACATTGCTCGATGTATGCCACTTGGAGGTGGAGATGTTACGGTTTGGGTTGGCACGTCGAACCGACCTGGCGTTTTTGAGTATTCAACCCATAAATGCAGAAAGGTATGTCGCCTATCATTGTATCATTTGCACGAAATTTTGTATTTGTGGCAATAATGCTTCAATTTAAATGAGCCTACCTCGTGGACGGCGTAATTGTTACCAATAATAATAAAAGAATGATATGACCCTCTAATTCTCCAGACTGAAATTACATCGCACATCTTTGGAACAAACTGGATTGACAGTTGCGATGTCGTCATCATCCCCCCATAACGCTGGATCATGCAGAAGCGGTGGCAAAAAAATGGGAAAGAATTCCGCAAGGATTTATCAATACTCTAATAGAAAGCACGCCTAGACCATCGTTAGCTGTGTCACAAACACGAGGACGCCCCAGAGAATGTTAAAATTAACATTGCCAAATTTCAAATTGTTAATTATGTTAGATTAGACATATTAATTTTTTTTTTGAATTATCACTTAATGTTATTTTTTTAACAATTTATTAATATTATATCATTCAGTTATTGCTTAAATGGTTCCAAACAGTTTTCAAAATACATATTTTGTTATATTTCAGCCATCTTTTTTTTTGGAAAAAAAATTGGTTTTAAATATTATTTTTCGCTTGGTGAAACTGTATGTAATGTACATGGCAGTGTATGCATACTACGTGCCTCTAGTGTTTATCAACGATTACAGACTAATCGACGTACCTACCATGCGAGTACCGCAATCAATAATATGGTTAATTATAGTGCAGCAGTAATTTTTCGTACGTCGATCTCATTTCTAATTTCGTTAGAACCGGCAGTTTACTACTTGTCCAAATCTACACGTAGAAATTGAACTGAAATTAATATTCTGTGTGGAAATGATTTATCTTCAATGTGAAGATAATACTATAAGAATTGTTGTGATTTCTACAAAATCACTAATTGTCCGTGAATAAATAAAATTAAAGATTTGGGATAGCAATATTATGGCGTTTGAGGAGTCGAAGTTCAAAAGCCGCAGGATAGTAGAAGTTTATCTGGCGGATCCCTTTTTGCGTATGGTTACAGATTTCAACGAAAACCTCGTCTCGATGTCTTTTCTCTAACCGGAGATTTACGAAAAAATTGTTAAATTTATGGTATCGGGCCTAGCAAGCCTAGCTCACTTGTTTTGTATGCATGTCATAAGTGCATTTTTGTATATATTCTTCAATTTAGTTTTTCGTAAGAAAATTAAATAAAAGAACTATCCAATCGAATTGTAACCGTGAATTGTTTTTGGTACTCTGTATCCTCCTTGCTTTAAATTTCTTGATAACAATAACTTATGTCTCACTCAACTAAGGAATTTTACACGTAGTTGCCATAGTAGGCTGTGACAGCCCTTTCGTTGGTCAATTTGTAAAGATTATTTTGTAAATAAATGCTTACCTAGCCTTTAAGACTATTTTGAACGCTAGTTCTTATATGTGATTGAACTCTACGTAGGGCGAAACGTTAACGCTTTTTTCACTGCGGTCTGTACAGCGTCTTCTTTGCATAGGGAAATGAACACCAGGTGTTCAGAATCGATTCACCAGCCGCAGAAAAACTTTGGCACTGGTATCGTCTGTCTGGAAACTGCACTGCATGCGACAGCTGCATTCCTCATGCATTCGAAATAAACGCTTTTCATCGTTTGGAAGACGTATAATTTTGATAATTAAAAAAGAAAATTAAAAGCATTAGCAAAGCTTTTTGACGTGTAATTTTTTTATTCTGCAGCTTCTAATATTCAAAGCCTACTCGTTTCTCAGAATTCGCTTACTAGGTTAATCAAATTTTTATTATTTCAAGTTAAAATCATTAAGAAAAAATGAGATTCAGTTTATTTATGAGGCATTAAAATAAATAATTATCTCTTTAACTTTTACTAATATGGTTTTATATTTAGATTTTAATGAAATAGTAGACTGTCAGCAAGGTCAGATCACCCAAGTGCAAGAAATGTTTACAATTTTTCTTACTCTGGTTAGAGAAAAGATATCTTCGTTGATATCTTAATTTTGTTAATTCCTTACTTTTCCGCGTGAAAAGAAACATATTGTTCTATTTAAAGTTTTTGCAAAACACCGCTGTGTTTGTTACAAGTGAGATAACGCTCTCGACTTGCAACGGTACACTTCACAAGAACTAAACCAAAACTGTAATTTGGTAGATCAAATGAACCTCTTTTAAGCGAGACCAATGCTTATTTTAAAAGGCAATTGACGTTCCATTTTACTCTAGAAGATACGACAAAATGTTTAACATAAAGCAAAGGGAATTGAGTTGCAAATGAAATCCATAGATTTTTGATAACTCTAATTAGACAAAACATTATGAAACCTCTATGATTACTAGTTTCTGAGATATAGTCTGCTAGCACTCTTATTTGGTCACCCAATATAGATGGAACTTGCATAACCGTAATAAATACAACAACAAAAATAGAAAGTTCATATCTAGCAAGGTCCGAAATGCAACTAAGCTACCGATATGACAAAAAACTTACTCGGAAATAATATAAACTCACTCGTTTCCTCTAAAAACTTAACAGAAGAGCGGGGTGCCTTAGGACCTCACCAAATACAGGAAAAGGATAAAACACCCGATGTAAACCCGGGCCCTAGTCAAAGTGTAGATAAAATAAAATAAATTTAAAGGTTAAGTAGGCTTGCTAAAACTACAGATATTAATAAAATCTAAAATAAATGAGAATAACATATCAGGCATGTTCATCATAAATAATTGAATATTGTAGAATGCTTCTTCAATCAGGGTTTTTTTAATAAGCTTCTCGAGACTTACAGCATCTTTAGCGCCACTTCCTATTTAATGAAAAGATTTCATGTATTTAAGGAAGAATTCCATATTGCAATGCCATAGGTTGTTTTCGCAGTTGCATGGTAAGTTGATATATGTTTAGCTTTCCTTATGGCACATATCGTTGAGAATAATGCACTCCAAAGTTGCTCTACATGTGCTTTTCATTTTAAGTTGTTGCCCACCGTTATAATAATTTTATGGTTTGCTTGTTAATTAACGATTTTGTGGATATGTGCGGGTGGTGTGGTTTGTTTACATTTAGTTTTGTGGCTTTTGTGGCTCAACCAGTTTCGTATTTCCTCAAAAGCTTTTATCAGGTGACAAGGTGTTGCTATCTTTTTCACGCTTCCTATTTCAACTATGCCAGAATTGTAATTCAATACTTCAGTATCGTGTGAAATCTGTTGCCAGCATCATCATAGTCTACAACGCAATTTATACATTCTAAAGATGCTGATCCAGATGAGGTGTATTGAACTATAATTTACTCAATTACGTCTTTTCCTGCTCAATGTTAGTATAAGTTCATAGCGGAAGAGTACATGCAGTTCTCTTACAACATCTCTCGTCAGCTCCTCGGTAGTCCGCGAGATATCCCGCGAAACAAAGTATTAAGCTATGATTTACAATGTTTTACATCTTATGTAACGAAATCTTTCAATGAAATATCATTTAAAATTGCTTTATCAACACGATAACTTGATTTAAATTTTCCATTTTGAAAATTTTCATAAATTGCTTTACTGGAATTATTTTGCAAAGCTATTTCGACTCTGAATGGGTATTTTATCATACGCATTTGTTGTTCACTTCTGCTTCAATTCAATACAAAAAACAACACTCTCAATATTTTTTATGAAAACAAAGAGTTGGAAAGTTATGATCTAGGGATTCTGGGGATATTACCGAATAATTTTGTTATTGGACTAAACGTAACGAAAAATATTTTCAAGAGCGAACAAGAAACGCTATTTTAAAACACTAATAGATATCTTTCAGAACTTGCAATATCACGTAAAATAACCGCAATCTGTGCGCTTCTGTAACGTCGACGTTCTGATAAGACGAGCAAATAAACGTTATTTATGTTTTCCGAATGTTACCGATTGCGGTTGAATCTATCGTAAAACTGGGAGATGCTGCGAAAAGAAAATAAAAAACAAAGCGATGTTCTAGTTAATATCGAGCTCCATAAATAAAAACAATTCGACATGGATATCTACTATTTGTTCGTTCACAAAGCTTCCACGTATCACGACGTACATTTCAGAAGAATTAATACTGTGAGCATTTTTATTAGTTCCGTAGTTGCCTCTAAATGTAGACTATTGAAAATATAGAAAATTATGCATTTGTGGCATGTAATTGATTTAAATTGATTTTTATTTATTGATTACCTTCCAGGTCAACAAATATCACATTTTGGGTTTACCATTTTTCCTGTTTAAAAAATACATGAAGTCTGAATGAATCTCTTGAAGCTTTCAGAAACATTTTAGAGATACCACTTCCAGAGTTGAAAAAATGTTTGGAGAATTGATTCCATCGCATGCAAAAGTGTATAAATCTTAATGGCGAATATTTTGAAAAGCAGTAAAGCAATTTGTAACAATTTTTTTACTTTCTTTGTTTTTGTAAGAGGTACGCGTTTAATTTATTTTAGGAAGGAGATGTTTCCATTGGCAAAACGACTAAGGATATCGTAATGAATGGCATCGTATTTAGATACGTTTCCGTTAAAGCTAGTAAAGAATAAAAAAGCGCTACTTCCTATTTAGGTACACAAACTTTCGGGATATTAGTAAACCTACACGTACATGTAATACAAGCTACAAGTTTCTGAAAATCTGATTCTAAACACCATGTATATGCACAAATCGCGTTCCGGACTAATTATTACATTTACTAAGATTACGAGCGATAATACTACTCATTTTCCTCTATACTGTATAGGACGAAGCCCCTTTGCACAACTAATTCCTTCTTTCATCTAAATCTCTGGCAATTTATAATTAGTCTCTTGTTTGCTGCTCAGCTCATGTAGATGAGGGCCTTATCTACAAGAGCAGCCAACTGTGCACGTTTTGAAGTATTCGGTCTGCCTTAGAAAGTAAGTTGGGTATGTAAAATCCCGTCTTTAATAAATTAGTTAAACTTTAGTTCCGCGCCGTCAAAACTTGAGAAGCACTCGCCTCTTTTAATTTTTTTACCCTTAATGAAATTGAAAACCTACTATTGGTGAAGCGTGTCCGTCAAGTGTTAGTAATCGATTTAGAATATACTAAAATGCCATACTTAACCAAACATTGCTTTTTCTAATCCATGTAAACTCTTAAAATTTTCTTTGTGAACGCTCATATAAAACTGCCCAATCATTTCTCGATCGTTTTATAGCGTGCAATTTAGCTTCAAACAGAAAGTACTTCCTTCTTATGATATACAGTCTTTACACAATCTTTATACGATTTATAAAATTTAAAAAGGAGCAAGTTTTCCATCCAGACGACATTTTCTTTGCTAAGCAATGTTTGGCACAAAAAGGATCCCTGCTACATTAATTAGATCGAAGACATTCTGAAGTCTACCTCAAAGTTCTTCATTGTTTATTGGGACATTAACTACATAAATATTATATTTAACAATTACCCATAAAAATAATCCAGCCATTCAACAGTTCCACTATTTCCAATCCAACGGTTGACTTAATGAATTCCTCACAATTGCCCCATTATGAGCTAGCGTTTTGTTGCCACCATAAATGTTGCAGTTGATTTAATGGAATATTGTTATCTAAGAAGTTAGATACGTATGTGAACACGGTTTAAGTATCTTTCCCCATTTAATGTTTCTTCATGGATTACTGATCCAATTAGACGATTTCCTAAAACGGGATTCTGTACTATCCAATAGTGAACTACTTTTCTGTTAAAGCTTTCAGAATTGATAAATCTTGATATATTTGACATGATTATTTTGTTTAAAAAGGATTCATCCGCGTTCTAATGTTCTTGCTAACTAGTTGCAATATTCCAATCGTCTTTAATTATCACCAAGCTACAGCTGACATGAATCTTGTATGGTTTAAGCTTTTTTCAATTCAAAGATCTCTACACTCGTATCTGGAGCAAATTTAATTCTGATACCGCGCGTAGATGTTAATGTATTTATCCACAAATTCAAGATTTACACACATTAGTATACCATTTGTAAAATATCCCATTAATTTTCATTGAAATTCCTATAACATAAGCATTCTCAATCAAATATCTATCAAGATCTGAAAAAATGATATGTTGAGGTTATTGTCGTTTTGGAGAGAATGTAAATATCTCATATCCGCTGATGTTGCATTTCGGTTTGATGAATAAAAAATACTTAATGTTTCTTTTCGCTTCAACATTTTATTACTTATGAACGATAATTGGAAAATGTTACAGTTTCAAGTTTTTGGGCTGGCTTATTTAATTTTAAAGTGTCTTCTTCCTCAATTAAAGTTTTTGTCGGCATGTTATGCATGGCTGCAATCAGAAGAAATACTTTTTCTAATGATGTCAAAGCCTAATGTGGCGCTCATAAGAAGAAAGTTGATGATGGCCCAGAAAAAGCCAAAACATCATATAATACTTTCGACTACACCACTAAATAGAAGATTCAAGGTGGTTTTAAAAATGAGCATTTTTAAAACATTTCGAACGCCATTTATCACAGTTCCACTTTCTCTTCGGGTTCATAACAACCACGAAATTCGGCAATTTTGCCAAAAATAAACCTACTCTCTTTCAGTTTTAAATAAAATGAACAACTACACCTACAAATACTGCAAATAAACAAGAGGACGTAAGAATAAAATAATTATAAAAAAATGTGTTGAATGAAATCAGTCTCTCAGAATTACTGAAAGAATCTTTATCAATAGGAAAATGATCGTCGAAAATTTGAATCCTAATATTTAACATTTATCATCTGCAGTCATTGAGGCGATGTCAAAACACATAACAAATTTGGTGAAAGTTTTATAGAGAGTACTTTAAAAGTTCGTGGAATTCTTGCTAGCCATAATTCTACTAATAAGCTCATCATTCAAAAAATAATTAAAAAAAATTGTGTATACTGATTCGGTTACTAAGAAACAAAGGACCTCGTGTGGCCTGCTGAACACATTGCGGTGACCAGTGAGGATATCAATAAGAAGACAAGATCATCAACACGACATCATTTTCGAATATCAAATATTCGAATTTTCACTAAAGACCTACAACACCACTCTTACAAATTTTTTAAAAACACCATGTGTAGTTGAATACAGTTCTTTAACAAATCGCAAGTCTTTGGATGATCGTAACCCAATACTTGAGATTTGCTTGAATTAGTAACAAATTGCCATTTTACGTTGTTGCAAGAATTTATATCTACAGTCATGGTAACTTCAAAGGACAACATAAATTGTTTCCATAGATATCCTTTCAGCCTCTCATATCCATATTTAAAGTTATGATAAACTAAATTAAACTAAATACAATGAGAATAACTTTACTTGGTCTAAATAATATCTTTCCAAATTAAATGCAGCTTTTTTATTTAATGGGTCATCAAGTTCATTAGGGAGCATCCACATTTCGTGGTCGCAGTTCCCCAGTCACACTTAGTGGTGACACTAAACGGTAAATCCCAGCATAATCTACAGGCTAGAAAGAAGTCTGCAATTTGAAGTCATTTAAATAGCCTTCGTATTATTATTATTCGAAAATTCAGAACGTTGTTTCCCAGAGAATTTAATGGGATTTACAAAATTACCATGACCCATTAAAATCGGTTATTTCAGGTTGGACAAATTTCATTGTTAATCGCCGTGAGCTCCCATATTTTCTAGTACATTTACCTACGACCAGAAAACTTATCCTTTCGAGAATTTTAAATTTACATAAACACCATTACTTAAAGACATAAGTCCTTTATCAGCAATAAAATTTCTTGTATACCTTTAGCTTAACGTACGGGATATAAAGTATAACATGCAACGCCATCACGTTTACGTCATAACGTACCTGCAGGCACATCGCCCTATCTTAGAATTTTAAGACACCGGAATGTCTATTCAGTATGCGATGCATTTATGGAACGCTATCGCAGCGTCTAAACCGAATCCTCGCTGTAGGGAACAATACTTGACATTAATATTGCTTTTACTGCCTGAAACCCGTTTGACAGAGGATGCATAGCTAATAATACGCAAGTACCTCAAGAGGTCCTTTTGTTGTAAATGTCAACCCTTCGTATCAGAAAATCACCCATTGTATATCCAATATTGCCCCTTATCGAACGTAACGAAGAGAGGCGAGAGTTTGAATGGCTCTTTTCATGCTTTCTACTTGAAGTTAAATACGTTTATCAGCTACATGGTATTTGATTATAAGGGTTTATTATAATCGCGGTTTGGCTTCGAGTAATTTAATAAAGTAATTGACTGAATTGTTTGCAAATTGATATGTAGAAAGTTGCTGTGCTCGTTTTGTTTGTTAATAAAGTAAGAATTTTGGAACGATGTATACGCACCAAACCCTTTCCGCTATATGCGATTAGTACTCTTATGTAGAACGATGACACGTTTTGTGAGGTTGGATGTCTTGATGCTAGCACATAATGGTTTGCAACGTTATGGTGCCATATTAGTAAACAAAGAACGTAGTTACCATCGCTTTTCCTAATAAACATTAAGATCGAGATTTTTCCGCCTTTGCAGGTTCTGTACATTTCTATTGCGTTCTCTGACGTTTTGATTCCAATTCAGAACGAGCGACAAATGATTTAAAAAACAAAATGCTATTATTATGTTGAGGACAGAGTATCTAATACTGGCAGACGCTAAAAGTATCAATACGCACGACCTAGAAAATCGAGGATAACATATTATGGTTTGTTTTTCACTTGCAAGTAAAACTTTTAAATCATAAATTTTGATAAAAAAGGGAAGCTTATCAGTTTATTAAAAAAGCAAACTGTTGATTATAATCCAAAAAACTTTTAGTACGTAACATTTAAGTATTTCAGAAGCTCGTGCCAAAGTATATTTTTTAATAAAAGTAAACAAATACGTTTTACATTATTACTGATTGCTACATCTTCTAGTCTATAGACAAGGAGGGGAAAGAGGATAGAAAGTCGCGATAAACCTATTCTTAATCAACACCCGCATGTACCTATCGTATCTCAGAATTATGCCCATGCGCTCTCCTGGAAGTCGTTGTTCAGAAGGAAAACAGTCTAAATAATTCCTTTCTTTTTTTATTTAAGAATATTATTGTTCGCGCATAAGCATACGCGGTTTACGGTTGCCCTACAAGACTTTCTTGGTTCACATAAATTTGATTTTTATCACAGGTAACTACCAAGACTAAAGAATAATATTAACCAAAATCGTCCTTCTAGACGCGAGGCTGTTAAAAGCTAGCTTATTCTTATCACATGCAACAAGCTACCAAGGTAACTGATGGTTCTGAGGAGTGAAATATTAAAAAAAGGATTAATATTAAATCTACAAAATTCAATATGATATCTGTAAATACATTAAAACTTGAATTCGCCGAAAGGTTAAATCGACAAAATTAAATTTACCTAGCGAAAATTGCATTCTCCTCCTTAAAAAAAAAAGTAATCCAAAGTGACAATAAGTAGTAAATAAAATAATAAGAAAAGAAAATTTAATAGCAGCAGCAATGATATTTTATTTCTTGGGTCAGTTCAGTTGGAAATGATCTGCTTATCTATTTAGCTGGGCAGACTATAGGTCGTCTTCAGAAGCTGGGTACAGTAGCGAGGCGTTGTCTCACCTTCTATTACACCTGAATTTTATGGCATTTTCAATCGACGCTCTACGTTATCACAACGTGGTTTTTATACTCACCAAACAATCTCTAATGCTTGATTAGAGTTCCCACACAAAAAGTATCACTTCGCAGGACTGAACGTCGAAGTTTGGTAAATCAAGCCGTCGTTTTCAATGCTCAAAATTGAAGAAAACTGCGTTCTCGTAAACAAACGAACTATACTTCTTCTTTGGGCAGAATAACCCATCCAACTCGTGTAAAATCTTAACGGAAAGGGAGCTCCACAGATGAGAATTCTACAGTTCTAGAATAAAATAGTTGTTGTGATAAAGTATCACTCAAGTGGACCAATCAGAGGAGTTATCAAAAATACCCAACATGATACGACCTCTGTTGGAACGCAATGAATATAAACTGCGATTGGTAACGTTCTTAAAAATATCTCTAGATAGGTTCAAAGACATCTGTGTAAAATTTCCTAAAAATTATCGCAGCCGAAAATATAATAAGAGTCGGAATAACCGAAAAATAAAAACTACGAAGATAATGGCGAAAAGGTGCGACATGGGTTGCCTACTACGAGATAATCTATAAGCGGGCAATTTATTCGAAGAAAAATTCCAGGCAAAAATGCAATACAAGATAGTAACCGCAAAGTAAACATTTAGCGCGCAACATGATTTCCAAACATCTGCGACAAGCTATTGCTCCTCCCATATAGAAAAAGAATAATCATTAAAACTATACAGATCCACGGCTAATTAACATAGTACCTACATTATCTAAGTTTATAGATAAAATAATTTGCGCCAGCTTAATGAATTCCTTATTGCACATGAGTTGTGCCGTAGTTGTGAGACTGTACTTTCAAAAGTTACCGATGACATAATTACACATTTGTGGAAGATGGCAGTTAATCGACTAGTTGTCGTATAAATACAGATGACGTAAAAACATAGATGTCACATAATTCTTAATTATTCATGGGTCTTCAATCTATAGGAAAGCGTTCTTGTTTTAGAAAACGCTATTTTCTAAACAAACAAATAAGTTCCATTCATAATACAAAAGCGAAGCACGATTGGTAGTTATAAGTATGCAATCTAATACAATAGAATATTCCTGACTTTACCGACGACTATGAAAGTTTGAAACTACATTAAATCTAAATATCTACCTCACCTGGATCTGGAAAATCGGATAAGAACATACAAGCTTTTTTACGCGTGCAATACATTCCCGGAGTTTGGTCCTTTCTGTCCGACTCATCCTGTACAGGCACACGAATGCAGTGTGAATAGATGCTAAGCTTCACTCATCTTTGAGTTATCAACTTAGACGTCCAAAAAAATACTAAAATCATGCTGAAGATCAATATAGTGTCAACGTTAAAGGCAACAGTTTAATTTAATTTAATTTTCATTTGAAAATCTTAAGAGATTGTATTAATACATATTTTGAAAAGAAAAAAGTTGTCGAGAATTATAGCCTATTGTGTACATGAGATCGAGATTTTGCTGGTGTAATCACATTAACCTAATATCCTATTAGGATAAATGAATTAAAGTTTGTATTGAAATAGTATTAATACAAATCAGTAGATCGAATCACAGAACTACATTAAATTCTTTCTTTCATTTGCCAAATCAGCATTTAATTTCAAATCAACTATTAATTATTCTTCGTGGTAATCTAATAACGTAATTATTGTTGCGTTAACAATTTATTTTACAGGTGTGCTATAATTAGTTTTAATACGGTTAACACATTCCCGGCGGTACAGGGCAGCATTGTAATTGTGTTCATCGATTAGGATGTTGAGCGAAACAATATCTAAACAATTAATATCGAGTGCTAAAGCACCAATAGATATTCCCAAACGTTTACCCATATTTCTCGCAATGTTTACACTTAGGCACTAAACTGTAACACCCACTCGTGGTGATAGAATTTCCAACAAATATATTAGTCATAAGGATCGTATTGCGCCTTGTTTGATTACTAATATTGATATATGTATGTATACATTTTCTTGTACACACTACGTCACACAAATATGAAAGTAATCTGTCGAAAACTTTTTTCCAGAGAGTATCTTTTAAAGTTAATTGCAACAACGTTGTAAGAACGATTGTGCATTACAAATTCAAGTAAATGGTAGTATGCAATTTGTATTATACAAGGTAATTCAAATTACTGGCTCGCTATTGCTCACTCCGTTATTAAAGAAACAAGGGAATTTCGCAAAAACCCCAAATTATCTTAATTATCTCAAAAACTAAGATAAAGGCTCTAGGAAACATTGAAGAAAGTTGCCATGAATTCAAGGGATGCATACAAAAACGTAACAATATACAGAGTATTCAATTTAAAAACCCAACTTGCAACGTTTGTAGCGGAAACTTGCAACGCCCTCAAAGAGGCCATTAGTAACCAGCTAGACAACAGTGAAAACAGGCTAGATTATTCATATTAATAATTGAAGATAATCAAATATCAAAATGGGCGCTACGTTATTTGTTAAATGAATAACAAGGACTATTGGCATCAAATTACGAAAGTGATCGTACATTATTAGAGGTGCACATGGTTGGGAATTAAATAAATACTTAACAAAAGCATTAAGCTACAAAAATGTCACTTGGGTGGCTAACAATGCTGAATAAACTACAGAAGCCGAATTAAACTACCAAGGCTGAGTAAATTCTGTCCGGGTAGCTCTATAGTTTCCTATACTTCAGGATGTCTCGGTATGTTAATCTAACACTAATTAGACGAGCAAACCTAACCCAAATACAATACGCAACAATCTTTATTATTGCCCTAAAATATTTATTATCAAACTTAAATACATATAGCAATCCCAAATCAATTGTTGCTAAGTCACTCTAAACATTAAAGAACTAGTGCGTGTTCATTTTTTTTTATTACTTATCAATAGCAAAATAGCCGAATTAATGAGTTTTCTCCTTAAATGGAACTAAGAGAAGCTTAAGCTGGCCTGAAAGTTTCTGACCAATAGGATTTTAAAAAAATTTATAAATACTATTAAACACAACTACCCTTATTTAATTGCATACTACATCAACTTCAACTTATGATCTGCTTCGAATGTTGACGCAAAAAGTTGTTGCACCTAGTTGTCTAGACTGCTTCTTCACAGTGGGTCCAATTAGCAGGAGGATCAAGAACAAATTCAAAATAGATACAGCCACAGGATCAAAAATAGAATCCAGAGTCCAAATCAAGAATTAAAATCTTAAAATAAAAGCAATAATCCAAAAACAAAACCATTAACAAAACTAAAACCCCTAAACCGATACTCACTCTAAAAGTATAAAAGGGGTTCCCAATAATAAAATACACAAAACACAAACAAATTCGCCAAAAAGGCCTTCTCTCCAACATGTTAAAACCGGTCCACGTGCTCCTGCACAACGACTGATCTTATCCCACTAAAGAAATGGATACGGTACAACACATTAATCCATTACCAAAGTGATCGGAATGTTATCCTACGCCGATGATAAAGGATTTATCATAGAAATTCACTTGAGAACGTAAGGTGGAACGTTAGAAGTGGGAAATAGGCAAAGAAAACTCCAGAAAAATTTGGCCGGATATCCAAAACTCCCATAAGAAAACTACATAGAAAAAGTGTAACTCAAGTTTCAATAAACCATCACCAGAGCACGTAGATACGAAAACGGATAAAAAAAAAGATAAAAAAGGTCTTAATGTTCCAATGCGAACGATGATAATTTACTATTATTATTTACAATTATTTGACAACAATATATAAATATATCGTAGCCAGGAATTGAAACGTTCCAAACTGAATGCACCTGCACTTAATTATAACTTGATGCCGCGCTGAACTCGTCTCCGATAATCTTTCTATTTGTAAACTTCTCTAAATTGCCCATGAAAGCAATTATCTTCCACGCACGTACTAAGTGGACACGCTGTGTACAATATGATTAAACGTGTAGAAATTGAGAAACTTAAAGCAACCTGCGCGTAAAATAACAGGCAGTATGGGGTTATAAATATCAGACTGAAAATTAAGCTTATTGTGATAAAACCCTCATGTACACGCACAAACACGGACGCATACCTTTCGCACACTGTTTTTGTATGTATCCCGGATGTTACAAACCGGAATTTGCTCGGCGCAAAAACCGAAATATCCTGCCGCTAGAAGATTTTATCAGCCGCGAAATAACATTGTTGAATTTTAATGGTCCGGCAATCGGTGAGAATTTTTCGGTGCGATATTTTCGGATAGCGCTTCGTCGAGCTCGCCCCTTCAAGATGAATAACGAGTTTTTAACATTCATTGCTTCTGGCTGTTTCGCCCTAATTTCATTTCACTGCATTAAAAGATTTCGAAAGTAATTACGACGAAACATGTTATTGTTTGAAGCGGAACGTACCGCAATTCGGGCCCCGTTAAAGCTACGGGAGTGCTTTGAAATAACTGCTACATATTTGAGAAAATGGACCGGCGCAAAAAGGAAAAATGTTGAGATTAAAGAATTGGTGAGTTTACGAGTATATGTGATGTGCTGCTTAATGTAGTAAAATTGGATGTGAACTTAACGTCGAATTTCTGTTGGGGCAAAGTCGATCTGATCTCTTTCTCGGAGCATTGGCCTGCCCTCTCCTTGTCCAGTTTTGTTAGTTAAACCGAAATCCACTCAACTATAATCCTGCGGGAACTGCAATATAATTCGTCTTCATTCCATTTTTTTCACATTGTAATTTGTCGAATTTAATGTAATATTTTCCCATAAACATAGAAAGAATAAGCCCTATCTTATCTTCGTCATTATTTCTCAAATTAAATATCAATTAGTAAGAAGTCGTCAAGTCCCCACGTTCAACGGTTGCCCGTATTCGATAACGTCATAGAATTAAGCTCTAGAACCCAAACTGTGAAATATTACAGTTTATAACATGGGAACGAAAATTTAATTGAAATAATATAAAATATTGTCTATTATGAAACATGCACCATAATTGGCCGTGATATTAGACAAATGCTCTCGTGAACAAAGGAGTGAAGGGACGATAATTTTTTTATTTAGTTCAAGTCGCCATTGAATAAAGACGTAAACCCAAGTGTTTGGTGTTTAAATTTGACATTTAGACTAAGGTATATACCAGTTTGATTATTCAAAAGTATGCGGGACTTATGTGCGTGACGCATTACCATAGAAGTCCACGTAACGCCAAAGTTTAAAGTTAGTTTTTATCCTATCGATTTCATTCTCTTAAAATATCGTTTGCTATTTATTAATATTGAAACTGCCGAGAGAGTGTCTAAAGGACACGCCAGACCTACTGGTCGTTAAAATTTATTTATAAAACCAATTTCTCTAAATTTAATAGACTACAAATTTTTACGTAGTTTAAATTTTTGAATAAGCATTGAAGTAGGTCATAAGATGGCGATGAATACAACAGCGATTCTGCCAACATTAGGAATGAATTCGGTTATTTTACAAAACCTAGACGAGTTGTATTTCAGTTTCTCGGGGATTATCGCTGAACAGAGTCAAGTTTAATTAACAAAACATCAGTGACATGAGGAGGTTAACCCAACGCTGTATATGTATGCCACTAAAAAGTCCGCAAATGCTGAGATGTGTAACATGCATTTTCTTTGATCTTGCTAATGGGAATTCGCGTGCAGCTAGACGTCTTTAGGAAGAACGATACCCAAATCGAGTACCCATATAATTCTATAATTGTCCATATCCGCTAACGCCCTCATCAACGAGAAATTTCAGGAAAAGTACGGCTAATAACGGACAATCGCGCAGAATTAGAACTACACAAGTGTAGGAGTCAACAACTGTATCCTTGTCGCATTCAACGGGCATAGGTACTTTTGGCAGGCAAAGATTGGCTTATTGATTGAAGATAAACTCCTTACCGGTTGGGCTTCTTTCTACAAAAATTCTGTTATTAATTACCATAACAGTCACATATAGGCGGGAAAAAAAAAACCTACATGGAACACTGAATAGCCACCATTAACACCAAATCTCTGTTAATGTGAGTCATAATTGTTGGGGATCACCTGATGGGTCCACATCTTTTGCCGATGAGATTGAATGGAGCAGTATACCACGATTCTTTTTGAGGAGAGGAGTTGCCATCACTATTGAAAGAAGTGCCGTATTAATTAGGATTCTCCAGCATGTTTAGTTTAATTGCTGACTTGTAGACGATACGTACTTAAATCGGTGGATAAACTGAGAAGATCCACAACCGTGGCCTCCTCATACTCCAGATTTAAAGTCCTTAAATTCTTTCCTTCGGTGTCACCTTAATTCGCTAATTTACACGCCTCTTAATGAAAGTATTGATGAACCTAGAAATTGCGTTGTTCCAACATTTGATACAAATCGAAACACCCCGGCATTTTGGAACGCACTCGCCGATCAATGGGATGGAAGATAGAAGCTTGCATTCCAATTGGTGACGGTCATTTTGCTTTATTATCTACAAACTTTTCAACTATTATTAAATCTCCTTTGCTTTTGTAACTAATCCGTTTTGGACATACGCCAGTAGGAACTTTTATGATCAAAATAACCCAGGGAATCAACCGTTAAACTTCGTAGCATATACTTAGAATCACTCTGTGTATGGTGCGTAACGTTGCCGCCTGTGTTATGCACACACTGACCACTTATAGTTAGTCTTCCTAGGCAGCCCCACACACTTACAAATTACAACCAATCGATAACGATCATTATTTCCATATAAATATTTAACTATTGTCGTATATAAAGTAAAGAAATTGTTAAATGTTTAAGTTTAAGTAGTTTAAGTAACTAAGCATTTGACGTACTGCCCCTAATGTATTTATATTATTTATAAATAACCTACTTTCATATCTTTCCTATGAAGTATTAGTGAATGCGGACGACATTAAGTCGTACATTACTGTAAAAACGGTTTTTGATGTTGATGCTCTTCAATAAAACATTGATAGAATGGTTGAATGGTGCGATTTGCGGGAACTTAAAATCAACATAGAGAAATGTAGTGTTGTTACTTACACTCGTATATTACACGCAACCAAGGCACCTTATAGAATGAGAGGCATCGAGCTTAGTAGGAGTCGCAAGGTTAAGGATCTTGTCGAGTCCTCTTCTCGAGTGATTTTAACTTTTCGAAACATATTTCCAATGTGTTGTGTGTGTGTGGGGAGACAAGTAGAATGGCTGGCTTCATTGTGCGTACATGTAGACCCTGTAATGATGTGAATATGATTAAGTCGTTGTATCATGCATATGTTATCAAGGTTGGAACATGCGAATTTGATTTGGTACCCGTATCGTATTTTTCACTGCATGCAGTTGGATCGCATTCGTAGACGTTTTCTGAAGTACCTATCTTTCCAATTGGACGGTATTTACCCGGAAATGGGATGTGACCATATCCTTTTACTTGAGCGCCACATGTTAAGTTCACTGGCACCTAGACAAAAAATTAGTAACGTCAAATTTCTGCGGGACTTAATACATAATAGAATTGACGCCTCGTACTTGCTCTCGCGTGTGTGCTTTTATGGTCCGAGTGCTACATGTAGATACACTATAACGTTTTATCCAGTCGTTCCAAGAACGGATATATTGAGATATGCACCTGTACCAATTATTTGTAGGAATGCAAACATTATCTTTGAAGACGTGTTTTGTTAGTAACTGCAAAGTCGTGTTGTATTATATTTATATCTGTATACTGCATGTATTATTATATATTTTTTTTATATTTAGCCTGTTATTGGTATTTTTGTTGGGTAAAAAAATACATATTATTATTATTATTATTATTATTATTATTATTATTATTATGTAGTAGTAGTAGTAGTAGTAGTAGTTTAATGACTCCTTGTTGTTATGTTGCATATCGTAATGGTTAGCCGTACCACGGAACTCCTTTGCTAATGCATGCAAAGCACAATCAAGTGTCCTAAATAATAAAAGCTCCCTCTACGTAAATCGATTTACTCCAATGTGAGATTCTCGTACCATATTTCAGCAATGGCCAAAAATAGGCGTATTGAACCTTTAGAATCTCCGGATCGCAATAGTTGGAACGGGTACGAAGAGTAAAGTTTGTTTTCGCTAACCCAATCCGTTGCAATTCTATATGCTCTTTCCAGTTGGTCTCAAGTTGATCAATAGTACGGCCCAATGCCGAGGCGGACCTTATCACGTCCAACGACTCTTTAATATCATCAAAAGTTATTTTGCCCCGTTTAAAAGACACCACTTTATTTTTACGAAAGTTTATATCCATGCTGTTGCTTTTCGTCCATTCTAAACTTTAATTATATTCTAAACTAATTCTTTGTAATGAATCTTTTTCACTTCTCATACTATTAAATCATTTGTATCATCTTCATAGTTTATTTCACAAATCATTAATACATGGTTGCTTTTGCTGCTAATTAATATTTTTACAAAAAACCAAACAATTTTAAATAGAACACTGTATAAGCATTTTCCAATATGTTGAATTTCTTACATAAAAGTTTTATAAGCGATTGTTCTGGAATATTGGGAAAGTTATAATGGCTTCGTTTCTAGTAAAGTTTAGAGTAGGTTGTTGTAATTCTAGAAATAAATAATTATTAGGAAATATGCAGGTGTCCTTAATAGGAACTAAAAGCCACACACCCTAAATGTTAGACCCCGTGGTCGATTCCTTGACGGGGTTGAGATCTATTCAAATATTTAATCACGTTGGAAATACTAAGGGAGACACGGATTTTCACATTTCACCGACGGAAGCTAATAGTGTATAAAGTTTTTATATCAGTAACTAAACTACCCGTCCAAAATATTGAGAAATATATAGGATATTTCATTTGAAAATTTATTATCTTTTGTAAAAATTATATTAACCACTACTAAAAGCAAAACTTACAAAAGGCCAAATCTGTACATATCGCTCAATATCTTCAGCTTCTTCCACTAACATCAACATATTATGATATTACCCTTTATTCAAGTTACACAAAAGATTTTTGAACATTTATTTTTAAGTTGACCTCAATATTGTTTGTAAGGTGAATAATCATCTCAAAAATATGTAAAAATAGAAAACCCCAAAAATCTACATAGTATAGATAAATCAGGAAGTTATAAAGTACGATCTATAGATCAATGTGTATCTTACTCAATCCGAAAGGTCATTCAAGGTTCATTATTAAAAGAAACAGTTGGCCTATCTTAAACTTTGAGATTTGACTAATCCATTATCGCTTTACAAATACTTGAAAAGAACTATAAGATAATACAGCATTAAAATAAGTAAACAATAATAGTTACACACAACAGTTAATTTCAATAGGAATATGAACAAAAACGCGGTCATGAAAAGGATCCATCCTGACTTCACGGTGTGTCTTAGTGTTTTTTTGAAAAAATTGATATTCGTCTTAAACCCGCTAAATATCGTTGTCAACCAGGTTGACCGAGACGGCACAACGACATTCACCTACAAGAGCAACGATGGACAATTCATGAATTTAGGTTTCCGTGAAATTTAGTACTAGCTTGCTCCCGCTTTTCGCTAAATGAATGAAACATTTTGTCTTCAAAATAGAGCGCCATAATAAGTCAACCTTTCAGGATAGAACCCGTCGAATAGATATTACAAAAAAAAACGCTTTTGAATTCTTCCAATTTACATCTTATAAAAGGATAGTAGTAGAGCTTTGAAAGAGTAAGGATCGGTGAAATCGCGATAATAAGATAATAATATGGCGTCGATCTTTGATAGAGGAAGGGGCATGTGTCGTTGGTATAATAGTATTGTTAAAAATGTATAAAAATAGTACAGGATTACCAATTCTAAGGCACAGTTGCCAGTGAGAGAACGGAAAAGATCACTTATGTAAATATTGAAAAGAACGGAAGCTAAGTGGAATGGCTGAATACCAGACGATGACGTGTAATGATGAAAATGTAACACTCAAATCCATTAATGACATTAGTTTTAGGAGACTATCAGATAATCAAAAGGTACCCAACTTAGATAATGGTCTGTTGTCATCAGTAGAATCAAAAGCCTTGCCGAGATCGACATACGTAATGATCGATAACGTATAACATCAATTTGACTGCAAGAATATAAACCGTCACCAATGGAAGTAATTTATATAAGAGTAGTAGTGGTGGATCCACTCTGAAGGAAACCATTTTGGTTAGTAGAAAGTGCTGCAAATTTGCAGATTTACAAACACCTTCGTAATGTTGTTAATGCTGCTGACAGAACGATAAGTAATGTAATGATATAGTTTACAACGTGGAGCATAGTTGCCATTAGCGCCGCGCATAGTGAGTTCAGTATATCCACTCGTCCAACCTCAAAATCCCGCTGACGGCTATGAGCTCGTTTGCAATAGCTACTATTTTACCAGCGAGGAAGTTAGGAGATTATATTAAGTCTAATCAACGATGGTAGTGGTCAAACGGATAAATAACTTGTCTTCTGTTCAATCTCCTCGCATCCTAAATCTGCCAATTTAATGTAAAATTCTCCTACAACAATCACAAGAATAATTTTAGTTGTAATCTGAGTTGTAAAATGATCTTTCTTTATAAGGTTGTTCGTTCGTAAAATGTTATACTGTGTAGTTGTTAGTGGTGTCACGTGTCTTATAATAGCATAAAATCAGGCCTTCAGTTATCCCTGCGTCACATGTTTTATGCTATTTTTAAAAATTCGAGTAACATTAAATATAGGAGTGAAGAGATTCTAATTAATTTCTGGATTTTGGTCTAATATTTATCGAGGTAACACGTGTCTAGTAGTAGTAATTGGAAGTGATAATCGCGCGAGGTGGTTGGAATACGCGGGTTCCGATGCGGAACATATAAACATGTGTTGAAGCGTCGCAATTCCAGGTTAGTTTTTTTTTCAAAACTTCAGTACTCGTTAGATCAGTCTAGAAACATTCCAGAATTCCACCAACCATAGAATTAATAAATTAATTTGCACAATATCATTTATTTTCCATTTTTCCCTCGTTTAAAACATTACAGTAGATAGATCGGTTTTTACTTCTTTTTGAATACATGCGCCGCCTTATTTACAATCTACATCACAGAGAATAATAATGTTTTGATTACTAAAGTAAATATTGTTACTAATAGATCTGTTAATATTGTATCTGTATCTGGATCTGTAATAGTTAATATTCACCCATCAAGGAATTTTAAAAGTATTGCATCTATTAGCAATAACCTTCCAAAAGGATTTCTGGCGACTAACGAGGTTGGACTCCATGCACGTTAGATAATTTTGTACGCTACCACTATTTCATGTTTCGCAATAATACGTATTCTACAGGATTCGTAATGCAGTGATTGTGATGATAGCCTAGCTGTTGTAACGTATGTTCAGTGATAGTAAAGTGTTGCGATAGGGATGATAGTGAAGTGCCTCGCCATATGCCCTACCCCTTTTTTCTTTCTGATCGTATCCGCTGCTTTTCGTGGTTGATTCTGGTTCGATACGCATTGTCAACAAACTTCGGCCACGGTGTTGGCATGACATTCGTATTTTTGCTTGCTTGGAATAATACTGGAACAAAATTGTTCTAAATACTCAATTAAACGATTCAAAGAGAATAAATTAGCCGGTGAGTGCTTCTGTTATAATTTATACAACGAGCGAATTTATTGGTAATGGTATCAGTAAACAATCGCAACTTTGTGTTGGCCTGTTATTGACAATAAACGGTTAAATTTCTCCGCCAGAAGTTCATCTCATTAAAAGTAAATTTAAATTGAGCATCTCCAAAGTTTATAAATTCAGCATCCATCTTGCAAATTTGATAATTTATTGCGCATAGGTCTCCCGTTGCCTAAGAATTTCATTAAAAGCTCAACGCATCAACAGGCATTTACCGTGAAAGTTCGCAACAAAACATTTAATTAGAACATAAATTATCGGTTAACATTTTCAGAAGTTGGAAGTGACAAATTAAATTCCGCGTTTTCGTTTTCTACTGTTTCGCGCAAATTCCTCAAAATACATATTGGAACATCTTGCCATTAATAAATATGCTTGCTGGAATAAAAAATAACTGCAAGGGAAAGAATGTAAATTACATAAGTGAGATTTTGAAAAGAATAATCGCGTATCGAAACAAATTGAAAAGAAAAGCTTGCTAGATAGTGCTAGATATGTCTATATTCCATTTATATACAGATTTCACATTTTCATTGAAAAAAAACTTTGAATCTGAATGAATGGTTTACAGTCAATTAGTATTCCTTATTGTAACTCGTCTATCCATGTCTCGTGAATCCATGGGCTTTGAACGTACCAGATACTCACGTGTAGAGTGAAATCTGGGATTGAAGCGATGTATTGCTAAAGGATTTTCTATTTCTATCAAAAAAATATAGATATCATTACATTTATCGGTAATATATACAGTGTGCCCAAAATGAATGTAACATTGGAGTGTGGGCGAGATGTCGGCAGAAGCTACGACAACGACGCGGCTCCAACACGAAAACCAACGGTATGGTCTTACTGACGAACGCAGAAGCCTACTTACTAGATTAGCAGATGTTTCTTCGGAATATTTTCTGAAATGTGTATTTTAGTGTTAGAGAAAAGCTCATTGAAATTAACGTTTATATTTTATTTTTTTACTTAAAGCATCGACTCAAATAAAATAAATTGAACAATTTAAACAAATAAATTATTTAAAGTTCAATAAGTTAAACTTAAACGAAATGACTAAGATATCGTGTAACTGTCATTTCCATTCATAGTTAAAATTAGCAAAACCTTGAAATGCCAAATACACGAATTTCTACCAATTTGAATTGCTTATATTGATATGATATGGTATTGTCAATTTCTTGCATATTCTTTTATTTTAGGTCGTATCGTACTCCTTTGAAGAAAATGTGCTGCAGCTTTAAATTATGATTTGTTGGATGCCTTCAGAATGGAATGGAATGAACTTATTCATTGACAAATTAATTATTTTGTTGAAGTTTGTGTGGTTATGATGTTACTTTAACATATGTATCTATTCAAACAACCTGTTTAATTAGAATTATGAAACATCCTGTACATTGCAGTTGTCAGGGGAGCACTCTTTATAAACCATAAACAGTTTTCATAAGCTATTTTAAAGCAACCCACTGTATTAAGTTAACTTGCAAAATTGTATAAGTTAAAGCACGTAAATACCGTAAATTATGAAACGGTGTGAGTGGCTCCGTCTCAATATCGTTATACGTGTGTCTACGTGCTAGTTCAGAGCAATTCACATCGAGTCGTTGATTTCACGAAACAAAGTACCACACCCTTACCGTTATAATATCGGATTCCAATTAACCAGTTCCCTGAGCTAAATGATTGCTTTATTGGGAAAATCAGTCACTGGAAACTTTTTATTGCTGCTTATCTAGTGCCCGTACTGATATTTTCTCCAATTAGTTTCCGATATTATATTCGGCGGTAAGGTCATACCACTTGCGGAGTGAATATATATTGTAATGGTAGAAAAATGAATTTAGATCTAAATAAAAGATATTTTTTTTCGTCGAAGGTTCATTAAATGTTTACGTTTACGCGTCATCGTTATACTAACGCTTCACGTAATAAACCCCGCATTTTTTCAAATTACCGAACTGGAATTAGCCTTGGATATCATTTTGAACATATACTATACAGCAAAATGTCTCTTCTCCCAAATGCGGCTCCAGCCAAAGAGTTTGAATTTTCTTTGCTACCAGTAGCTATTGTTACATAGTCATCACGGCCAACTACAGCACACAATTCAGTTCATTTATTTTATTTTTTTGGATGCATACCGTTAATTAAATTATATCCCACTTAATTTTACTAATTAAAAATAACAGAAACTAATAGATAGATTATGACCGATTCTAACCCACGTGAACAACACAAACTGTCGCGAATAGTTTCCTAATTAATGTATTGGCAAAATTTCCTTTGAATAAAAGTGGGTGCAAATAAAGAACTTATCATAAAAAAGATATATTATAGATTTTGATCGCATTCTTAAAAAGGTCCAGTATATGCATTATGCAAAAAATTCCACGACCTTAATCCTGGCAGAAACCCGTGATAGGAAATTTGTGAAACTTCCCTTCCACAGCATACCCAAATGTCAAACTTATCTTTCAGTTAGCCAAATACCTTCAAAAACCTTCTTAGCAATCTGAAAGATAAACCAGACATAAAGGAAAGGTCGTGACATTATAAACTTTCATGTTGTCACTGTGAAAAAGCCGACATTGGTTAAGCGAAAAGGGCTGTAGGAACCAGGTTTAATGAGCGTATTAGGTACTACAGATACGACAAAATAAAATCGTCACGTTTAGCACAACCCATAAACGAGACCGGTCACAATATGAAATAAGAAAGCCTAAAATTGATCTGGAACTTCGCGGGAGTTAGATGCTTACGAAACTGAATGAATAGAAAAAATGGACCGCTGTCCTGCTCAGGTCTTTTTGATTTATTATAGTAATGCGGACGCATGTTTTACGCTTCACCTAACAATCAGGAGACTCTTTCGTTCATTTTTCTGTATTTTTCGCATGACTTAGTATTTCCCCCACTTAATTTCATTACATTAGGTGTGTTTGTATTATAACGTTTTAATATCCTACGAGTTCGCGATACGGCGTCTAACGGATTGACATCTGCAACCATAAAATGTGGACATTTCCTACCGGACTCGACAATCGAGTAAGGGCAGCCAGGGACTATACAAGTCACTACAGAATCGAAAACGGAGTCATAAAGGCTTCACTCTGACAATTGCTACCGCAGCGCAATTGGATGGACGTCATTGCTTGTGGCGCTAAGCCACAGCGATATTACAAGTAGTATTTTCAACGTTGCAGCTTATAATAACTTCTCACATGATTTGGCTGCGAAAATATTTCGGCTTATCACTGTAGTTCAATAGGTTTTAACTTGCAAGAAATTTTTACAATAATTGAAGTTGGTTTATTGTGTACGAATGCTACCATTTTAGGGTAACTAAAAAGTTTGCAAGGTATACAGGTTTTCATTGTTGTTTACTTTTGCGCTACAGAAGTTGAAGCTTGTAAGCTCCCATGAAAATATTGGCAAAAATGCAGTTTAAGTTGGTTTAATAACTTGTACAGGGTATTTAACGTTATGGAGTTGTAATACTTTGGAGAAAATTAAAAATCAAATCAGTTTAAAATAAAACACCTCGCAACTAACTTAGCAGATTCTCAGTCAATTAATCTGGTTAATGTGTGGAATTTTTAAAGAAATTTTAAATAAGGAAACAGTTTCATTTTATAGAGAAAAGTAAAGTAAATTAATTAAGCTTTTCTAACTTTTTTGCCTTTCTAATTGTTAAAAAAGCTAGGCTTGAAAAAGTATGCGTACTCCGGTAGATTCTTTTGACAATAAATTCTAGTATATTGCACAGTCTATTACAAACATCGAAAAACTGAAATCACTTCATAATTATCGTCAACATTTAAATCTTCTTGAAATATTTTGTCTTTCAAGGTTTAACGCGGATTACAAATAATTTTAGTTATATTTTTATTTTTAAATTTTGTTTTTTAGTGCACTAAATACTTAAGCATTATAGCCTACAACTGATTGGTCTGCTTTCTCTTTCTCTAAAGTACCAGAACCTCCGCCTTCTTGATCAGAAATTGTTTTTTCAAAATATAGTTTTGAACTAGGGGATGTTTTTCGGGATGTTGTGCGTATAAGTAACCAAAACTGATTTTCTATTTTTACACCAACAATTGGGAAATTTCTTATTAATACAAGTAAATTTCGACATCACATGTGCACAAATTTTATATACTTCTTCAGATACACGGAATTATTCTTGAAAATTTCGGAAAATTTCATAAGAAAAAGCTGTTTATTTTTTGTCTTTTATATAAAAACTACACTAATAAAATTGCATTAATTTGATTTTGTTTAGTTTATTGAATCATAAAGCAACGTCAACAAAAATGCCTTTAATATAATTTTATAACAGTTTTAAAACATACGTTTTATTCTATTAAGATTACTTACATAAGTGCCAAAATCAATTTAACAAAATATTAAATTTAAAATTATTATAAAATTAAGTTTTCCTTGTTAGTTTCTAATAAAACATCAAATTTGGCAGTTAAAAAGTATGTATGATACTGTGTGTTCTATTAATGACACTTAGCTGCATATTCCAAATATATTTGTCCACAAAAGTTATAATAATAATAATACCTCCACATACCCCAACAGCTTTCGCCAATTAAAGGGGACATTAGCCGGCCATTAGTCACCCCTGCGCCCGTACAGCGTCTTAAGATATTCCCTTACTGTGAGAGTTGCGAGCCCTGGATACCCCGAGACTGCTAATCACTGAGCCACCACCTGAGTTGTGTCAAAGCACTCTAAGAAAGCAAAGTATGCAGCTTAGATTTTTGAAAAATGCAACACTAATCACAAGAACATTGAATGTAATCATGCTAGATAAGTTTACATATATCATTTAGCATTTGCAAAAATACTTCAATTTCTTTCTAAGATGACTAAGATGCATCTGCAATAAAATATAGTCTGTAACCCTGAAATGTAAGCTGTTGACATAGTGGTTGCCACCTGATCAACAAACTACTATTTTGTAATACATACATGTCATTACAACACTTTATTCTTTTTCCATTCGCTGTTCAAGTAAATCTTTTACTTTTATCGTCTTTGTAACAAAGCGGTGCTTAGTAGACCGCGCCATTAATTTATATTTGATGTCTGTGGAAATGGGATAAAACATATTGATTTATGTATTCAAATTCTACAGATATCAATCTAAATTCAATAAGTTGCTTAGTCGGTTTCCACCGTTTTTCTGAGAGATTTATTTCAATGCGGAACTCATTATGCAGCATAAATGGATACATCACGATTCTTAGCGTCCCTATGCATTTCAAGCACCTTATTTCATTCGGGTAAATTTGTTCCTGCTTATTTGGACTTAAACGAATTCCATCGGAAAATGTAGAATATTAATCTTCTGGTGATTTAGTAGCGCTTATATAAACAAATTTATTCACTTCTGTCTTGCTTCTGTTATATATTTGCTAATAAAAACTGATTTAACAGTTTTTGATATGCGCCCAATTTATAATGTCCTTCTAGAAAGCTGTTATCACGCATCTCACGTTTACTTTTAGCTCGTTATTTTTCAAATATCCACCTCGACGTTTCAAAAACAACGTTAGATATACGATATTAATAAAATGTGAAGAGTAACAAATTTTTATTTTAACCGCTTCTACATAAATTCTTTAATTTTAAATAAAAATATGTAATTACTAGGGTCGCTGCTAATTTTACCTGTTAAGTGTCTTACGTATACAATGCATCTACATTTTTTTATTAAATAAAAAAGAAACTGCCAGTAATTCATTATGTCTTCCTTATTTTTGCAAGGTTAGTTGTAGCGAGACATTGAACTATATAGTATATAGTAAACTATATAGTACTTATATACTATCTTTAATCCTTTGATTGTATCACTATTGATACAACCAAAGGATCAAAGAAGAAACTACTTCTAATTACGATGGGATATGGTGAGCAATGGCTTTTTTGAAGTAAACGCTAGTGAATTATACACATGTTTTGATTACTCTTTTAAAATGCCCCACACTCTCAGGAAAATAGATAATAACTTACAGTAAAAGCGAGTTAATAATCTTCATCACCATGTTAATAGGCTTTATTACAATTACGTTACCTTTCTAATATCTGGTAAGTGGTTTTTAATATATGTTGTTGTACACCTTAGTAAGTCCGTAGGTAATGAACGGTATAACAAATTATATTAAACTATATGAAATTTCTTACACTTGGTATTACTACTATTTTTCTCAATGCAAGAGTACAATTCAATAATCTACGGAACTAATATACATTTGTTGCTGATAAATATAAAACCCTCCCTATTTTCAAAAGTACACGTTCCGTTAAATGAGTTTTAAACCAGAAAGCATGGGTGAAAGATAAGGAACAAATCACAAGTAATCTTTTCGAATAAAAAATATTCGAGAACACGTCCTGCACAACGTCAAATCTTATTCAAGCATATAGGACATAGGTTTCCGCTGTGCACGTTACATTTGAGTTTTCGCCAGTATACCAATCACTTTTTACATTAACAAGTCTACAAAATGGCTATAAATGACTGCCAAACTAAATTCATGTTATTTCAATTCCTTTAAATGGAACACCTGAATCTGGTAAACGAGCTCTTCTAAAAGTATTTTTTAAACATTGCCCTATATCTCAAATGTTCTATAGTAAATTAAATACCTATACATTGAACGAGAAAGGTAAGTAGATACAATAAATGTAACATTTTTTTAATAAAAATTGGTCTAATGAACGAGTTTACCATTTTAATCTGCTTATTACACAGCTTTCGTATATATATTGGTACACAATAACATAAACGACATAAACCGGGTACTGTTCCCCAAACCATCCCTCGAGCAGTTCTCATGACTGCTAAACACGAGATGGCGACGCTGGTAGCGCTTTGGAAAACCGCACATGTGAATATTCCGACAGGCTTACCATGATGTATATAAACAGAACAAATCAGAAAATGCCTAGAAACAATAACCAAAAAATATAATGCTAAAATAGCTTATCTTCCTCATGGTATTAATGGAATAATTCACGGCAAACGCAACAAAAGGAGAGAAAAAAATTACACTAACACACGGACATGTTTCTGCCTACCCGGCGTCATCAGCGTGGTTTCGAGAATAATTTTTTATCTTTTTTTTACTCCTTCGGTATTAATTCTTAAACCAAAAAAGTTATTTTATTCTATGCAATTACAAGCGGTACGTGATTTCAATGGTCGTATCATCTGGATGTCCTGGATCTGTCCATGACTCACGAGTTTTACGAGTTAGCAACATATACAGATTTAGCCTTTATTTTCCAGAAAATTGTTTCTTACTTGGTGATAGTAGATAGTGCAAATATTGCATTTTTCTCTTCGTCTATTTCTTTCATGTACTTCAATAATGATTCCAACTGAGACCTCTTCTTTGAACATCATGATTTGGAGATTTTCCTTTTGTTAATTATTTTTCTTGTTCGCATTACTCTTTTTGATTATCATTTGTGGTTTCTTTCCCGCTATATGAATACTGGTGGTTGTTTGCAGAGAATATGTCTGCTGATAGTCCCTCTGATGTGGACGCCTCGTCCTTCTCATATTTCAGTTGTGTTGTCAGAAGAAAATAAGTATTGCGGATCAATTATGTGCCTTTCAGAAGTGTGGCTTACCGGCGGTGGAGTTTGTAGACTAGATTTTAGTCTATACTAGATGAAAGGAAAATTCGCATCTGGACACAGCCTGAATACTATGTACCATATACTTTGATAAAATAACTATTACTTTAAAGTCTTTTCTCGAAAGTATCAAATGAAGAAAGAAATCATTTTTTACTGATACGAGTCTACTACGAGGTAATAATTGCATTTTACGGAAATCGGTGAATACCGATTTTAAATGTATTCTTGTTAAAACAAGGGAGTGTAGATTTTGAAATGTTTGTCTTGTTTGGTTAAAATTTGCTACTATGTGAATCACAGCAAATGCTATAATTCATTCACGTTTGAAGGGCTCGCCTAAACTACTTTATAGGGTGCGGCTTGGAGCCAAATATCTACCGCTACTACCTGTATTTATCGCCACACATTGCATACCATGTAATTAGACCACGTCCTCCCATTCATTGTTTCTCGCAAATAACAACGACCGAGCCGTGATCAATCAGTGTCATTTAGCTGTGTTGGACAGATAATACGATTAATTAATATTATAGATCAATCAGGACCTTTGACTCTCGTGTACTTATCTTCATGTCTGAAATATGCGTCCATATCCTTTTGGAAAGGCTCTACATAATTACATTAACGGGGAATATATGTTATATAACTTATATCAATAATATACACTGTGTTCACAAAGAATTTGTGATAACATTTTGGACCTTTTCTTCAACTTAACAAAGGATTTTTCTTGTTACACAAGTTGCAAATTTTCTGCAGCAATTCGTCAGATTTTTTAACGTTATCTCCTTTTTAATCCGTCGAGGGTATGCAATCTATCGAAATAAACTCCCACCCGAAAAAATCTGAAATGTTTGTACCTGATGACTTAGCCAACCATTTAATATGTGTTCCCGTTCCAATCCATTTGCTAACGACTGTATTAATTTTTAAATTTGGTGCTTTTTAGATATGTAGAAAAGTGTTAGTAATACAATAGAAGGAACGACGCTATCGCGAAGTTTTTTAATTTATTATAAAAGCATCACGATTAACACCATTTACTGGGAAAAGTATCTAGAAAGTGACAAGGTGCTTCTTGCATGGTGGAAGGTGCCCCGTCTGGTAACCAAATTTCATCATTTGGTATATGTAACTCCCGTCAAAGAAAATGTCAAAGGGTGTGTTTACAGTTAAACACCAATATGGGACCAAAAAAGAACCTACTAACTAAGAAAGACTGTAATGAAGATATTTTGACAACATAAACGGCATATTTCTCGACGCTTTTATAGCTATTAGCTTCGTCGCTCTTGTCACTGCTACTATCGTCGCTCTTATCGAGTATCGTAAACGCACCTTAAAGAAGGGGCAAGTTCAAATCTTGGTTGTTCAATATTCTTCCAAAACAACATGCTGACGGAACCGAATATAATGCAACCATCAAATAATAAAACCTCGTATTCATTTTATTTTATAGTTCATTGTTTACAGTGTACATTATACTGCTTCCAATTAACACATTATAACGAAATTGAAAACCTGGAATTTTTTTGATATTTTTGGACGTAATTAATTATATGAAAAAGTGCATTGTTAAGGAATCGAACCTGACATCTTTTATTTGCTAGACAAGCGTGTTAACTACCACATCACGGGGACTTCTCAGAAACGTTCTCTTTTTAATATGTTCATCTACAAATATATCACAATATTCCGATAGATTTTTTTTTTAATATCTAGCGGAGCTCTATTGGGTAACCCAGACTCCGAAACAAAATAGTGTAAGGGCACAACATCATTTTGGGACATTTTGGGAAATCGTCACAAATGGGGAAGAGTATTCCATTAAATCAACTCCAGCATCTATGGTGGCAACAAGATGGTGCACTGGCCCGCAATACCACATCTGTCTCCATACCGTTGCATTAGAAATAATGGAGTCGTTGAATGGCTGAATTATTTTTTATGGGAAGTTGTTAGATACATTTATACAGTTAGCAAGCTTGCAGTTATTAACAAATGTTTTGCCGACTTTTTTATATCAAAGTACATTTTCAATATTTTACACCTGGGTATTTACTAAATTCATTAAAACTGTTAAAAATGTTTAGAAGTGGGTTACTTACAAAAGTAGCTTCTAATTTGAACACTTTTGTTCGCCATAACCAGTAGCTACAGTATTGTTGAGACTTAAAATAAGACTCCATTTCCTCGGACATAGAAAGTATGATCACAATTTGCAATATGTCTACTCTGAGTAATAGAAGCAACTACCCAAACGATAATAATAACGATCTGAAACTGAGGCAACATCAATTGTATCCGAGACCAACCGTCGAACGTCATCATTAAGCTCGATATTGTGTAGAGTTTCTTGTTTTATAATATTCCATCGACTTGTTATTATGTTTAACGATATTTTCAAAGTTTTGTTGTTGTAGAATAATTTGCTATTTGTTTAACATTATTTCCTAACGTCAATAGTGATACTTTCATACAGGGTAAAATTTGTTAAAACTATGGTTAAAATAGAAATTCGACAATTTCTTTTAGTGTATAAGATGTTTAAATTCAAATACTTTTACGTCAATTAATGCCTAACCTTCAGTGAGGCGCGTGCGTTAAGATAACTTGGTGAGCCGCGAATCCGGATGACCTCACTTGACTTATGTTTTCAAATGATCACTAATGGCGTTTCTGGATTATATGTATTTATCATAAAAATACAAATATTTCCACAGAGGAAAGAAATGTTAATTCCGTATTCACTTGGTGGAATACATCGTCTAAATCCATATCGCGAAAAGAATGCTGGAATCATTTCATCAATTGCACTTCTTTAAGGTTTTGTAGCTTTATTGTCAAAACGTAAACATTTGATGATAAATTTAAATATTTTCTCTGGCATTGCCATCCAAAATAAATTGTACCAAAACCATCGGTTGGGTAAGAATCAATGTGGTTTCGGTGACCCCCTCCAAAAATATCATAGAAATCATGAAGGAACTATAAATACTTTAATTTTAATTCTGTCTGTTTGTTTCCAATCTGTTACATTGGCGAACTTCTGAGCTATACTGCTTATACGTACTTGTGCTTCCTACTAAGAAATTTTAATATTTTATTATCGAAAAATTGATGCTGCATATCTACTCAATTCTTCATTTCTTTCGCTATTTGAGAGAATGTGAGTAACTCCCCAGTGAGCTTTTCTTCATTTCGGAACATACTAGCTTATAATGACAAGAATAAGTGTGTCATGTTCGTAAAATTAACAAATAATATAGGAAATGGTTTCATCATTGTCGAATAAAATAATTGATAGTATATTAAATGTAAAATTGGAGACATCAGAGTGAATGCCACTAAAACTTGCCGATTGCAACAAATAACGGATGACATTTTCCCCTGGTAACGTATCATCATCATCTTGTTCTTCGACTTCATCTATATTTTCTTAATATATGAATCTCATGATCCGTGTTAGAATCAGTGAACCTCAATTTCCGAGTCATTTGGAGGCAGAAACTACCAACGAGAGTGAGCTCATACTATCGTCAGTTATTTGCAAACTACACCAATTAATAGAATTAATCAAAAGATCGTAAATAAAAGTTTATGAGATGCCATAAAAATACACCTACTTTTGGAATATAACAGAAACGCAGTAGCACCTTTGTGCTATTAACGAAGGGTTAAAAACGAAATAATTCGATAATCATAGTGAGATAAATCGCATTATTCTTAGTTATAAATGAATGGTTAGTTTTAACGAAAATGCTACCAATACAAGATCTAGGTACGTGTACGACGAAAAATCGCTTGCAACAGATTGTAACAGATTATAGTACATCTAAAGTTATCAACATTGTGATTTATAAAATTGAAATTAATTATACAAGTACGTTAGCATGCAATACTAATTTAGACACCTAATCTATGCCCAGTCACAATGCAACTTGCCACTTTTAGAAATCAATATTTAAGTTATAGAAACTATCAGACTGACATCCCTATTATAATTGCGTATAGGAGCTTTCAAACACTTCTAACTTTCAACAACTCACTTAATTCGATTGTGAAATTCCGCAATTTACCACCAATTAATTATCTTACATTTGAACCAGTAGCAAGCACTGTTAAGCGGTAAATGGAACAGTTTAGTACAAGCTTAAATGGAATTGCTGCAGCATTGTATTCTCCACTGCGGTAATAAATCCTGAACTCAGCAGTGACATTACTGGAAATAACCAACACATGCCACAATTCCTTTCCCAAATAAATTTTGATAATGCCACGATGTACCTAAGGTATGGAATAAATTAATAATTTGTAAATTAAACATATTTTAGTAACATTCTTATATAAGGTGAGTTGCAATTTCAAATGCACCCCGTATCCCATATTTCCAATGGCGACCTCCATTATCGTGTAACATATATTTAGATTTAGGTGCAGTTTAGAAAGACAACTTTTCAGCTGAAAGTTGTTCGGAAACAAATCTTTCATAGCTTAGAATTATACTCAAGCATGCAGGATGTTCAGTTTTCATTGTACATGATACAAGTTTGTTTTTGTAAATAAAATATATTACTGCGTTTCTTTCAATTTATGTGTGTTTTCTTCAATTTTCACTGTATCTACCTAGTTTTTGCAATAACTAAATAAAGCTTTTTGCGAAACGCCAGTATTTCTTTATTATTACAACACGGTAGTCCCTAGGCGGTTTCCTGCACTGCGGCCAATTGTGCCTTCTGAACAATTCGTCCCAGGATCCAAAATTTTCTTTGGCTCTATATTTCAGTTTTCCAAGACCTACGTTTCGTGCCCATAAACTGCTACCTTATGCCATTGTATGGTTCGCATTGGCGTATAAGGTGTAGAGGAGATTTCTCTCTAGGTAGATAGTCTCTACGTACTGGTTCAGAAACTTGTCTCATTTTGTGTAAATGCTTCTTTAGTGGATAGTAACCAGTTACGGTAGTCGTCCATATTCTAGCATCGACTTTATTCATGACCAGCAATTTCTCTGGCTTTTCCTCTAAGGGTCCTTCCTGGAAAGCCTTGGAGTGCACGTTCTTCGATTCTTCTTTTCGATGTTTCTTATGCCACTGCCTAGCCATTTCCGAAAGGATCGCAAAGGAAGACTCAGGGTCAGTCAACGGATATAACCCCACTGTTTGCTAGGCAGTCTGCCTTTTGGTTACAATTCACTCCTTTATCACAGGATCATAAGTGCATGAAAATAATCTCTCGTTATTTCGAGGTGAGTGTTAACCAAATAAATCCTCGTTTGGATGCAGCTATAGTTTTTGATATAAATTCGAACTTCGACCCGGAAAACAGTTTTTCTTTTAGGTATCTACTGGAATGCTAAAACTGATTTTCTCAAACGTAGATCTTTTTATAAATCCTGTAAGAAACATAAAAAAAATCACATATCTCAATTTATCAGTATTCTTGTAATTGTACCCTTAATAAAAAAAGAATTACAAAAAAAGCACAGCTTGCGGGTTACTAGATTTCACTTTTACCTTCTAGTCACAACGCAGTACATTCCTGAAGTAGACATAATGTTTAGGTAATTCAAAAATAAACAAAAACATATTTTCCAGTCGTTATTAAAACAGACGCAACACTTTACATAATTTATATGACCCCCGTGAATTGTCTCATAACGAAGGTAGATGATACCAGACGCACGTTGCGCAATTTCCAATTAAGAAAGCTCATTGCTTTTAGAAATTAGCTATTCGCCATGCCACGGTGTGCCATGGCCATGCCACAAATAGGCTACGTAAATGTTGTAATTTGAACATTAATGAATACGCCATAACTTAGGTAATAAAAACCGCCCACGTAGAAGGCTTACTTTTAAGTTTTTTTGTATGTTGCAAATTGAGTATTCATGTAGGGAAGGTTACAAAAGGGTTCTTGTGTTATGCACATTTATGCACGTATTATAAATCTCCATCCGGTTAGTATGTTTACAAAGTCGAATACTTAATTGTGTTAAAAATGCGGCAATAAATTCAGCTTAAACAACGTAATAAAGCTGAATATACACTCAAATCCTCAGACCGTGTTTATTTTATATTTCCGGAAAATTCGATTACTGATGGGGTTGGTCTTGCACGAGCAACGCATTTTGTCTTCTGAACAGAGAAGCGCATGTAGTTAATGCACATACGCTTTTTTTGTTTCAACGATGTATTTCTGCAAAGCGCCATCGCAGACTGCTCTGTGCATATACTCTGATCTCACAAGAGTAATGAACCCAACTGTATACATGTACATGTGTTCGTATATTACTATTTGCACCTGCACGAATATAATACCTAAACTTAGAAAGAGATTTTTACTTAACGGTAATGGTTTAAGAAAGGAACTCCAACATAAAATTTCCCATGAAATGAATATTAGACGATGAAAATGTATTGAGGAGATTTTATCATGTCGCTCAGAAAAAGGAAAATAATGGACTATTGTGATGCTAAATTTACTGGCTACACATTCACATATATTATAATTGTTAGAAGCATGGTAAGTACAGTTCAGAATAGGGTACTCCTAAGCAAAATTCAGGTAATACTATACACGGGAAAAATTTAACGGTGGAAAATATGCAGTTTTCGTTTCGAATGGATTTTCTATCAAAAAAAGGTTGCATTATCCGAAAACGGCGTTACCAACACCGTCAAAGAATAAATTACCTGATTTTTGTTTCAGCTGTCTACAGATCCGCATTTAACCTCTAAATATGAATAAATATACATATCTATTTCATATTATATTTCCGCCAGTACTAGAGTGAATAATAGATCAACTAAGTAGGTCAGAGGTTTTGTCAAATACATTAAAAATTCTCTAAGAATTCGAGCAAAATTCTATCAAACTCATGTTAATGTTTGGTTCTTAATAGTGAAACAATACCGATGACTTCATCTTCCGTAAATGGAACTAAATACAACGTGTGAGTGTTGCCTGAAATGCTATTCTCCGTAATTATATCCTGTATTATACCCAGTATGACTGTTGCAGCTTGCTGAAATGAAACATTAGATATTTCAGTTAGAATACGAAGATCCGTGATTTGAAAATTACCTATATTCTAGTATTATAACTTAGTATTGTACATGTAAATGCCAAGAGTACAGTAATATACGATTTAAAAGAAACAGCAAAGTTACTCTTTCAATTCAAAGAAATATTTGTTCTGTACAAAGAATCCTAGTTGTTCTACTCAAAAAGATATAAAGTTGAATAAAAGGTATATTATTTTTCGTTAGAAATATCGCTTTCCTTTCATTTGAGTAAAATCTTTACTCCAATACAATTATTATTTTAAAACAAATAAGTTCAAATAAGGCACATACTCATGGGACATTTGGCATTAAAGATGTATTTTATATTACAAAGTTGTACATTTTTTATTAGATATGCTGGGTGAGTCAAGAGGAACGGATCAACCTCCTGAAGTGTATTGTACAATTGAAAATAGTGTAGAAAAACTCACATGTTCTTATCCGATTTTCATCTGTTTTCAAGTTACAAATAAACAAAATTTCAAACATTAACACTTTTGTTATTTATAACGCCCTTATAATAAATGTTTAGAAGTACTGCCATTGACCTCTAAGAGCCTCTGTCTCCTGATTGGTTTATGTCTTTCTTTAATATCGGCCACAGTACTTTCAATACTTTTATCCTGTAAACTTTATTCTTGAAGCAGCCTCATAAATAATAGTCTAGTTGTGTTAGGTGTGGAAATCTTGGAGGACCACCAGGAAATTTTTGTTAATGTAGAACGTGCCTGATCTCTTGGTCTATATAGGCAGTCAATGGAAGGATATTTTTATTTTATTTAATACCTATTAACTCGAAAATTTGCAAAAATTTGAACCACTTATAAGAACATAGTTAAAATGTTTTCACTTGGAAACAAATGAAAATCGGATAAGATCGTATGAGTTCTTTTACATTATTTTTTCGTCTGAAGTTTGGTCCGTCACCCCCGATTCACCCTGTATTAATGGCAAATGTGTCAAAAGAATTAGTATTAAAAAGAGAGAGAGAATCAAATTTCAGTTTCAAATAGAAGATCAAAAGTGGTTGAAATTTCTGATTCAGTTGCTCCGCCAATGTCGAAACTCAAATTGATTGAAACACGATTCCTGCGCCATAATTGGAGCATTAGAACATGTTTTGGTATTAAAAGATTACCTTGCTTCCACGTATGGAATAAACTTGAGATAATATTGGGAACTGTGAGTTATAAAACTTGTTCAGTTCAAATAAATAATTTTTCCAACATTATTATTATCGGGTATTGCAATTATATGTATTAAGAAATAACACTTTAAAAACATTTTATTATACTGGAACAGAATAATTTTAGTTTTCGAAAAACAGCATTTTAATTTCAATCTGATTTCTTTAAGCAAATACGTAATAAATCCCCACGACTAGCTATTATTACTAGTTACTGTCTAAAATATTTTAAATGAGGCAGCAAAACAGTCCTATATTTTACAGTTTCAATATAGAAAATCAAACAAACAACACTACCTTTTTACCTGAATCTGATTGTAAAATAAATCTATTTCGCGTGCCAGCCTGTATAATGAAAATTTATCAATAATGTCTTGTCATCAATAACGAAGAAAGGAAACTCGCAGATTTTCACGCGAGAACGCAATAAATATAGCCTACCAGTATCGACATAATAATTTAACACAGAAGCGAAACAGTTTGTGAGATCTCTGGAAAGTATGTACATTGTGTACCTGATCAAAGAAGTCTGCATTAATTCAAGAAAATCTCTCTCTGAGAGTGCCAGGTAAATAAACTATTTTTCTGGAGTATTTCTTTAGAAAAAAAAATTGTTCAACTATAAGAAAGCTTATCACCCTCGTTGAAAGATATACACTGCTTTAGTTTAAAGAATTCATTTATTTAGAAGTGACCTATGACTTCTTCGATTTAAAGAATAATTTATTAACACGCCAACTGTCGTTTATTTAGTATAGTGCCTCGGGTAAGAATAAGTACATCTGAAGAAGTTAATAATTCAACACTTTTACTCATCAATCCACAAGATATTGTGAATGCCTTTGCAGATATCTTTGCATAGGTATATTTGCCATCTCCTCCTGTTATTACCTCTACCGATTCATAACCGATCTTCCGTCATTGTCACTTCTAAGTGCTGCAGCGGAAGTTTTTAAAAAATCTGTTGTTTAAGATCGGGGTGTTGATTATGTATTGCTACTGAGGCGTTATGCGGTGGAACGTTTAAGAGTGCGTCGAGTTCGTGTGAGTGCATCCTTCGCATCTAAGCTATGTAAGAGAACATATTAGACTGCCCTTATCTGCTGGAATGTTTGCAGATTAATGTTCTAATGATAGCAGCCAAACACTGTAACCTTTTTCATATTCCTTCCTACAGAACCAATGTTCTTCGTAAGCGCCGCTTGTGCATTCCATTACAAATACCAATTTTGCAAGTTCCCATAGTATTCTTTACTGTACGATGCAGTTTGTAACCAACTTTTATGAATTAGGTAATTTTGGATAACTGCATTACCGTATGCTTTCCAAAGGAGTTGAACATTTGTTGAACTGAATTATACCCTTCTGGACATTATTTAACTGAGAAAAATTGACAATAACCTAAATTATTCAATAATTAAAAAAAAACTTTAAGTTACTTTCTGTAGCTTTAGTTTGTATTGTCTAACACATTAGGAAGATAAAGGGTAATACATGACATTCGCGCGTTCCAATCTTAAGGAGAAAGCTTGTTTTCGTTACTGGTGCTGAAAATTGAAAACTGTCGTTACTTACAAGCCAGAAAACAAATAAATCACCCAAATCTATTAAGTATCACTACTTTATTGGCAATATAAACATCATTAGGTGCTAAAAATAAAATAAATCTATGATGCACGCACGAATGTTCTTATTAGACTCATTCAACTCACATCACTATTAACATCAACATTAAAATTTTGTATGTGAATATCAAAGCATCTCCTCAACACAGATATTTACCTTTCGAACCTCATTTTGTTTAATTGGCATTGATATGTAACTCGTGAAACCACAGAACATCTTGCTGGCAAAATATTTATTCACGTATAACATAACAGCAAAGGATATTTGCCTTCTAATGTTTTGACGACTGGAGGCCTCCGTAATGAATGTTACATCTCTGTGTACGCCTTTGGCAGAACATTAAATACTGATTTTTATTGACGTTTATACACACAGACTATATTTGCAAACCAAATTGTCCACGAAATCTTTCTCGTAGTGCACAATCTAATTACATACAGGAGACATCGATATCATTACTGTAAAGGATTGCTGTGAAACTGTTCATTAACATCTTGTTAACTGAATAATGAAGGAATGAAAACTAGCTTTAATCGGTTGAATTGAATTGAAATAATAAAGTTAAACTTTTTATCCGGGAACTAGAATAAAGAACGTTAATTATTTGACATGCGAGAAAAAGAAATCTTGTAAATTTTTTTATTTATTTGAGACATAATCTGAGTATTTCGAAAAAAATGTTAAAAAATTGTTCTAATGCAGTGAACATAGTTTGATGAAAGTACACAAAAAATATAACATGTCTTTTTTTAGAAATTGGACAAAATTCTCAATATATTTAGCTCATCATCTATTGATGCACTAAAATACTAAGAACATCCTCACATTATTATTAATTCTATATAGTACTTTTAATTCTTCATTGTATTTCTAAATTTCCTATGTATGCTAATTAAAGTATATTCGCGAAGCACAGTTTTAGTTTTATGGCAGTTAAATTCAATTAATTAATTATGCCGCAAGCACTTCTGGAGAAATTTAATTCAAACTTGGCGAAGTATAAATAATTAATAAATTACTTATGTGAAAGCGGTTCATTATTTATGCTAAATCTAAGGAATCACTTATACAGGCAGAATTTAATTAACTACGAAAGTTTAAGTACATGTACCGCTTACAGGTTTAAGAATTATTATTCCTTTATAATAACATTCGCAAATATATATTTCTTTAAATGTATATCCTAGAAAATAATTTATTTTTATATTTAAAATTTAAGAATGGGTATTAAAAGCTGAAAATAATAAATTTAATTGCATGAACAATTTATTGCACCCTGGATGCTACTTCTAAAATTACGAACAGCACTTGATGCATTTTCCACGATGCAATGAAACTTCCTTCGCTAGATGCTTATTATAAAGAAAAATTCATTTTCAATTGATTTTGGAAAATTTTTCTCAACGTGTAGTATACCACAAACTCCTACGGGTACATAATGTTATTTCTTCGACAATAGATAGTAAAGCCAACGAATACTCTAGAGGAAAGCTGGCTTAAATCAACAGCAATTATTCAGGAAGTCCCTCTGCGTTGCCAATATATAGCCGACATTTATTTAGCTAAGTGTAACACATAGCAACAAAATACTTTAAAGCAAAACTATTTAAATACATAATAATAAAAGTTTTTTATTAAATTAGATTGAAGATAATTCTTTTATTAAACATAATAAAGGAATATTTATTCACGCTACTAGAAAAGCACTCGTAGACAATAAACCAAAAAAGAAGAATATTTACAATGTCCACGTGTATTTTCATATTTTCCAGGAAAATTAATTTCCTTATTTTTTGTTGCGTTCTTAGTATTGTGAAGGTAGATTCTACTGTTCGTTGATCGTGTTTGAGTTTAGTAAGCCTTCTTCGACCTAGCTAACATTCCATTGAAATAGTATCTACTTAATTACTCCCATTTATTAATCTATTATGTTTATTATTATTTATTATTAGTAGTTATATTGAATTATTAATAATTAATTGCAGCAATTGAATTTAGGTAACCAACAATTTTGCAATAACAATTCAAAACAATTATAACAAGACTCCACTAAACGTAAGCAGTTTCATTACGAATAATAACAGGTGATATGTAGCATGTTTATTGTGTTATAGAAATTACACAGGCGTAAATAATTAACTATATTGACCCAAAAAAAAATGCAAAGGAAAACTTACTAGATTGAAACCTACCCAATTTATATAGCAGAAGCAAAACAAGCCCAGCAGTGTAAATTACTTTCGGATGTGGTGGCACAGTGGCTAAGCCGCTGGGTTATCAGGTAGCGGGTTCGAACCCCGGGCTCACGACTCTCACAATAAAGTTTTCGATAGTTTCGATAATCTAACAATAAATATCAACAAATGCGGAGTTCTTACTTACACCCGTAAAACAACTTAACTGGATCTCTTCTACTTAGAGACCATTCAATGAGAGTTTTAGGTGTCATCTTCGATTCAAAAATGACGTTTACTAACCATATATCTAGTATCTGTATACATTTTGGGCTTCATTATATATGTCACTCGTCCATTTTCTTCTACAACGGCACTTCGCTTTCGAACGGTCGAAATTAGAATATCCTTCCTTAATCTAATCGTCCATCTACGATTATCAAATAATCTTGAACACTTGAACAAATACAAAGAGGATGCTTAAAATTTCTACATTACACAAAATTTGATACTTACACGGTGCAAGCCTTTAGTCATAAAATTTTGCTTACAATATTTAGTATTGGATCTTTAGAACTTCGCCGAAAGCAAACTGAGTATAAATTGTAATTTATTCAATAATGGTCTTGATGCTCCTGCACCTATTAACCTTCCTGTTCCTTGTCCTGCGTCTAAGCAAACAAACCTATTTTAGTGTCCTGCGCCCAGGGTCAACATTGTTAACCCATTACACAGGTTGTTGTAACAACTTCCTTTTTCTTTTTTTTTCCTCTTTATTTGTGATGCGTTAATTGGAATTTGATTTGGTAATGTAGTGAAGATCTTTTTCGTATATTGAATTTAATTTACATATGTATTCTTCCTCCTTAAGCTAGCAATCTTGTTTATCTTCTTATGCAGGTCCTCTTTTTATGTGGAGTATACTGTTTATTGACACGCAAAACTAAAGACTTACACAATGCCTTCCTCAAATTTGTATTTAAGTAATCCTATTGCCACATAAAATTTTGAAATGACAATAACCACTTCTTAGCAAATGAGAAACATATTACTTAAAACAGTGCAATAATAACAATGAAGTTATTACGAATGCTGAACTTTTACAATAATAGACATAATGTTTTCCAGCGCAATCATTTTAATACAACTTCACATAAGAAAAGAGGCGGTGGAACTCTGATTGCAGTATTACATAAATGGACCGTTGAGCTCCGCATACATTGGAGTACAGAGGAGGATGTCTGGGATAACTATGATACGTGGTATCGTGAAAATTCACGTATGTTTTGTTTACAACGCCTGATGCTGGCGTATACATAGTATTGATTTGTTCATAATTGTTGGGAATTTTAATTTTTCTGAATTTCCGATGGATGCATACTTAGAATTAAATAGCTTTAATTAATGACGCTAAATGACCCATTGTTTTTTTTTAAGTTTCATCAGTATAATAGTGTCGTTAGTGTGAATGTGAATAGTAAAATTTTGAATTTAGTTTTATCAAATATATTAATACCATTACTGATGAGCCACATTTCAGCTGACACATCTCATCTTCCTCTATTTCCTACCGGCTGACTGCATAGAAAGGCTGATTATTGTATCAATAAAAGCAGCAATTCATCAAGATTGCACCGTCTATCGTAGCTCGTAAAATGTTTTTATTTTATTTCTTCAAAACGTAAAGCGTCGACAATTCTACAAGTTATGAAATCTTATTATCCTATTATTAGTTATTATCTTATTATTAGTAATGCGCAGTTTAATGATAACATACTGTGAGCTATTCGTTCTATTCGTGTTAGAAAAGTTCTATTTCTAAACGTTATTGTATCATCTGTTATTTCCTTGAGCATCAAATACAAACATGCAGTAAAACATGAAAAAGTAATAACGTGTTACTTTTTCGAGAAAAAGAAATGAAAATCTTAAGTTTTGAACTCGTGCAAATATTCCAATATACTTTCTCCACCTTCCGATCATAATCCCATATCTAGCCCGAAGGCTGCCGACGTCAAAGAAAATATATCTTTGTTTATGTAGCTGAACGCTGATGCGGAAAAGGGACTAAATGAAACTTTCTTTTCAGGTGCCTTGGCCACTATCGAAAAATTGGATCTGATAATGCCGCGATACGCCATCAGGGGAGGTGACGTGGTGCTGAAGTGCGATCACAGCGTGTCACCCGAACAGCTCTACAAAGTAGAATGGCAGAAGGGCGGTAATAAAATCTTTCAGTATATTAAGGGGAGAACACCGCCTTTCAGACACTTTCCGTCGGTGATGACTGGGGCAGTTCTCAACGTAAGAATACATATTTTTCCTTTTTTTTATTCTCCACTGTCGTCGCGGATACGGACTCGAAGCGTCAATTATTTTTGCGCGCTTACTACGCTCCATTGTTTGTCGAGAAAATTAAGATTTAATGGCAGAATTTCTTGTCGTACGGCGACATTTGATAAATTAAAAATTAATGATATTCCATCGCAATAGTCGACATGTAAAAAGCATAAAAATTTCGGTTTTTTACGTCGAAAACAACGATTCAGAAAAAATTAAATTCATCTTTTCCCATTAATAATCATGCTACATCAACAATTTAGACCAAAAAGAAGATCTCGCTGAGTAACTCTCAGTACTTAAAGGACTTTTATAATTTCCCATTATTAAAGTCAATAATTCATCTGTAAAAGTAATTTATAGAAGATGAGTCGACAATCTCGAAAAATTGCATTTAAAGTCGATAATAGAGAAAATAAGTACAACAAATAGCAACAATTTATAAAGAAGCTTGTATCAATTTCAATGTTCACGCGTCGCTCTTTACATTTAAACCCAACTTAACCTTTAATAATAATTTCGTCTATAAGGTTTTAAAAAAAAAACACATCAGAAAATGCCTAGAAACAATAACCAAAAAATCCCTTCCATTATACCATGAGGAAGCTAAGCTATCTTAGCAATTTTTTGGTTATAAGGTTTTAAATTAAATAGTTTTAGCTGATGATGAAAATATTCCATTAAAAACAAACATTTATGGACGGAGAAAATAAAGCAAAAACAAGTAATATTACCATTCCTCCGTTTTCGTAGTAGAATGTCAGGGATAAGGAGAGGGGACCCAAGGCTATTTATACCACTGAAGAATTGAAAATGGGCCAGAAACAAGGATCAGTCGTATGTTCTCGAACTACACTTGGATGAATACCACTCCTTATGGCTTATGGGACTAATGATTACTACCTTCGATGCTGAATTCTTAACATCATAATACATACGTAGGATCAAGTTGTTTCGACGAAAATATAAATAATACAACAAAAACCCAGTATAATCCAACAAAGTTACAATAATAATAATAGTATTTATTTGTCCAACAGCATTGCGACCATCTACAGGGCAAAGACGTAAGAGAAAAACAACGTATGTTTACATATTGCAAGTGTAGTAATTGCATACTCATATTCAACTTAGGTCAAGAAACAGAATTGATTATACACAGACAACAGAGTAATAAACGTGTGTGAGTGTGTGGACAAGAGGCAAAACTGAAGCAGGTCCTTAATGCATGTCATTCTTAGCATAATTCGCTAACACGTTATTAAGAATCCTAGTCGTATGATACACTAGCGATGTCAGCATTACATTCTTTCTGGCTCTTGGTGTTCTTAACGTTGTTGTTGAAAAAATACCCAGGTTTCTAGATGCTGACAGACATATCTTCGATAAAAGAGAACTTCAAACGGCACGCAAATCCATTAATTTCAGCTCCCTGGGTACGAGTTCAAAATCAATTGAGCAGTACTACATCAGTTAGTGCAAGTAATCCCTACACATTTATCTGTATTTAGAGGAACATTATTCCACTTACACCAATCATAATTATAAGCGAATTATCTTATAGTAGCGTACAATCATCTACGGTGTTAATAACAACCAATGTCCGATGATCAACCGAGTCAAAGGCTTTAGCAAAGTTCGCGTAGAGCACATCGACTTGACGCTCTTGATAAAGTATACATAGAAAGAATAAGTAAAAGGCACGCAAGAGCGACTATATAATCAAGCAGCAAGAAGCTCAAGATGCGATCATTCCCAGATGTCAAGTCTCACTTCAACCTAGACGCACACAGCAAGATGTCATCCTCAGTGATGTCACCCACGTCAAAAGGAGAATGGAAAGGTATTTCTAGTAAAAGCACTTGCAAAATGGGGCGAATGCATCGGCAGCTGCCTATGGCTCAGTCAGTTCACTATTATTCACAACTATGTAACCTGATATTCTGGACTAGAATACCTGTCCAAAATGATCTAGGACTGTCCACAAATCCCACTTCAACCTCCAGCACTCACGAGTCGTAAGCGCACTATATATCCTACTTGAGTAACACCCGAACACGATGATACTCGTAGTATATGGCATTTGTTGGTTTCCATCCCTTAAAATAAATCTCTTTAACTCGAGTAAGCCCTTTGATTTCTTCAATATTCCAAACTGGATATTTTCAACCGTGTTGGGAGTTGACTTACGAAACAACAGAACAGAACGATCAAGCACAAAATAATTTTCCCCACAAAATAAATCAACTGCAAAATCAACATCTTGAGGTTGCAGTAAGAAAGAATGAGCAATTCATGTTACACAATCCATCACACAACCTAGATAAATCCGCTCTTCTAAAGGAATATCTGAGATCTGTTATTGAAATCAAAGTTAACAATCATAAGCACGCCACTAAAACTTTGCGATGATGAAGAGAGCATCCTCCTGAACTAGAGAAACGGAGTCTCTAAGAACAGTAGGGTAACAAAGGTCTGGGCTTGTGAAGATGAGATGGAGTAGTTTGCCATTAATGTCCGTAACATAGTTCAACTATCGAAAAGATAGAACTTCCATAAATTGGAAAAGAATTGTAGATTTCCTATTATTAGTGTGAAACATACCCCGAAAGAAACGTATGTACCGTCTTTTTCAAATTAAATGCAAATCAAAGGTCCACAAATCTTTGATTATTTATGCAACCGAAGTTGCACGTACTGCAGTGCTATGTAATTCCGAAATTTTCGTAAATAAGAATGAATTAATATTTGAGTGCTTGAATATCTAAATAGATATCAAATACAGAAATTTGAATAAATGCAAAGGATTACCTGATACAGCATTCAAACCTCAGCATTGAATCTTACCAAATGCTAACATTCCTTTGATAAAAATGAGGATTCTTGTTTCACCAAGCTACATTTTATAATCCAGATGTCGGAAATAAAGTTGGAGAAATGATCGCGTAAATACCTGTGTATATCGGCATTATTGTTACCCTTTTCAAATTTCTAGAACTATTAACAATTTGTTTCTTATACACCACACGCTTGTATTGTACTTTCTACGGTTTCATAAAAATAGGTATATATTACATATGTGTGTCTGTATGGATTGCACAAATTCGTACTTAGGCTCATTCATACTCATCTGCATAATACGCCGTTCATGGTCTAGCGAACATAGCGCAGTACCGTTTACCGTGTACCTAATTTGAATATATACATGCATATTGCAGAAACTGTTGCGCTGCTGCATATCCGTTTCCTCCAGTTTAAATGTATTAATGTACAAGTAGATATTTTAATAGTCATACAAATGCTACCACATATGAAATCTCACTAGTTATGTACGAAGTATTATTTTGAATTAAACATAAAATTTTATTTTCTTTGCATATAAACAGCATTATAGACATTGTAACCCTTTGGTTTGTGTTAAATCAATTTCTTTTCCATTTTCCTTGAGTTCTTTACGCCGTGAAAATACTTCACAATCTTTCACAATAACCAAAATATTCATATATCTTTTATCGCTCTCTTTGGAACCGTATCTTATTCAAATCCTTCAAAATTGGTTATAATGTACGCAAGATAGACCATTAGAAAAAGCTACATTGTTAATTTAATTAATTAATTAATTAATAATAAGGCGTTCTTCAGTTAGATAATATTAAAAACACAATTACTTTGCCAATTTAGTGTTAAGTTGCAGAGTTAACATGTTTAAAGAGGATCTAAACAAGTTTGATGACTATAAAAGTCAAACATACGCAAACTTTTCCTTTTACAGGTTCTCGAAACAAGTTGAAGAAATAAACTTAAAGCAAAAAAAAGGCAAAATTGCACTTCAAACCCCGAAAGAGTACTTTCGGGAACCGTTTAAAGTGTATTTATAAACAGACGCGCCACTGTAGCAGCTTCTATAAAATATTGTAACTATATTTCGCGATGCACTTCATTTCATTGAAGCTTTACAAATAACGGGGATGTTCCCAAGTTGTGGGAATTTAGCTATATTTTTTTATTTTGTCAATTTTCATCAATATCAGAGTGTAGTTTTTCTACATAATCTCCATTTAACGCCCTCGTCAAAGAAAAAACACCCAAATCGAACACCCCGTAAAGGTTTCTTCAAAGCTCGGAAACGATGAAAATCACTGAGCGCCAGGTCTGGTGAGTAAGGTGGATGCGGGAACATTTCCCATTGCAAATCGCTCAAAACATCCTTTGTCTTTCCTACGCTAATGTAACTTTCCAGGCCGTTTTCTGACAAGTACCTGCCGCAGTGGTCCAGATAATAAATTCAAATAACATTCTGCGTTAATTGTAGTACTAGCATTACCTTTCCAACAGACGGAACTGCACGTGTCTTAAGTGGAGGCTTTTCTTCCGGTTTGCGCCATTCTTTGGATTGATTTTTGGTCTCAGGATTGAAACAAGAAATCCACGTTTCGTCAGTGGTTATTATCCGTTGCCAAAATTCATCACCGTAACGCGCTAACAGCTCTTAAAGTTGATGACAAGTGTCAGATCTATTAAGTTTCTGCTCCGATCCCAACAGTCTTGGCACCCAGCGGGCTTTAACCTTGCTTACACCCAAACAATCATGTAAGATGTCAGGAACTTGTCGTGTGCCTATTCCTAGACTTACACTAATTTGACGAATAGTCATTCGCCTGTCCTCTTTCACTAGGAACTCCGCGGCAGTAACGTTTTTTTCGTTTACCGACATACTCGGGTGACTACTGCGTGGAACGTCTTCTAACGACGTTCTACCAGTTTTAAAACGATCGATCCGCCAATATACACTACTTTTAGAATCTGCAGACTCACCAAATACTCCTTGCAGACGTTGAATAATTTTCACACCCTCTTTCTCCATAAAGAAAATTATTGCTCTTTGAGGTTTAAACGCATCTTCCATGGTTATAAAAACAGTGCTATGAAAACGCGTCTATATCAGTCGAACACCTGACTCAGACTGAATTATATTGCACTGGTTAGCTGCATAAACATGTCAAGACTTGCCTATCGCCAATAGTATTGCCTATACGTTCCGGGTAATTTAATTACAACACAATTCTCAGAACTTTGAAAACATTCCTCGTATTTCTGTTGTAACACCAAAATTATGAATCTATCGTGCATATATCATTAACATATCAATTAAATTAGAAATGCTCTTCACGTTTGATACTAAGTAATCTGACAGAAACGTCAGTTTCATAACAGTGTGCAACTTGCGTGTGACAATGTGCAACTCCGTTGCTTTACGCTAGTGGTATTTGCCAACTTCGAAAGGTACGAACACAATTTAACAGGACATAAGCTCGTTAGACAGGACGTGTTTATCAATGCTTATTATTTCTTCGTTACGTGACGGCACAGTAATATGAACTAATACGAATATTACACTCGATGTACTCCAGAGGGTTTTGTTATATTCGATTTTGGCCAACAAACAACTTTGTTGTGTTGCTTCTAAATTGTCGCAGCTCAGAGTGTTCGTTACATACATACAATATGTGTGCGTATCTCTAGTTTTAAGACAATAAATATCATACACGGTCAGAGATACACCGGGTGTTCATTTAAGGATGAACAGTGGTATATCTCAACAATGGTAAGTTCTACTGGATTAATGAAAATAAAAGTAAGCAAGAGCATTTAATTTAAAATAGTTTTAATGTTCGAAATTAACCACTGGGGGACGCATAATTTCTCTAAAAATTCAAATGGAATGGGTGCGTTGATAATACTGTCAGCGCATGGTCCACGTTAAGTTGCATAGATTTGTCTTAATACTTTGGTCGAATTCTTTCAAATAAAATTGACGTTTAAGGTCATGTATTACACGATTAGCGATAACTTTGGTTTGTCTGTTCATTTTAAATGGAAGGATATATTCAGTGTGGGTTGTTATTGCTAAAAACTTTAAGTAGAGAAGAAAAACTGGCATTACTATTTATTCTCCTTTCTAAATTATAATAGCGTCAGAAACAAATAACCACGAGACGACGAGACAAAGAAATAAAACAATAACAAACGAATGCGGAAACTATTCTAATGCCCTAAGTCCTCCGTTATTATGAATACAGTCGTTTATCTTTTGGTGGTCAGGAAACACAACTGCTCGAATTTTTGCTATTGAAATTTCACGCATCGCACTTCTAATCCTTTCGATCATATCTTGCCGCATAGTTGGTTTTTGTAAATAAACCCTGTCTGATTTTACACCATAAATAAAAATCTAGTACAGTGAGGTCTCTTGCGAGCCACACAAATGAACCCCCTATACATCTTTTGAGGAAGCGTTGTTCAAGATGACAAACCACTCGTGAAAAATAGGTCGGACAGTTATAGACGAGTTTCTAAAGATACACTGTCCAAAAAAAATCAGATCGCCTCTGAGAAAGTTTAAACCTCTATTAAAATGTAACATACAATGTAACATATCTCATACGGGTCGAGGGCCGCAAGTTCGTTGGAGAATAGGATTTCTGGACTTTGCATCTAATGGTCGGTTTCTATTGGTTCGTTGGAGCTCCGAGAATAGCGATGTTGTTGATAGTTAACAAAGGTATCGCGAATTCCTCGACTTTACAGCGAGAATGCCATCTCATACAAATCGAGGGCCGCATGTTCGTCGAAGAACAAGGATTCCTCGACTTTGCCATCCGTACGTACTGCAACTCTCTTATTATTTTTATTTATCTCAAATAATGGCGCTCTAGGTAAAACATCAAAATGATAATTTCTGGTTGTTTTAAAATTTCGAAGTATGTTTGACGTAGATCATCTGCCGCTTCGGGTTCAGTACAAACACAAAATTTGGCGAGATTGCCGAATTTAAACCTATCTCTAAAAATGAATCAATCTGTATACTGGGAGGTAATATTTCCTTTGTACCTGAAAGTGCCCTAAGCAATCTTTCAACAGGATAATGCTTAACTCATGTCTCTTGAGTGATATTAACTTGCTTCCCAAAAATAATGTAGAAACTGTGCTGACTCAATCACCCAACCCACCTTTTATCCCACAAAAATATATCATTGCATTTCATTAAATGAACACTGCAGCGGGCGGTATTCATGTCTCTCAACAAGTGTAAGCCAATTATCAGGGCATCAACACTGAGGGTCTATAACTTCTCGATACACCATTGCTTGACACAATGCGAGAAGAACAGGTGCAAGTGGCCATAAAAACTGGAGATGGAGCAACACTTGTGAAGTTTTAAAGGATATCGAGGAAATTATGCGTGTTAAAGGAAATTAGATAAGAAACGAATCAGCCGATCTTTGATATATATTTATGCGCAGCGAATGGAAAGCAACTTGGAGGAAGAAATTTGATCCTGCCTTAATCACCACTAACCTTATTTAACATCAAAGAAGTGGAATTCACTTTCGGCGTTAAACAAATACAGGTCTAGCTTTCCCATCTGACGTGTACGTATTTTCTCCAGCGGTTAAATTAATTGAAATATACTCGTTTTTCGTATGTGTGGGGACGCAGGCATTATACTAACGCGGCAAACACCTCCGGTGACTTCGCGGCAAAACATCAGATAACAGATATAGAGCGGTTTAGCGTTTCACTCGCGGCTCTGTTAGCGAACCTTTGTAGTTTTAGGCGTAAATTAAGACAGATTTACGGTCGACGCTCAGGTCATGTACGACTTTATCTCGCCTGCTAAGCTCTTGTAACTCACCCCCTTATCTGACGCGCGAATTTATACTCCTTCCATTTTAAGAAAAAGTCGAACGGCTGCAACGAAGTGGAATTGGAGGTGCTTTATGAACGGAAACGGCCGAATAAAACACATGAGTTGATTTTTTATGTACGCCTTTATAGGAAACAACTTTCAAGACAATATAGCCTTTGTTCTCTCTCTACATCGGCTGTTCTAACGTATGTTAGAGAGTTATATTGGGAGTTTATATGATGGAATAATTTCCATTCGTAATTAAACTTGTGATCTTATGACATGTGACTTCCACTATCGACTACGACACTTGCGTGCTGTAATCATTCAGTTTTGGCATGCGTACGCTTTAATGGAAAAACGTGCTAACGAAATTTAGTTTTTTTACACACAGGGCAGGCATTACTCCTATATTTAGACTGTAGAGATTTAAAAAGAACGAATCAACGTATATATGTGCAACCAACATTATGTAAACTATCAAAGCGTTTTCAACAAAGTGATTTATCAACAGCCGCAGAAGAATGTAAGCAAATAAACTATACATTTGTTGCAGGTTTGTGCACATGCCATTTTCTCAATTTAAACCATGTGTCTTAGATTCGTTTTCGTTTGTAGCGATGCTCGTACTACTTTTTATTGTCTTTGTTCCTACATTTCTGTGAAAAGAATATCGATAAAGAACATAAGATCCTCAGAAAAGAAAATAAGCAACAAAACGGGAATTTTATTCGAGAAGTCTATGGAAACTGATACGTTCACAAAGAGTGTATTAACTTTCTAATAAATGTTCAGAATGTCCACCTTCACATCCCATACGATATGTTAGGCGAGTTCGAAATTCCTTAAAGAAATTTGCAGGAATATCAGGGCTTTTTCGCAATTCATCGCAGACTGTACGTATGCGGGCTTTTAAATCTCTGGTATCCAATATAACTATATTGTTGTTAACTTTAGATTTTAGATAAGCCCAGAGAAAAAAATCATTGCGAGATAAATCAAGTGAACGAGCAGGCCTAACTATTGGGCCGAAGCTTCTTATCCACTCTCCTTCCATTTGGAACCAAGGGTTTTCTATATTCAATTCTTGAATTCTCGGAACAATGTAATGCTATTATATAATAATAGGTAATAAATTAAATACGTAAAAGTCAAGTTTAACGGTGTAGAGAACGGCAATTTTGTGAGTTTACGGAGCCATCTAATAAAAATGAAGCTTTATCGGTAAATACTATTTCTCTTAATATATTCGTTTTCATTAAATAAATTAAATATTGTTCCACAAAAACCAATCCGTCTTATTGTATCATCATCAAATAGCTGCTGGTGATTCAAAAATTTGTGTGAATCGTATTTATATTGCTTTAAAACTTTAAACATAGGCTTTAGCAATATTAAATTGTGTTGCTATTTTGCTTAGTGGTGTTATGAGGCTTTCTTCAACATAACATAAAATACGTAATTTCAACTCTTCGGAGAAGATATGGGGAATTAGAATTCTCTCCTTATGCTAGTGCACGCTTTGATAGTTGTAGTTCACTTAATGTTGGTTGCTTATATACGTAGCTTTGACTCGTTCTTTTTCAAAACTATACAATCTGAATATAGGCACAGTGCCTTTGCTATATATAGAGATAAAAATCTCGCGGTATGTGTTGTATTAATACATTATGTTAATCTATCGCAAGCTTCATTTACAAGTGACTTTGTTATCATTTTGAAGGATTTTAATTAGATCTTATGAACGTCAGCAATATCTCTGTTGAACAGGTCCATACTTTAATTACATACAGTTATAAACGGATCAATGATGAACCTACCAAAGTTCAACTACTGCTACATTGCTTGATTTGATTTTATTGATATTGAACGTATTCGGGCGCACGGTGTTTGTCGAATTATGTGGATTATGACACGATTGAATATATTATTGATTTTACAATTTCTGGGTGTGCTCCTTTAAAACCTTTAAGACTAATCATTTAAAACTTATTCCATTTGGAATACTTTATGACTAAGCCTGCAGAAAGGAGTTGCGCTTCACGAAATTAGCAGATACTCGACGGACTCGTGTTTATTCGTCTCATGAGAATGGGTTCGTATTACCTACTGGTTTCCCCGAGAGTCAACAAAACACGAGTCTGTCTAGTCTCTGCTAATTTCGTGAAACGCACGGAAAGTGTACTCGTTTCTGCAGGCTTATTTATGACATAATTAATGATTGATTTTTCAGTGGCTCTGTCTTCGAAATTTTTATTTTTGAATTTTTTTATATTTGAATAATTACTGTATTAAGACGTGTAGCGTTCCTCAAGTATGGAAGGTTGCCAAAAACGTTCCAGTACCGGAAGTAGGTGTAGTGGATAATGTTTTACAAGGGAAAACGCTGAGAGAATTTAGAAATTAATGATTTTCCGAAATTATTTAAATGAAAGTTACAGTCGTGGGATTCGGTAGTGTCTCTAGAACGCTGTTTCGGCAATTCAAATTTGATTGAAAGAAATAAGTATATTTTTAAATGAGTTTCACAAAACGAAACAAACGAAAACTACCCTTACATGGCGAAGTTCCAATACCAGGTGTGTCGGTAATTCTTTTCCGGTTTTTTCGCTAAAG